>JAZKJV010011886.1:0-485639 GCA_037367405.1 Ottelia alismoides | reverse complement strand
TGGGATAGTCTACTGGCTCAAGAGGAAAAACTCCTTATGTACATACGTTGCACCTTGTAAATATGTTGTACAAATACACTTGAAAAAAATGAATGAAAAAAAGAAAATAACTCCAAAAAAGTGGTGGGTCTGATAGAAAATGATAATCCCACATGAGTATGTATATAGTGCAATAAGCAAAGCTTGAGATTCATGTTCCATCTTATGTAGCTTGCAGCAGGGAGACTCAACTACACTGGTTGAGCTCCCAAGGATACATGGCTATACTGGCCATTGTCCATTCTCTTCTTCCTCCTCTTCTTGAGCCAGTTGAACTTGAACTTAGAAGGGAATACCCCGCTCCTCGAGGACAGAGTGGCCAGATTAGGGTCATAGAGTTACCTTGTTGAGGAGGATTGTCAAGTTGCTACTTCTGAGGTGGAGAGATAAACCTCACTTACACTGTACAAGGAAAGATTCATGGTCTTCAGGGTTTGTGTATGTAGACTTGTTCTGATCTGGATTGTTGATGAGTCTTGACTATAGATTAATGGATCTTAGAGGCTGTTGAGTTTTAAATTTAAGTCCAAATAAGGTTCCGACACATTGATAATCCAAAGATCTGATCGAGCTCCATATTTCAATTTAATGAAGGCAAGTTTAATAATCAGCATTGATCCATGCATTTTTCTCCTCTTTTTCTTTTTCTTTTTCACTTCTTTTTTCAAATAAGTGTTTGCTAAGGGACTAGCAAAGTTAAGTATAGGGGGGTGATGAATACTCATTCATCACTCTTTATTCTTTTATTTTAGCTACAAAACTTATGCAAAACACATGTAGATAGGTGTAAATAGAATAAATTGTCAAAGTGCATGCATTGTGTAAATATGTATATTTAGCATGTTTTTATGCATAAATAAAAGAATAAAGAAATAAAAGAAAAGAGGTAGATATTTAGAATAAATATTGAGCGACCTAATCCCAAGGGAGAGCTCAGCATGGGCCTGACCGCATAAGAATCCAAGTAGAGAGAGATAGGGAAGCTCATGGGTGTGTAAATATACCTATATATAAATAAAATATTTTCCTCTCAATAAAATTAAAAATTGGTGTTTATTTATTTGTATATATTTGTAAATATAGAATTAAAATAAAAATGAGAAAAATAAAAGAAAAATAAAATAAATAAAATTTCCTTCTTCATTGTGCATAGACCATGTGTATAAAACCATACATCTGTTTATTTTCCTCTTGTAAATAAATAATTAAAATCCCATAAAAATATTTTCAAATTCCACATTTCATGGTGTAAATAAATAAAATAAAAATCAGAAAAATAAAAAAAAAGAAATAAAATAAAAACCAAAAACCACCTTGTATGTATACCATGTATATATGTAAATAAAAGTATTTATTTCACCCTTGTAAATAATTAATAATAAAATAAAAATACACTATGAATCCAAATTTTATGTTATAAATAAATAAAATATAAAATGGGAATAATTGTATAAAAATAAACAATTAAAAATAAAAATAAAAAATGTATATATGTATATACCTATATATAATAATATTTTGTAAATACCTAAATTATATTTCAAAAAAATAAATAAAAATCACTAAAAAATTATTTAAAAATAAATAAACATTTTTCATGTTTTGAGTTTTTCGAAAATAAGTCATTTATTCTTTTAAAATGAATTTCCAAATCTTTATTGATTGGCGGCCTGTGATTGGTCCACGTGGGATTGTTGACCCCCGGTCAACTCTCCCCCCTGGACCAGTCAACCCGGATTTGTGCGCCCGGCCCGACTTTTCACAATTATCCTCGCATGATCCGAGCTCCATTCTCCTAAACCCCGGGTCCTAATCATACTTCCTACATCCGAAATCCACGCCCGGGGATCTACCTAGGGATCCGAGCTCCGACCACCTCACCCGACCCCATTCTTCTCGGACCCCTAGCCATATTTAGCTGAACCTCGGCCACACTTTTCACTCCATCCTTGGCGCTGCTCCTTCATCCCAGGACCTCCATCTCCTTCCATTGAGTGACAGCTTTGCGAGGGTGGTCTCGCATAGAGGAGAGGACGCCGTTAGCCATCGATCCGGCGACTCCTGCCGTCGTGCACCGCCGCAAGGTGCGCTGAGCCTCGGAATCCGACGTTTCCTCGAGGCAAAGACCCCCAGAGCTCCGTGAGCTCATTCCCAGTCGACTGCATCCGCCAGGTAGACCTAATTCTTCCTAGTTTTCCTTAATTTCTCGTTATGCCCAATTCGCTCCGCCGCCATCTTTCGTCGATTCTGGCCACTCCGATCATCCGCTCATCCATCCGACCCTCCTGTCACAATCACGAGACCCCTCTTCACTTTCTTCGCCCATTCGCTCATCTTGGTTCGACTCGGAACCAAGAACTCGACCTCCCTCACTGTCGCCTCGCCGGAGGTCCTCGCCGCGACCCATCCAGCCACCCACGCCACCCCTAACCGGGTCGAGGTAGTTTACCCTCGACCCAAGAGTCCTCTCGTGTGATTTTGCAGGTCAAAGGGACCTCATCTGGAGGTCCAAGGTTCGAGCACAGAGGCTCAGCTCTGCCTTCGTCGCCAGAGCTCCTCGGAGCTTCCCGGCCTCATCGGAGGGGCTCATCAACTGCGGAACGCCTTGGCGGAGCTCTTCCACATCTCAGCAGCACCAGAGGAGGACCCCGGCACGCATATTAGGCCGACGAAACTCGCCGGCATCGAGTTCTTGGAGCATACTTCCTCACCGTCCGATCGTGCCCACTCGCCCAGTTTTGATCTCGACCGTTCACTTGCGAGGAGCCAGCCACCGTCAGATCGTCCCTGGGCTCGATCGTGACCGTTGATCCAGTGAAGGGGTGCCCTCGCTTAGCAGCCGTTGATCATCCACGTGGCACCCCCTCAGCCGTCCATGTTAATAAAGGGTAACTTTCCTGTATGCCCTTGTCTGTTTTGCTATTTCGATTAGGTCCTGTAAATATTTTAGTCAGTTATTTTTAGTTTGGTTAAATTGCACTGTGGACCTGGATGTTTATCGTATTTGCATATCAGTCCCTGTGTGTGTGAACCACGCGCATCGACACGTGAGGGTCTGGGTGTTTTGCACTTTCTATCCTGTAGTTCTTGGATGTTAATATTTGCATATTTGTAAATAGAATTTACAGTTATACCCCTCTGTGTCTTGATCACGTGTTTTGCGCATGCACGTTGGGCTTTTTGCATGTTTGGCCCCTAAGCTTTTTACATGTGTTATTCTTTGGCCCCCGGAAATAATTTTTCTTGCATTAAGGTCCCTGTGCACTGTGTGCTTTTCTTTTATTTAAATAAAATATCAAATTAAGTCCAAATCGCGTGAAAATTGGACATGTGGCTCCTGCCACTGTGTAAAATTTTCATCGAAAATTTGGTACATTTTTGAGGTGTTTTGGTATTTTTAAAAATTCAAAAACTGTTGTTTTTCCTACTGTCCAGATTAGAAAATCATAAAAAAATTTAAAAACTATTCCAAAAATTCTAAAAAAAATTAGGTTTTGTTAGTTTTGTTGTCTTTGATTTTCTATCCTTTTTTGTTATTTTTGGACTTATCAAAATCTTAAAAATAAAAAAACACTTAAAAACTTATAAAAATTCTAAAAAATTGTAGAAAACTCAAAAATTAATATTTTTTTCTGAATTTTCTTTGTTATTTGTAGTTTTTATAAAAAATACCTTCAGGCTTTTACCGATCAATCTGATATTTTAAATTGATCTTCCAAGCCTGACTTGACAACAACTTCCTGTTTTTGCCTTCTTTGATTTTTAGAAAATTGTATAAAAATTAGAAAAATATCAAAAATCACCAAAAACACTAAAAAACTTAAAAAACATAAAAATATTTTTTTTGGAATTTTTGGAGTGATTTTGAGTGATTAAATAATTCGTTGATTGTTCTTGTATTTACCTTTTCCTCACTTTCTTTTATTATTAAAAATTCAAAAAAAATATAAAAATATTTAAAAACCACCAAAAATATTTGTTTTTATTTTATTTTGTTCTCTGACTACTTTGTAGGCCGCGAGGCCAACTCGTGCTCCCTGAGTCCGACCCTGGGTGCTACACCATGTTAATCTCATAGCCAGGACCACTATTTTTACTTTTATTGTTTTATCTTGTTGATTGGTGGTCTGATCTTATTTTTCTTGATCGAGCCGCTTCTCGAGTGACTGAGGTCGCAACGACCTTAGTGATACATTTACCTTAGTCTATCGGGCGGCTCATCAGTGCACAATCAACCACCACCACTAAAGCACGTGAAGAAAAGACAACCAGATAATACGGTGGTCGGTCACCTCTCGCGACCACCGGAGAAGAAAGATCACAATAAGAAGACAAGTACAACTCTCTTTTCCATCGCTCTCTTATCTCTCTCTCTCTCTCTCTTCTCTTGTGGTATTCCCTCTTGCTGTGGTGTAGAGGCAATGCTTCCACCCTCCTCTTTATATAGCCCAAATATAACCCCATAGCACTATTCCCAATATGACTATAAATAGAATACAACTCAATAACTATTAGGATTAGGAGTACAATCCCAATAGGATTCCTAATCCTAATTTGACTCTAGTCCTAACAATCTCTCCCTTGAGTTGAATTCCATCACGATCTCTTCATCATCTTGTGTTTGCACTGGGACATCCTCATCATCTGCAGGTCTTGCTAACAGGATCTCATCAACTCTAGGTGATGCGCCCATCACTGGCCGGCCTCGGCGTCTTGGGTACCCGCACAACTTAGCATTGTGTCTCATGGCGCGGCACCACAAATCTCTTGTGACTAGAGATTGTGCTGACATCCTTTGGTAAATCGAATTACACTCGCTTCCCCTTTTTGCTCACTTCTGCAGCATGCTGATAACCCATCGCTCTCTCATCGTACTGCTCATCATTGGAAGAACTAGAGCACCATCACCTGCCATGACCCTTACCTCAAGCTTATTCACCTTGTTCAGCATCCTCGTCCCACACATCACCACACATGCTCCATTGCTCACTCTGAGAACTCCCCCTTCATTGGCGACTCGATGTCCTCATGACTCGATCGTTCCTAGTGAAATCATATTTTTCTTGGCTATAGGAGTGTGTTGACACATGTCAGAGTTCGTACTCCTCCATCAAACATGCAAAACTACACTGATCCAACCCCCTTGACGTGGTGAACCTCTCCACCTCCCATCTTGATCGTGTCATCATTGCATGCCTGATATGTATTAAACTACTCTCTGGATGAGCAAACGTGATCTGAACATGCTGAGTCCAGAAGCCATCTTAAATCTATCTTCATCTTCCTAGAGCACGCTAGCAAGTCTCCCTCACAGACTGCAATGGAATCCTCTTGTCCAGATTCAAAATCACCAACCTTTTTCTTTCCTTTCTCCTTCTTCACATCTTGACAATCAGTTATCTTGTGACCCTTCTTGTCACAATAGAAGCATCTGATCAGACCTCGTGACTTAGATCGATCTCTGAATCCTGTCTCCCTTGATCTTGAGTGTCTACCCTCGGTTGCCAGCACATGACCTTCATCATTCGTTGCCTCATCTATCAACCTCCGTCGAGACTCATTTATAAGCAATGAAGCAACGATCTCGTCCAATGTGATGGTCTTCTTACCATAGAGTAACGTCATCACAATATGATCGTAGGAAGATGGAAGGGAACTCAACAAGATCAGTGCCTTATCCTCCTCCTTGAAGAGAGATTCTCCTTTCGCATTCTTCTCCTCAAGTGTGAACACGTCTGTCAGAATCTTGATGAATTCATCCAAGTGTACTTTGAGCTTTGTCCCATCGGTAACCTTTGAACCATAGAGCTTCTTTTTCATCAATAGCCTATTCATCAAAGATTTGGACTTGTATCATCCCTCAAGCTTCATCCAAACCTCTGTTGGATCCTCTATGCTGATGACCGCAAAGAGTGTTGTCTGCCAAGAACAGTTGTATTGTATTGTTCGCGAGATCTCTCATCTCCTTCCACTCTTCCTCTTTCAACTTCTTTGGCTTCTTTTCTTTATCCTGGAGAGCTTTCACAAGTCCTTCTCATGTGAGTATGTTCTTCACCTGTTGTTACCATAAGGTGAAGTCATTTTTCTCGTTGAAGGGTTCCACGGAGAATGATGCACCCCTCGATGAAATTTTGCCATTGCTTTTCTATTGTACCTCCGTGTATGATCTGAAAAATCAGACCAAAATCCTCCCTATCCAAACCATCCATCTGGTCCGGAGTACGCAAAAACCTCAATCTGGACTTGGATCACCTCAATCGGACTCAGGATGCTCCCGATCTAAACGGTTTAACGTAACCATTGGATCTTAACTGCCTCTGAAGAAAGCACACCTATTGTGTTGCGTCATCTCCTCAACGACGAATCTCGCTTTGATCCTCCACATCAATATCCCTCGTTATGGTCGAACCAAGCTCTGATACTAATTGTTGGAAACGAACTACCAATTATGAATTTGGACACACAATCAACCACCACCACAAGAACAATGTAACCCCTTGAGAAAAGAGGGAGAGAGGGAGATAGAAGAGAGGAAGAGAGCGGGGGAATGGAGAGAGTTATACTCGTTCTTCTTTTAGCGATCTTTTTTCTCCGGTGGTCGCGAGAGGTGACCGACCACCGTTATATCTGATTGTTCTTTTCTTCACGTGCTTCTGTGGTGGTGGTCGATTGTGTATCTGCATTCGTATCCAGTGGTTCGTGCCCAACAAGGGGTTGATATCTTGAAATGTAAGGAATTACTGGTTTAAAAGATTAAACATAAGGGTTCCTATTGGACTTTAGCCACAAATATTGAGAGTGAAGCTGATACTAAATACGGCTGCAAGTGCATTGGGAAATGTCACAAATGACATATGTTACTTTCCTGTTCGTCATTCTGATGGCTTCTCTTCATTCAATAAAATCATCTTCCATCTTCTTGTTCAGGAGGAGTCTCTTCAAGATTTTGTCCCAACTTTGGACGGAAATTTTTGACCCAATGATCTTCTACTTATCATGGCTTCTTGCGCATAACAAATTATACACTCAAGACTGCTTTGTAAATTTAAAATTTCCTTGACCAACAGATGTTAGTTATGACATTTTGATGCTGAAAACCATGAACATCTTTTTGAGACTTGTCTAATGACTCAGAATCTTTATGAAGGCGGGTCTTACTAGAACACAAGTTAGATTTCAAAAATTATTGAATGATCCCCAGAGTGAGCTTCTTTTACTCCGTTCGTGTATGGGTATATCAAAACTTTTATTTGAGTTGAGGACTTGCCAACCTAAGTACGTAGAGGAGGCTGCAATATTATTCGACAGAGGCTTACGAGATGCTATTGAAGACATTGTTGTTTGTGGAGACTCTTTTTTTGAAGACCTCCAATGGAGGGTGGCTTCTTTGCTCATTCGGCTTGGTGGTTTGGGGCTTCTCTCAGCTGTTGATACTTCTTCATATGCCTTCGTGGCTTCCAGGATGCAGTCCTGGGAACTTCAGGATCATATCCTTTGAGATAGTGAGATTTACAATATGGACACAAACTTTGATTGTGCTCTTCAAGGACTTCGTGACATGATTCCCTCTTTCGACCTCAGTTGTTTCTCTAGAAAGGACACTGTCCCCCCAAAGACCCAAAATATTTAGGCGAGTGTTCTTTTTAGCAAAATAATTGAGCATATGAAGGTCGTTTTAGACATGTCCATTAGACAAAAAGCTATTTTTCAGTGTCTTCAAGATGATCATGCTCAAGATTTTCTCCTTACTTTGCTTATTGATGAACTCGGACTACACATGTCACCAGTGGAGTATCACAGTATTCTCAGATATCATCTCATGGTTCCCTTATTTCCAGCGGATGAGGTATGTCCAGTCTGCCATAAGACATTCTTGGACAGTTTTGGCGATCATGCAATTTATTGCAGGGAGCTTCAAGGTTTTAAGTGCAGACATGATCTTGTTAGGGATGTTTTATTTGATGTACTCAGACATGCAGGTGCTGCTTCTAAGAAAGAAGCACCTATGAACTTTTTAACTGACCTGCATAAGAGAAGATCCATGCTTAGACCTGCTGATATTTTGACTTTTGGATGGGTCGGAGGGAAACATGCTTGTATAGACTTGATAGGAGTTTCTCCACTAGTAGGGTTGAAGTGTGGGACCTTACAGCAGGGCAAGCTGCCCTTAAAGCTGCTTCAGGAAAAGTGATGAAGCATGAGAAAGGATGCTTTGAGAATCATCATGCCTTCATCCCTTTTGCTTTTGATACTTTTGGTTTCTTAGCACCAGAAGCTATTGAGCTTTTGAAGAGGATCCAAAAAATCATGAGTAGTAATGTGATGGTTCCTAGATTTATGGATGTAGTGTTCAGAAGGATTGGTTTTGCAATTCAAAAAGGACTAGCTGCGCAGCTTTGCCCGCTTGTCTCCTATTTCGATGTAATCCCTCTATTTATACAATAATATAAATAAAGTTTGTTCTATTTTTTTAAAAGAAATTGTTCGATTCCATTTCATTCAATTCCTTATTGGCAGATTATTGTCATTCGAGCATTTCTCTGGTGGTCGATATGGAGAGCCCAATGCAGGAGTGCATTCGAATGTTTTCCGATTAATATCGCAAACATAATAGCGGATGCATCTCAAATTTGCTCGGTGCGTGTAGGTTGCCCTTTGCCTATTTGGGAATTTGACTGTGTTGAATGAGCCTGCTTATTTTTTCTGGTGGTGAAAGCATATTTCATTATTTTTGTTATATATTGTCTTCTTGGGTTCTTTTATCATATATGAAGGTGTAAGATGCCCAACGCTCAGTGATCAAGTTATTAACGAGTTCGTCGAAAGGAGGATCCTCCAAAAAGCCTCCTCCAAACAACTAAGTTAACTCCTGGCTTTTGGTTTTTTAATTGTAGACGACTAACTGGTTCTTTTGGGGGAGGTTTACTTGCTTTTTTTGCTGGGACTGTCGCACACTGTACTGCCTCTTTGCATGCAGTTTGAACTTCTGGTGTGGGTGTTTTTTGAGGCTACGATTGCTAAATGATCGTGTGTTCTACTGAGCCTTATGACCGTATCTATGCGGTTGATACTCTGATTGTAATATTTAATGCTACTACTTGTTTATCATGATGAATGAACTTGTTTGATTATTCTTTTCACAAAAATGGAAGCAAATGAGTAGGGGAGGGTATGAGTTCTGAATAGTATCCACCATCACATTTTCATCATTAACATCATCTTTCCTCAAACACAATACATGTTTGCGCACCTTGGAAGGTATTTCTTGCATTGGGTTTCTCTCCTTTGTTGGCACTTGTACATTCCAAGGTTTTAAAAACTGAACCGGACATCAAATCAGACATGTACTGGTTTTTGAATTTTATGGTCAGACCAATGGGACCGACCAGTCAAACCATTGATGACATCATCAGTTTAGAAAAAATGAAAAAGATCGAATGGTTGAATTGTTGGTTTGGTTTGTATGTTTCAACTGGGTCGAAACGAGTTGACCGATATATCATACAAATTAATATGAAAATTGCCACCTCATATTTTTGAGGGCTTGTACACTCGCATATTTCGAAGTTTTTCCAATACCACTTATACCTCTTTTTTCACAATTACATGTTTGCCCTTATAATTTTACAAAATGTACAGTAATGGCTTTTGTTAGTATACTTGCATTCCTATATTATATCAACATAAGGATGATATTGTGATTTTTTAAGAATATAGGAGAACATGTTAAATAGCTTAAAAATAAGGCGTATAAATGTTATTTAAAAAACTCAAAAGGACATAATAAGCATATTTCTTAAAATTCATACAAATGCATACATGTGATGTATAAGGTCAACAATTTGAAAACTATCTAAACTCTAATTAATGACATGTGTTGTTAATTTAATGCTTTTCATAGTATGATTAGGATAACTTTTTCGTTTGTTGTTCTTGGAAGTAGACAACCTCATACACAATGTGGAAGAGAAAAACAATGCACATATAACATGAAGGGAGAGCGATAATGAGTCATTGGCACATGCAGAAGGATAATAGATAAGTGAATACTATTACTATACTATGAGTTACAATGAAACTAGATTATAAATATTTTTTAAAAGTATGCATTTTGTTAACTTTTTGAAAATTATTTTTTTTTCAAAAAATAGATGGTTGGACCGGTGGTTTGGTTCAATTGATTCAACCGAGTTTGTATGGTCCAACTGGGTTTTGACCTATTTTGATTGATTTTTATTTTCTGAATAGAAACTAGATTGGACCATTTTTCTTCTGATTTTTGGTTTAACCGGTTGAACCGACCGATTCGATTCGGTTTTTAAAACATTGGTACATTCTCTCCACTTCGATACACATTGTCTTGCAAGTACATGGAAAGGTGAACAATTAGTACGTGGGAAGATTATTATTTATCTTGCTTAAAAAACTATTATTTGCCTTCCACTTTTACATTCCACTTGTGAGACTTGTCAACTTGTAGCCAATCAACTGTTGATATTAATTCCTAGGACTGTATGTCCAACTTGCAGGATTTTTTTTTTAAAAATCTCAACTAATAATTGTCGAGGAACAAAAGCAATTCCATCAAAATCCAACTTGGCTTCTGTTTGGGAACACCATTGGCCTTTCCGCAGTCCACTTTAATGATTGTCAGCAGATTTATCTATTTAATTTAATATATGTTGCCAATCAGATTTGATTTATCTCACATGTGCGACATTAGTAAAATATCTACGTGGAAAATAACGCCATGTTATCATAGATTGTGAATTAATTACTGATTTATTGTGAGGGAATATAATTGCAAATTGATCTTTTACAAATATGTCATGTCAATATCAGCTTTCCTATGGTTCAAACGTTGACATCAAAACACATCTACGGTAGATTTTTTTATGGGTAAGTGTGTCATCTATATTTCATTCACAAAATTGGATTTACAATATTTGGGGCTCAGGGAGCCACGTAATGACTAACAAAAAAACAGCACGTTCGAGAACATCTCCTACCAAAAAACATCACAGTTACAAAACATCTCTTTCGAAACGTGAGGGAATTACATCCCCTAGAATTGATGTAGCTCAAGGCACATTCCAAAAAAATACAGTGTCGACATCAGCCACAATGGAAGCCGCCATCAAGGAGGAAGAAGAGGAGCGCGAGGCGGTCCATCGAGTATTTCTCTCCCTCCAAATATGCCATACGCATGTAGAGAGAGAGCAATGCACCATAACCGCGATTGACTGCCAGGCTGAACGGAAGCAATCCAGTCAACAATTGAGGGCAGCGACGACGGAGGGGGCCGCGAAAGGCCCAACTCAGCAAGTACCTGGGACCAGATGTCCCCCGAGAAAGCACAGAGAAAGAAGAGGTGGTCCCGGGTCTCAATAGATGAATCACAGAAATAGCAACGATCCGAGCAAGAAAGGCCAAGCCGCTCCAGCCTCTCCAAGGTGGGGAGCCTATTAATGATCGCGCGGTAGAGGGTGCAAGCATGTTTAGGGACTAGCCCCTTGCGCCACACCACCGCCGCCCATGGAACCAGTGGCCCCTGGTGTCTGACAACCTCGACGGACTGGGAGAAGGAGAAACCTTTAGGAGATCGAGTCCAGGTATGAAGCCCGTTAATGCAGGAAATGAAGGCCTGGTAAGAGCTTCTACAGCGGAGGATGGACTTCCAGAGGAGAGAGTCCCCACTCTTGGGGACGACCTCCCAGAAGTTGTGAGTATGAAGATATCTCTTTCTCAAGAATGCTGCCCACAGCGAGTACTTAGAGGTAAGGATGGACCACCCCCAAGCGACTCTCATTGCATTGCGAACCATGGCCAAGGAACGAAGGCCCATGCCTCCTTCCTCCTTAGGTAGACAAGCTGTATGCCAACTAACATGGTGCGTGCCACAACCCCATAGGAAGTTGACACACATCTTGTCCACCCTAGCAATCGTAGCACAAGGAATGAAGCAGCCACCAGCCCAATAGAGATTGATTCCCGCAATAACAGTCTTAAGCAATTGCAACCTACCCGCCAAGGATAGGGAAGAGGCCTTCCAGCCACTGAGAGCAGCCTTAATACGATCTTCCAGCGCCTGGGCATGGGAGCCTCTCCCATAAGAAGAAACCAGCGGTAGGCCGAGGTAAGTTGTGGGGAGAGCGCAACGCAAGATCCCAAGACAGAGGGTGGTAGTAAAGTCATAGGGGCCCCACTTGGGCCGAATGAGCTTACTCTTGCGGGGGTTCAAGCTTAAGCCAGAGATTTCACTGAAGACATCCAACACTAGGGGTGCACATGGATCGGATTGGATCGGATTTTAGGTTAATCCGTGTCCAATCCACACTTAACGGATTTTAACTTTTTCCAATCCGATCCAATCCATTGAAATTATAAATCCAATCCAATCCAATCCACCGGATTACGGATTGGATTGGATCGGATCGGATTTTTAATACTTACATATTTTCACCACATAAACTAGGATCAAGTTCTTAGAACACTAAACCTTGCCATTTGATTCACGATTCTAAAATTGATAATACAAATAAATGTAAAGATAACAATATCTAATTTTTGATAAAGAAAAGAATATGTATTTGCAATGGATTTAGTATGAAAAATGATTGCTTAAATAAATAACATACCTGTAATATGTAGAACTGTAGACGTATCTTGTTGACTTTCAATAAAATTGCAAGTATGTGTAATCGATTATGAAATATAACTAACCTGCAAGAAATAAAAATGTTGGAAAATAAAATAAAATGTGTCTATGAATAGAATGATCTATACAAGGAAACTAACAATCAAAAAATATATTGCTATTGCTCCATTCAAACATCTAGTAGCTGCAATCCTATGTTAGTGCAACATAATAAATATTTAACGAAAATTTGACATAAGGTTATAAATTAGGTAGAACATGGTAATACATTCAGAAGTCACAATAAAGTGTCGAGTTTCAAATACAAGTATAACTCAAAATAGTATGATAATTTTACTCTTAGACATGAAAATAAGTAAACATAAGGTTGGAATCATGAGTTACAGCTCTCCATCATCTTCGACTACCTCTAAAATCTTGTTTTTTACCTGTCAAAGTGAAATTGATAAAATAATCAATAATCATACAAATTATAACACATATAAAAGAAAATATTTTTACTAACCATAACTATTGATATCTTAGGAAGCATGTGAAATGTCGTCAATGCCATCCACAGTTATTGCTTGACATGCTAAGATAAATTAATTGAAGTTAGAATAATGCAATTAATATTTAAAATTCTACTTAACATATTCTATAAATTAGTACTTACCTATAGTCTCAAGTTTTTCAAGTTCTTCAAGTTTCTCTTCCATGTCAATCGATGATAAAGAAGATTTCAACCAATCTTGAGTACAAATCAAGCATTCCACAAGCTTGGGTGTCAATGAACTACGGAATTGATCAAGAATGCGTCCTCCAGTGCTAAAAGTAGATTCTGAAGAGACTGTAGAGACTGGAATGGCTAACACATCTCTTGCAATTTTAGAAAGGATTTCATAATTTGATGCGTGTACTTTCCAC
This sequence comes from Ottelia alismoides, assembly GCA_037367405.1. Classification (NCBI taxonomy): domain Eukaryota; kingdom Viridiplantae; phylum Streptophyta; class Magnoliopsida; order Alismatales; family Hydrocharitaceae; genus Ottelia; species Ottelia alismoides. The sequence continues at coordinate 472,036 of JAZKJV010011886.1, read as the reverse complement.
CACTGTAAGATATCGAAGGTAGGGTCATCCTTTTCACAGCTCTCCTCAAAATAACGATCAAGTTCTGTTATGCTTTCTTCACATTCTTCCTGTTGAAGATGCTTTTGAAATTCACTTTCAAAACCAATATCCAAACCATCATCATCATTTTCATTCTCATGGATGCAATCTCCACCAACATGTTCAACACCACCAGTTTTACTACTGAAATGAAGTAGTTTGTAATGGTCATAGAGATCATTCACAACATTCATGATCTTGTTAACCAATCTTGAAACACGTTCTACTGTAAAAACCTTTGAATAACAAAATTTTACATATTTCAACTTGTAGCGAGGATCCAAGAGAATAGCAACCATAAGCAACATGTTAACTCTATCTGAACTCCCCCAATATCTATCAAATTTCTCTTTCATCTTTATAGCCATGCTTTGAATGTAAGGATCATTACTTCCACACCATTCAATCAAAAGGGTCTCGATTTTGAAAACCTCATGGAAATAAACATTTGCAGTCACATAAAGAGTGCCAGACAATCGTTTGGTAGCATCATAAAAACGTTTCAAAAACTTAGTTAACACATTTGCATTCTTCCAATCCTCCTCGGTAGGTAGGCCCAAAATAAGTTCAGAAACAAAAACTGGCTCTTGTTCTTCCATTCTTTCAAATGCTTTTTGAAATTTTAATGCTGTTTCCAACATTAAATATGTAGAATTCCACCTAGTTGGAACATCAAGACATAGCGATGATTTTGATGTAATTCTTTCTTGAGAAATACATGCTTGAAATTGTTGGGATCTACTAGGAGAACTCCTAACATACTTTATTGCAGCTCGAATACGAGAAATAGAGTCTTGCATTTCGCTAACTCCATCTTTCACAATAAGGTTCAAAATATGTGCACAACATCGTGTATGAAAGTGCTCTCCTGCAAGAATGAGGCCATTCTTTTTAAGAAGTTTGCTTCGTAGATACTCGATTGCGACATCATTTGCACATGCATTATCCACCGTAATTGTGCAAACATTATCAATCCCCCAATCAAAAAAGCATGATTCGATTACCCTCCCAATCTCTTTTCCTTTGTGACTTGAAATGGGACAAAAGTTGATTACTTTTTTATGTAATTTCCATTCCTTATCAATAAAATGAATGGTCAAACATAAGTATGAGAGATTTTGGATTGAAGTCCATACGTCAGTAGTAAGGAAAACACGGGCTTCCGATTCAACCAAGCAATTTTTAAGTTTAGTCTTCTGATTGTCATAAATTTTGAATGCATCTCTAACCAATGTAGTCCTTGAAACTGATCTAAATTTCGGTTGAACAACCGACATGAACTGTTTGAAACCAGCACTTTCAGTGAACTTAAAAGGTAATTCATCTATGATAATCATTCGGACAAAAGCTTCCCGTGATAGGTCATGGTCATATTTCCAAGAAACAAGACCAACCTCACTTCCTGTTTTTTCCACAGTTCGAAAAGTTAGAGTTTGTTATCCCTTCATCGACTTTGCAACCTTATAAACTGGACTTTTTGTACATTTCTCCATAACATGTTTCCGTAGTGTTGTTGTGCCATTAGCAGTTGTCCATGCATAATGCGTATTGCAGTAGTTGCAGAAAGCTCTTATCTCGCCACTTTCGATTTTTCATTTTGTATAATGTGCCCAAACATCAGAAGCCGCTTTTCTTGATTTCTTAAACTTAATTTGAACTTCGGATGTGTTTGCCTCGTTTGGTGTACTTTGAGGTGTAGGTTGGTTACTTCCAATAACATCATTAGTGGTTGACATAGTTCCTAAATGATATAATAAAGTAGATGCTAATAAGATCAAATAGGTAAAAAAATGCTATAAATATTCAAAGGCAAAAATTAAGATCATATATCACCATATAATTTTAAATCGACATATTAATGAGCCATGCAACTAAAGGTAAGATACACTTTTCATATGACTAAAACTACAAAATGAAATTTGGGTTATTGCAAATATTTGTTGAAATCACATATTTTGATCAAATGCATTATACCTGACACAATGGAGTGGTCTACAGCAAGGGATGCAAGGGAGGAGTCGATGGTGGCGAGGCTTCGCTCGCTGGCGGTGGCGCATGGCGAAGATGCTGCTGTGAGAGGGGAGGCAGGCATCGACGACGGTCGATTTGGGCGGCAGCGTGATGAATCCACATTTCATCATCTTTATTCTATCATTTTGGCACCAAAAACCCTAGCAAATGCCTGTAAATACCCTTAAAATCATCATCTTAGCATTCATGCATGTGCATCTATTTAGTGTATAAAATGCTGTAATTAAGGCCAAAATTATAGAATAAATAAAAGAAAAGAAAAAGAATAAAATATTGTAAATATTTTATGACCCAAAACCCCGAGACCTAGGCATCTTGATGAATAGGTCGACAAGGAATAAAGTAGGGGGAGATAAGGTCAGAAACACAGTACAAATACCTATACATTCTATTCATTCTTTATTCATTTTGGGACCTATTTTTGGTTCCACTTTTTATACATCAAATGAATAAACTTTGTACATGAAAGTTGTGGATAATTTTATAAAGAAAAAGACAAAATTGATTTCACAGAAAAATAATGTACAAATAAAAAGTTATGGTCTGAATAAGAATCCAGAATCCCAACTTCCCAGACCCGTATCTCACAACTGACAACTCCAAATACAGCATACTCACCTTTAATTGTATATAGAAGAAAATAAGCTATTTAATGGTGGTGGTTTCGCATTTGGTGGAGCGACGGTTTGAAAGTTGACTTTTGGATCCTCATTGTATACTTGTACATATTAAAATATTCAATTTATTATTTATTCATTATTTTTTGTATTTTTATATTTTTATAATGTTGTAAATATTACTTATAATAATTATGTGTATTAAAATCAGAATAAAAATTTAAATAGAACTCAAAATAAAATACAAACATATTTGATACATAGGTATTATACCTATAAGTATGCCTATACCTTCTATACATATAATTTATTCAATATACAAAACTTTTCATAAAAATAAAATAAAAATATATTTGTGTAGATAAAAGTATTTTATAATTTTATAAAATCATAATAAAAATAATATTATTAAAAATACCTAAATAAAAATAGAATACTTAAATATATAGATATATATACTATAAAGGGCATAAATGCAAACTTGTAAAAATGTAACTCATAAAAATAATTAAAAATCGGAATAAAATACTATATAAAATAATAAACATTTTTTATTAGATAACCTAAAATTAATTAAATCATTTACTATTTTTAATTTAATTTACAATATATTTATTGTAATTTTGTCTTTTTGCAGATGACGTGGCCCAATCAGGCCACGCCATCCGTTGACCAGGGGTCAACTCCTTGACCCCAGGTCTGTGACTTTTGGGCTGTCGCGAGCGCCCTTTTTCTTGGATTTTTCACGGGCGATCCTTTCATCGTTTGGGCACGCACCCTTCTGCAATGTTGCTCCCCCATGATCCAGCTATCACGCCCTTTGATTATCTCGAACCGAGAGCCTGCGATTCGCCTGTTCTTCCTCGATCAAGGGGTCATGTTCGTCAACCCCTTAAAACCAGCCCTTGACCTGATTTGAAAAGTTGGACCCCATTTTTGACCTAGACCCTCCATCTCTCTGAACCATTGACGAGCTGGTGGTGACAGCACCTTGCTCGCTTCATCTGAGACGAGCTGGGCAAGGTCCGGGCGCCCCTCCTACCTCCGGTGGTTTCCCCGTCGAGGTACCCCCTTTACCTCGCTCAACCTGGGCTCGAGGCTGTGTCTTCTCTTATTTTTTTCGCCGTCATTTCACTCATCGCATTCCCAGCTTCATTTTCCCCATTTATCCCGTTCATCCGCTAGTCGATTCGCTAAATCGACATTCGGCCGGAATATCTCCGGCCACCTTCGCCTATCAACACCCAATCACTCCGCCTTCATCTCGTTTTTGCCATTCTGCGGGGTCGGGGCAATTTACCCCCGACCCTCTCACTTCTTCTTGCAGGTTTAGACATCAAGGAGCGCCCCTGGGGCGATTTTGAGAGGCTGCCAAGGTGCTGGAAGCCTTCCAGCGCCGCCGGTTTCGCACGGCTACTCCGGGCTTCGCCGGAGCTTTTGGACGTCCTCAAGGCTTGAAGGAGCGCCGCAGGAAGAGATTGGGGTCTTTTGGAGCTTCAGGGAGCGACAGAGGAGAGGTTTGCTGGTCGGAGGAGTTTCGCCTGGCCGGAGCTCCTCCTGGTTCTTCCTCGCCGCTTCCCCGCCGTCGGATCAAAGCTGACCCCCAGTTTTGACACCAACCGTTGGATCTGCATGCGCCAGCACCGTTCATCACGCTTCGATCTTCTAATCCTAGCCATCCACGCCCAACCGTCATCGGGCGCTTAGGAGCTGACACGTGGATTAGTGGCGGAAGCCACACCATCCGATCGCCCAGGGGCATGGGTATTTTGCATATTCACCCCGCCATTTTTGTAATTTATTAATTAGTATTTAAACTTTCATCTGCTACGTATATTTTTTTGTAATATTTATACGTAGCCCCCCCCCAAACTTATTAGATTTGCATTTCAGTCCTCCGCCAGCTCACCTCACGTGGCCATCCACGTGAGGTGTGCATTTTGCACGGAGGCCCCTGTGGCTTTGGGGGTATTGGTTTTTGGCCCAGAAAATATTTTACTAAGTTGAAAATTTTTGCGGAAATTTGCATGTACGCCCCTGGATGTTTGATATATTGCATATATACCCCTGCCAGGCCTGTTTATTGATTGGATGTTTGCTTTAATTATTTGACCTATCATTTTAAATCCAAAAATTCCACAAAAATAGATTTAAGCTCCTAGATACTTGTATTTTGACGCCCTAATTTTAGTTTTTGATTTTATTCCATTTTTATATTTATTAAAAATCAAAAACATGCTTTTTGTGCACTGTCTAGCTTAGAAAATGCCAAAAAAATATTAAAACAACTCTAAAAATTCCAAAAAATTACCTAGTGCCTATTATATCCTATTTTAGTGTCAGTCCAAAAATCATTAAAAATCTCAAAAGAAAAACACTAAAAATTTAAAAACACTCAAAAACTTCAAAAAAATATATAAAATCAAGGAAAACTCTAAAAAATACAAACTCAGGTTTTGCTTGTTCCTCATTTTGTTCTTTTTATTTGAAAAATAGTGTGAAATATTTTGGTTGCTATTTGCTAATTTTAATTCCCATTTTATTCACAACCAGCACTATTTGCACTGTTTTGCTTTATTTCAGTCTTTAAAAATACTAAAAACACCTTGAAAAATCCCCAAAAATCACAAAAAACAGTAAAAAATCCTAAAAATATCAAAAACATTTTATTTCTGAATTTTTGGATATTTTTGCACATTTTTATAAATATTTCATCTTGTCTTTCATTACATTGTCTTCATTTTCCAATATTGAAAATTAAAAAAAATATAAAATATAAAATTATAAAAATTAGAAAATTAAAAATCAAAATACAAAATTAAAAATTAAAAAAAATTTAAAATTAAAAACCCACAAAAATTGCTTTGTTTGCTTGCTTAGTGTAGACACATCACACACACACACACACTTGTGCATTAATTTTGAACTACCCTATTTGCTCCCTGTGTTCGAACTCTCTGCATACTTGTCCCTATACACCATTTGTGCAGAGTTAAAAATAAATTTTAACTCCACATTATTTCTAATTTATTGATCTTTAGTGTGGGTTAATTGTTGACTTTAATCGAGATTTGTGTGGTTGACACTTCGACTGAGTTCACGCTTTGTGTTGAACTTAAGACCACCTAATTTCGGTTAAATCAAATGGCGCCGTTGCCGGGGAGCAACAACGAGTAGTTTATATTTTGCTTGTGTTGATTGTCTACCATAGCTTTAGTTTCTATCTCTTGCATTTGTGATATTGATTGATTGAGCTATCTGACCATTTCTTTTCTTGTCTTCTTGCGAGGGACCGCGGAGCAAGGCAGATTGCTTAGGTGACCCGGAGCAACCTTGGGAAGCGGAGCCGGCTATTCTTTAGCTAAGCCGGCAGGAGAGAGCAAGAGGAGTGAGAGAGAGTGATTAGTTTAGCTCTTTTTTTATTTTTGTGAGAGAGTGATTCATTAATTGTAATAATACAGGTACACTTGGACTCTCGGACACTTAGACACTACCGAGCCTAATTTCCGGGTGTTTGTTCACCCGGGGGCTCACCGCGGTTTTTATCGCGTTTTATCGCTGTCATTTTCCGGTTTTGTTTTCCTTTTTCTTTTCTTTTGTGGATTGAGCCCTTAGATTATAGGTCCTGCTTGATTCGATTAGCCTAGGTCCAAACACACTAATTACTTTTGCATGTTCCTATAGTTCGTTGTTGGACTTAGACTAATTAAATAGTTAATCATTAGTTTTCAATCCACGCGCCGCGAGCTCATTCCCGAACAAGCGCTTTCTCCTAACTCAAATGTGTTGAGCAGAGGAGGGGTGAGCCTAGACCGGACACTCGGATTGACGATTAGTGGTTAGCTTGTGGTTCTTCACGCTAGCAGTTGCCTATTCTAGGACGATTTCCGCCTTGCATATCGCCATGTAGTTTAGGTTTACAAATTCTGCTTTGCATCCCGCATGGAGAAAGCTGGGATTCGCTGTAAGTCTTCTTACTTTGCATGCATCATTTAGGCACAAAGGTGAGATTTCCACCTTGGTGTCGACTTGCACAGCTTTTCCGACTCTATTCTCCCTCTGTTTTTGGAACAAAGTAGGATAAAGAAAATACAAAAACCGTTAGGCGCTTGTTTGAATCTACTCAAAAGAAGCGATAACACCAAAAAAATTAAAAAAGGGACTGCTAAGAAAACTTGACCAAAAATAAAATCGGTAATTGGATTCATTGCTTGGGGAGAGTAACACCCTCACTTGTATTCATGTTGCATGGGAAGGTCTCCTTCCAAGTGAGGTGAGCGCTTCGTAAGGATTAGAGCCAAAAACCCAACTTGTGGCTACCTTGTGTATCGCATGGATTTCCGAAGTATTGGCGCTACTATCGTACGTAGTCGAGTAGGACTTGGTCGCCGTTGGTGACTCACTATTGTGTGAGCGCCGACCTTGTCCGAAGTACCGAGCTTAGGCCATGCCTTCACGGGTGTGTCGCTCTCACCGGCTGCGTCCGAGTAGGATCTTGCACGCTCACGGGTGATTCCGTTGCGAGCGAGGTCCGAAGTATCGGTTTCACCTATCAGCTTCCTCCCTCTATTTCTTTGGCTGAGTAGGGATCCAGGAAGGGTTACAAGGACCTCAAAAAGCGCAAGTTACATGTTACACAGGAGGAGGACAAGTACGGGGATACTTTCCCGGCAGTACTCTCTCTCCTTTAGGCGTAGCGCTCTAAGGACTCGTGACAAGATAAATTCCTGAAAGCAAGCTAAAACTGACAAGATAAAAGCCGAGCCTTCACGGCTTCACGTGTTGAGTTGGTGAACTTACCCCTGCTTTGTGTTTGATTTCTAGATTTATTTAGGTCAAGATCAAAAACACAACACAATTGTGCGCAATTTTGTTGCATCTCATATCATTCCTTTCTTCTTCACTTGCATTTTCCCTGCTCTTCCCAAATCATCAAGATGATGGGACGGAGATCTCTTAGGCCGACTTTGTCGGCACCGCTATCCAGCACTCCTCCTCATTCATCTAGGAATACCTCGGAGAGTCCGCTCTCCGAGCCCGAGTTTACTTCCACCCTGTTCCCCCTCGACCACCCTTCCCATTCTCCTTCTCTCAGTCCAATTGTTTCAGAATTCAGTGCATCACAGAGTTCGGCTCATTCGACATCACCTGAGATGGCCTCTTTTGCTTTTTCAGAAAATCCAGCAATGGCAGACAAAGGCGAGCACCCAGATGACCACGATCACCCTCCATTCATAATCGATCAAGTGGCCATCAACAATTCCTTGTTAGCATCCCTGGAGACAATGTAGAGATAGATCCGTGACCAGGGAACATTCATGGGTGATCTGATGAGAGAGATAGCACAGATGAGAGAGAACCGACCTGGGGGCGGTGGCGGAGGTGGAGGAGGAGGACCCGATGCAGGAGGAGGCGATCCAGACGCTGAGCGACCGCCACAGACCATCATGAGGGAACTGCACAACCCAGCTGCATCCCTCACTCACCGGTGGATCAGACTCCCGCAAATCCACGGAGATTTCGAGCTTCGGCCCCACACGATCCAGCTGCTACCCAAGTTTCACGGGTTGCCGACCGAAGAGCCGCACCTCCACCTCCAGGAATTTGAGATGATTTGCAGCACTATCCATGATCGGTTGATGACCGAGGAAACAATAAAGATGATCGCCTTTCCATTCTCATTGGTTGATAGAGCTGCATATTGGCTCAAACACCTTGGGTGATTCGTCGACACATGGGCAGATCTCCGGACCGCGTACCTGAAGAAGTACTACCCTCTCGGCCGGACCAACGCAGCTCGAGCCATGATCAGTAACTTCGTCATGATCCCAAACGAACAGTTCCATGAAGCCTGGGATCGTTTCAGAGAGCTCATCGACCGGTGTCCACATCATGACATCTCCAAGCCCAATCTCGTGCAGAGTTTCTTCTGTGGGCTGACACCGGAGCTGCAGGGGCTAGTGAACGCCTCTTGTGGTGGGTCTTATTTCTCCAAGGGAGAAGACGACGTCTGGGCCATCTACGAAGGCATGGCAGAAAACTCTACTGTGATGGCCCAGGCCCGAGTCTACACTCAGCAGAAGCCCCCGCAAGGAGTGGGATCATTTCAGAGGATCGCCCGCATCGATGCCGGTCCCAATACAACGTCGGTAGCCGCAGCCCAAGCCGAATCAGCCGCAACCGACATGGGCATTATTAGTGAGAAGTTGGACCGCATGGAGATCCTCGAGAAGAAGCAGAACCAAGGTCTTGCTCAGATGGACCTTCTCACCAAAACCATGAGTGACCTGAAAACTCAAATCCTATGCATTCAGGAGGCACAAGCTCAATCCCAACAGCCTCCCAGGTCACGGGCTGACTCCAGCGCTAGCAGCTCCAACCAACCCTCTACCTCATATCGGCAAGTGAATCATATTCAGGCAGAGCCGGTTCCACTACTACAGTACCATGCAGAGCAACCACCGTCTCAGGAGACGCAGATGGTGGTGTATCAGCCAGAGCAACCACTGGCAGTTCTTCCTCCACCCTCCTTTGAGCAGGAACCATTGATGGAAGTCAATGGGATTTGGTACGACCGGTACCCTCAGCCCGGGATTCGTCGGGATCATCCCGGATTCCGTTGGGGCAACGGTGGATCCTCTTCCCAACAGCAGAATCCTGCCCAAGGACATCAGAACAGCCAGCCACAGCAGCAACACCAGCAACCCCAGTATGCCCAGCCGCAGCAATATCACAGTGGTCCTCGTCCCACCTATCAAGGACAGTCGTGGAGGCAGCGCCAGCCGCCTCAACAGTCTTATCACCAGCCTTCCCCCCAGTATCAGCAGCAGCAGCAGCCCCATTTCCAGCAGGGACAGACATCCGGTTCTCAGGGTCCCGCCTTTGAGAACCCAACCCTTGATGATCTTGCCCGCTTGCTATCTGAACAGCGAGCCTCTTTTAGGCAAGAAATGGATGAATTCCGGTAGGAGATGAGGGACATCATAAAAGGCAAGGCCGCCATACCCGCTCAGATTGAACCTAACCCGAACAATCTGAAAAGGAAATCTGAGCAGGTAGAGTTTACAGAGGACACCTCTCCTAGTGACGATTTGAATGATATGTCTTATTCTTTGAATGATGCTGATTTTGTGACTACTAGGAGCGGTAGGATGCCAGCCAGCGGTGCCTCTTCTGAGCGACAACCAGATGCTGAACCAGGAGCGCCAGAGGAGCAGAATAGCGGTGCTGATGCCGCTAATGATGAAGTTGAAGACGGTGGTGCTGATGCCACCAATGATGGAGTCCAGGACGACGGTGTTGATGCCGTCGTGATACCAGTTGCAGACGGTGGTGCTGAAGCCACCATTTTGGATGATGAACTAGAGCGCGGTGCTGATGCCGCGAAGACCGGTGCTAGTGGTGGCGCTGAGGCCACCACATCCACTTTTGTTGAGCCATCATCTGTGATGTTGCCACATTTTGTACCTAGAGACTGTGGGAACAAAAAGAAAAACAAAAATATGAATAAAGGAAAGGTTTCTGTTCAAATTGCGGATCCATATGTGGTGAGTGATGATTATTGTATGGATTCTCCTTCTTCACAGGCACAAGGACCGATTCCTAGTCCTCCATCTAAGGAGGCCCCTACCATCCCCTTCCCTGAGGCGCTCCGCCGTGCGAAGGGGAATAAAAATGAAAACCCAAAAAAAGACCAGCAGGTAGAGTTCGATCAGATGATAGACAGATTCCATATTCAGCTGACTCTACAAGAAGCACTTGAGCACATCCCCCTCTTCAAGAAGAACCTAAAAGAGAAGACTACCGTCCGTAGGAAGAGGAGGAATCACAGAGATCAAATCCATGTGCTCACTTAGTCCACTTGCTGCACCATCCAGAACAAGCTGCCAGCTAAGCGACCAGATGCAGGAGCTCCCTATGTCAGATGCGAGATTCAGGAGCAGCAGTTTGATCGTACTCTATTAGACAGCGGCTCTTCAATTAACCTTCTTCCGGCAGCCTTACTCGACCGATTCGAGTTTGGTCCTCTTCTTAGGAGCAGGATAGTCCTTCAGTTTGCTGATAGGTCGACTAAGAGGCCGAAGGGGTTATTGAAAGACGTGGTCATTACTATTCAGGGCCTAAAATTCCCCGTGGACTTCGTTGTGTTGGACATGGAGATCCCTGAGTCGGTAACTGATGCCCCCATCATTCTCGGACGTCCATTCTTGGCCACAGCCAAGGCGGTGACCGACCATGATAGTGGGAAGGTATGCTTTCGCGTAGAGGGCGAAACCATACAAATAGAGACGATCGAGGAAACCAGAGCCAGAGAGTTGGCATGCTCAGAGCAATCCAGCGAAGCCGAGCAGATGACAGAGGAAGAGCTAGACGTCCACCAGGTTTGTGATTTTGAGATGACTGATGATGAATCCAATTGGAAAGATCCCGTGGCACCGACCCTCGCCTTGCCCACAAATTCACTATATCTCAAGCTCATGACAGTCGAGAGTCGGGAGAGCACATCCCTGGATGAGGATATATCTGAAGCTGACAGTGTTGTGATGAGTGGTGCTGAGGAATTTCAATCATGTTCATCTTCATCAGATCCCTCGGATTCAGACATTGACTGGGATGACTTTGATGATTATTTGCCTTGTCTGATTCCTTCTGAGCCGACAACCACGACAGAGTGCGAGCCAGTGCAGTTTATTGATGATTCAGCAGGCCGCCCTTCGTCAGAAATTCATGCAGAGCGAGACTTCTCCCATGCAGACTTGGTAGCATTTACACAGACATATCAGAAGCCAGATCTGCCACCTCCCAGTTGTCCAGAACGGAATTGCGGGTGAGCCAGAAATGTACCCAGTCATTATCTCAGCAGATTTGACTGGAGAGCAAGAATCTCGTCTGATGGAGGTTCTTGAAAGAAATCGCAAGGCAATCGGTTGGAGTATAGCTGATCTCCAAGGGCTGAGCCCAAATCTTTGCTCTCACCACATCTATCTTGAGGATAACGCTAAGACGTCGCGTGAGTTCCAACGACGGCTGAACCCGAATCTTCGAGACGTAGTCATGAAAGAAATTTCAAGGTGGTGGAGCGCCGATTTCATCTATCCCATCTCCGACTTCAAATGGGTAAGTCCGCTACATGTGGTACCTAAGAAGACGGGTATCACTACAGTTGTCAATGAGTCTGGAGAGGAGATCGCTACCAGAGTACCAACTTCTTGGAGGGTCTGTGTGGACTACAGACGATTGAATGAGGCCACCAAGAAGGATAACTTCCCGCTACCATTCATTGACCAGATTATCGAGCGGCTAGCTGGGAAGAGTCATTATTGCTTTCTTGACGGGTACTCTGGATATAATCAAGTGGCCATTACGCCCGAAGACCAGGAGAAAACGACATTCACCTGTCCGTTTGGGACATATGCTTTCAGACGGATGCCCTTTGGTCTATGTAACGCTCCGGCGACATTCCAAAGGTGCATGTTGTCCATCTTCTCGGACATGGTGGGTGACTGTTTAGAGGTCTTCATGGATGATTTCTCGGTCTATGGCGACGGGTTCGACGCTTGTCTTGACTGCCTAGACCGTGTGCTCAAGCGCTGCATTGAGGTCAACCTTGTTTTATCCTGGGAGAAGAGTCATTTCATGATGACTCAGGGGACGGTCCTTGGTCATATCGTCTCCAACAGGGGCATGGAGGTCGATCCGGCTAAGGTGGATATCATCAGAAAACTCAATCCGCCGTCCAGTTTGCGTCAGTTACGGTCTTTTCTGGGGCATGTCGGTTTCTACCGACGGTTCATTCAGGACTTCAGTCGAATTGCCCGGCCGCTCACTGACTTGCTGACTAAAGACACCGAGTTTATTGTTAATGATAAGTGTCTTGAATCATTTGAGATTCTCAAGAATATGGTTATTTCTGCTCCTGTCCTTCAGCCACCCGATTGGTCTCTCCCATTCGAGATCATGATGGATGCTCAGATTTTGCCGTTGGGGCTGTGCTTGGACAGAGGAGGGATGGATTACCCTTTGCCATTCACTACGCCAGCCGGACTTTGGATGCCGCGCAGCAGAATTACACGGTGACTGAGAAAGAGATGCTGGCCGTAGTCTTCGCTCTTGATAAGTATCGATCTTACATTCTCGGATCTAGAGTAACCATCTACACTGATCACACCGCCATCTGGTACCTAATGTCTAAGAAGGATGCCAAAGCACGTCTCACCAGATGGATCCTTCTACTCCAGAAATTTGATATTGAGATTAAGGACAAGCCTGGAGTCAAGAATGTGGTGGCGGATCATCTCTCCAGATTGGAGAATCTTGGGGAATCTGAGCCCAGCGCACCTATCACAGAGACATTTCCAGATGAGGCGATCTTGGCTGTCGCCTCACTCCCGTGGTATGCCGACATTGTGAACTATCTTGTAGCCAAGACGGTTCCACAAGGTTGGCCCAGGCAGAAACTCGAGACCTTCCTGGCGAAGGCCAAGTTTTATCATTGGGAGGATCCCGTCCTTTATCATGAAGGAGGGGATAGTATCTGGAGGAGGTGCATTCCTCAAGAAGAGCATCATAGCATCCTCACATACTGCCACAAGCTTGAGGCAGGAGGACATCATTCTGGAAAAAGGACAGCACAGAAGGTGCTTCAATCCGACCTATGGTGGCCTACTCTTTTCAAGGATTCTGATGAGTTCTTGAAGAGATGTACTGACTGTCAGAAAATGGGAACCTGCGGACAGAGAGACATGATGCCCATGCAACCCATTCAGTTTTGTGAGGTTTTTGATGCATGGGGGATTGATTTCATGGGCCCATTTCCTAAGATTCAGGGATTCGAGCATATTTTGCTCGCTGTGGATTATGTCAGTCGATGGGTTGAGGCCATCTCCGCCCGAGCCGCAGATGCTAAAACCGTTTGCAAATTCTTGAGGAAAAATATCATTTCACGGTTCGGGGTACCTAGAGTCTTGATTTCAGACGGGGGGTCTCACTTCATCAATGACAAAGTCAAGGCCCTTGCAGACGAGTTCGGCATTGACCATCGGGTTGCCACTCCATATCACCCTCAGACTAATGGTCTTGCCGAAGTATCGAATCAGGAGATAAAGACAATCTTGCAGAAAGTTGTCCGCCCAGACCGAAAGGATTGGTCACAGCTGTTGGACTCGGTCTTGTGGGCTTATCGGACTTCTTTCAAGAACCAATTGGGGACGTCTCCCTTTCGTCTCGTCTATGGCAAGCCGTGCCATCTGCCGGTGGAGATCAAGCACAAATCTTTTTGGGCAGTTACTGAGTTGCTTTTAGATCCCGAGAGTATAGGAGACCAGAGAAGAGCTGAATTGACAACCCTGGAAGAACTTAGAGACACAGCCTTTTCGAACAGCCTACAGTACAAGGAGAAAGTGAAGACATGGCACGATTCGCATATCAGCCATAAACAGTTTGAGCCAGATCAGAGAGTATGGTTGTTTGATTCCAGGCTAAAATTATTCCCAGGGAAGTTGCAGAGCAAGTGGAAAGGTCCGTATGTGGTCAGGAAGGTACATGACAATGGCAGCATTGATATATCCGAACCATCATCTTCCTCTACCTTCCGCGTCAATGGTCAACGCCTGAAACTATATCTTGATCATGATCCGCCGACCATTGACGTTGCCCCCATTCTTCTGGTATGAGATGTGTCCTTTGACTTTCATCATCTGCATCTCATACATGGTGATCAAGTCCATCCTCCGCTGTACAGATCCATCTGTTCATATCACTTTCATCTGTTGAGTTATTTTCTTCTTTTCTTCTTTTCTTCTTTTCCTTTTCTATCTTCTTTATCTATCAAAAAGGTGTCGCCCTTGTAGACAGTTTTCCATACTTAGGACGTACTTTGTCCTAAGTATAGGGGGGGGGGGGGTGTGCATCCCGAGTATTTCCATTCTTTGATCCTCTCCATTGTCTCCTCTTCTTGTCTATACTTAGGGATATCTTACCCTAAGTATAGGAGGAGACAATTTGAGTACGATCTGTTCATTCCCACCCTTGACCCTCCCTGCGTTGTGTACAGTCTGCTATACTTAGGATTATTTGATCCTAAGTATAGGGGGGACGGTTAACTTCTCATTCATTGATTCATTCATTCTTTAGACTTGCCTATACTTAGTACGAGTTATGTCTTCTCTTTTCTCTCCGATCTATGAGGACATAGCTCAAGCTAAGTATAGGGGGGTCGTATATACAACGTATATACTTTAGCCATAACTCGTACTTTCGTATTTTCCTAATAAATCTGGCTAATAATTCTTTAAAATTCATTAAAAATCTTTAATAAAAAGATGTGATTATTCCTCAAATTCTTTTGTGTAATTACTGATTAATAAATCAGGTGAAAATGTTTTTTGCAAAATGTTTGAAAAATAGTTTGAAAAACTTTGTGAACATCTATTGAAAACTATTTTGAAAGTATTTTGTTACATGTTTTCAACCTGTGTAAAATGTGTGGATTGTAAAATTTCTTTTCTTTGTGTGAAATAAAATGTTTGAAAAATGATTTGCAAATGGTTTGAAAAATGGTTGCAAAAATGATTTGAAAAACCTACATATATTGTTTTGAAAGCCTTTGCAAAAATGTTTTCAAATGTGTGTAAAATGTTTGTGAAAACTATTTTGGACTATAGTTTTCAAAAATTGTGCGTAAATTGTTTTGAGGAATATACACATCATACCAAAATCCACTATCTGTGTATAAAATTGACCACTTACCCTGTAAATTCTTAAAATCCACTTCTTGTAAATATAAGAAGCACTCCCGTGTACATATTTTTAACCTAGTTTTCAGCCAAAACTTTTTCTTTTCGAAAATCCCAAAAACATTTGCAAAAATTAAAATCCAAAAACATTTGAAAAATCTTTTTGAAAAAGACAAAAAAATGCATATGCATCATCATCATCTTTTCAAAAATCCATAAAAAGTTCAAAACCTTTGAAAATTGCATCACAAAAATATTTTCTGCATTGCGTTGCATAGCATTCACATTTTTCGGATTGAGTTTGATAGTTGAACGAGTCTAAGTAAAATCCGGATATTGGAGCTTGATTGGACCATAAAATCTACCTAATAACATGAACCTTATAGGAACTTGGTTTAAGGTACTTCAGGTCTAGTTGACTTAATTCTTTGAGGATCACGAGACTTGGTTCAATGGATTCTTGACTGCCTAAGTAGAGTATTTCGGAGCACACGCACGACTCTTGTTGATAATGACCTAACTTGGACACCTGCACCTTTCACATGGCTCGACTCAGTTGGAGTGGTGAGGGGATTGGATTTGCTGGTATGAGACGCACACAAGTGGAAACATTTGTCCTCCTCTAGGGAGGGAAGTGCACCCCAACCCGTCCAGTTATTAGGAAGTCTAAAGACAGGAGGCTGTGGGTTGCGATAAAGCTTCAAAAGAGGGATAGTCTACTGGCTCAAGAGGAAAAACTCCTTATGTAAATGCTGCTGTATATAGTATTAAAAAAAAAAAAGACTTCAGGCATGTACAAAAATAAAAAGCCTGCAAGTATGTACAAAGTCAATAAGCAAGCTTGAGTTCCAAAGTCAAATATGTGAGCCTGCAGCAGGATGACTTGACTACACTGGTCTTGCATCCCAGGATAGGTAGTTACACTGGCTACCGTCCATTCTTCTCTTCACCCCCTCCTCTTGAGTTGGTTGCCACTTGAACTTAGAAGGGAATACCCCGCTCCTCGAGGATGGAGTTATTGGATTGGGGAATCATTGGGTTGTCGTACTGGAGAAGTCAGTTTCTTTGTCATTGTAATTGAGGAGAGCCACCATCACTTACACTGTACAAGTCAGATTCATAGTCGTAAGGGTTTGCGTATGAATTTGAGATATTTCTGACCTGGCTATTGAGGAGACTTGGACAGAGTTTTGGGATTCTCAAGGACTGTTGGATTTCAAACACGGTTCTCACTAAGGTTCCGCCCGCACTAAATTTCCAAAGGTCCGACTTAAGCTCCAAACTTTGATTTTGTGAAGACAAGATTGATAACCAAACTAAATCCAAAGTCTTCTTTTTCTTTTCTTTCTTTTTCTTTTTGAACTTATTGCATAAGTGTTTGCTAGGGACTAGCAAAGGTAAAGTATAGGGGGATGATGAATCCACATTTCATCATCTTTATTCTATCATTTTGGCACCAAAAACCCTAGCAAATGCCTGTAAATACCCTTAAAATCATCATCTTAGCATTCATGCATGTGCATCTATTTAGTGTATAAAATGCTGTAATTAAGGCCAAAATTATAGAATAAATAAAAGAAAAGGAATAAAATATTGTAAATATTTTATGACCCAAAACCCCGAGACCTAGGCATCTTGATGAATAGGTCGACAAGGAATAAAGTAGGGGGAGATAAGGTCAGAAACACAGTACAAATACCTATACATTCTATTCATTCTTTATTCATTTTGGGACCTATTTTTGGTTCCACTTTTTATACATCAAATGAAGAAACTTTGTACATGAAAGTTGTAGATAATTTTATAAAGAAAAAGACAAAATTGATTTCACAGAAAAATAATGTACAAATAAAAAGTTATGGTCTGAATAAGAATCCATAATCCCAACTTCCCAGACCCGTATCTCACAACTGACAACTCCAAATACAGCATACTCACCTTTAATTGTATATAGAAGAAAATAAGCTATTTAATGGTGGTGGTTTCGCATTTGGCGGAGCGACGGTTTGAAAGTTGACTTTTGGACCCTCATTGTATACTTGTACATATTAAAATATTCAATTTATTATTTATTCATTATTTTTGTATTTTTATATTTTTATAATGTTGTAAATATTACTTATAATAATTATGTGTATTAAAATCAGAATAAAAATTTAAATAAAACTCAAAATAAAATACAAACATATTTTATACATAGGTATTATACCTATAAGTATACCTATACCTTCTATACATATAATTTATTCAATATACAAAACTTTTCATAAAAATAAAATAAAAATATATTTGTGTAGATATAAGTATTTTATAATTTTATAAAATCATAAATAAAAATAATATTATTAAAAATACCTAAATAAAAATAGAATACTTAAATATATAGATATATATACTATAAAGGGCATAAATGCAAACTTGTAAAAATATAACTCATAAAAATAATTAAAAATCGGAATAAAATACTATATAAAATAATAAACATTTTTTTATTAAATAACCTAAAATTAATTAAATCATTTACTATATTTAATTTAATTTACAATATATTTATTGTAATTTTGTCTTTTTGCGGATGACGTGGCCCAATCAGGCCACGCCATCCGTTGACCAGGGGTCAACTCCTTGACCCCAGGTCTGTGACTTTTGGGCTGTCGCGAGCACCCTTTTTCTTGGATTTTTCACGGGCGATCCTTTCATCGTTTGGGCACGCACCCTTCTGCAATGTTGCTCCCCCATGATCCAGCTATCACGCCCTTTGATTATCTCGAACCGAGAGCCTGCGATTCGCCTGTTCTTCCTCGATCAAGGGGCCGTGTTCGTCAACCCCTTAAAACCAGCCCTTGACCTGATTTGAAAAGTTGGACCCCATTTTTGACCTAGACCCTCCATCTCTCTGAACCATTGACGAGCTGGTGGTGACAGCACCTTGCTCGCTTCATCGGAGACGAGCTGGGCAAGGTCCGGGCGCCCCTCCTACCTCCGGTGGTTTCCCCGTCGAGGTACCCCCTTTCCCTCGCTCAACCTGGGCTCGAGGCTGTGTCTTCTCTTATTTTTTTCGCCGTCATTTCACTCATCTCATTCCCAGCTTCATTTTTCCCCATTTATCCCGTTCATCCGCTAGTCGATTCGCTAAATCGACATTCGGCCGGAATATCTCTGGCCACCTTCGCCTATCTACGCCCAATCACTCCGCCTTCATCTCGTTTTTGCCATTCCGTGGGGTCGGGGCAATTTACCCCCGACCCTCTCACTTCTTCCTGCAGGTTTAGACATCAAGGAGCGCCCCTGGGGCGATTTTGAGAGGCTGCCAAGGTGCTGGAAGCCTTCTAGCGCCGCCGGGTTCGCACGGCTACTACGGGCTTCGCCGGAGCTTTTGGACGTCCCCAAGGCTTGAAGGAGCGCCGCAGGAAGAGATTGGGGTCTTTTGGAGCTTCAGGGAGCGACGGAGGGGAGGTTTGCTGGTCGGAGGAGTTTCGCCTGGCCGGAGCTCCTCCTGGTTCTTCCTCGCCGCTTCCCCGCCGTCGGATCAAAGCTGACCCCCAGTTTTGACGCCAACCGTTGGATCTGCTTGCGCCAGCACCGTTCATCAAGCTTCAATCTTCTAATCCTGGCCATCCACGCCCAACCGTCATCAGGCGCTTAGGAGCTGACACGTGGATTAGTGGCGGAAGCCACACCATCCGATCGCCCAGGCGCGTGGGCATTTTGCATATTCACCCCACCATTTTTGTAATTTATTAATTAGTATTTAAACTTTCATCTGCTACGTATATTTTTTTGTAATATTTATACGTAGCCCCCCCAAACTTATTAGATTTGCATTTCAGTCCTCCGCCATCTCACCTCACGTGGCCATCCACGTGAGGTGTGCATTTTGCACGGAGGCCCATGCAGCTTTGGGTGTATTGGTTTTTGGCCCAGAAAATATTTTACTAAGTTGAAAATTTTTGCGGAAATTTGCATGTACGCCCCTGGATGTTTGATATATTGCATATATACCCCTGTCAGGCCTGTTTATTGATTGGATGTTTGCTTTAATTATTTGACCTATCATTTTAAATCCAAAAATTCCACAAAAATAGGGTTAAGCTCCTGGATACTTGTATTTTGATGCCGTAATTTTAGTTTTTGATTTTATTCCATTTTTATATTTATTAAAAATTAAAAACATGCTTTTTGTGCACTGTCTAGCTTAGAAAATGCCAAAAAAATATTAAAACAACTCTAAAAATTCCAAAAAATTACCTAGTGCCTATTATATCCTATTTTAGTGTCAATCCAAAAATCATTAAAAATCTCAAAAGAAAAACACTAAAAATTTAAAAACACTCAAAAACTTCAAAAAAATATATAAAATCAAGGAAAACTCTAAAAAATACAAACTCAGGTTCTGTTTGTTCCTCATTTTGTTTTTTTTATTTGAAAAATAGTGTGAAAAATTTTGGTTGCTGTTTGCTAATTTTAATTCCCATTTTATTCACAGCCAGCACTATTTGCACTGTTTTGCTTTATTTCAGTCTTTAAAAATACTAAAAACACCTTGAAAAATCCCCAAAAATCACAAAAAATAGTAAAAAATCCTAAAAATATCAAAAACATTTTATTTCTGAATTTTTGCATATTTTTGCACATTTTTATAAATATTTCATCTTGCCTTTCATTACATTGTCTTCATTTTCCAATATTGAAAATTAAAAAAAAAATATAAATATAAAATTATAAAAATTAGAAAATTAAAAATCAAAATACAAAATTAAAAATTTAAAAAAAATTTAAAATTAAAAACCCACAAAAATTGCTTTGTTTGCTTGCTTAGTGTAGACACATCACACACACACACTTGTGCATTAATTTTGAACTACCCTGTTTGCTCCCTGTGTTCGAACTCTCTGCATACTTGTCCCTATACACCATTTGTGCAGAGTTAAAAATAAATTTTAACTCCACATTATTTCTAATTTATTGATCTTTAGTGTGGGTTAATTGTTGACTTTAATCGAGATTTGTGTGGTTGACACTTCGACTGAGTTCACGCTTTGTGTTGAACTTAAGACCACCTAATTTCGGTTAAATCACAGCGCAGGGCGAAGATGCTGCTGCGAGAGGTCGGTGGTGGGCGCAGGGCGGTGGGAGGGGTCGGCTGCTGCTGCGAGAGGGGAGGCAGGCGTCGACGTGGCTCGCGAGAGAGGAAGAAGGTGGCGGGATGGGTAGGACCGTAGGAGATGGGGGGGGGGGGGGCGGCGGCGTAGCTCGCGAGAGGGGAAGAAGGCAGCTGGATGGGTAGGACCATAGGAGATGGGGGGCGGCGGCGTGGCTCGCGAGAGGGGAAGAAGGCCGCGGGATGGGTACTGGGTAGCACCGTAGGAGATGGGGGCGGCGGTGTGGCTCGCGAGAGGGGAAGAAGGCTGCGGGATGGGTAGCACCGTAGGAGATGGGGAGGGCAGCGGCGTGGGTCGCGCAGGGGGAGGGAACTGGGAAGTTTTAGGTTTCAGACAAAAAATTGAGAGGGAGGGGAAGCCTGAAACCGAAAGTGGAAGGGAATTATAATTATTATAGGGTAAATTTTGATGAACTCCCTGGGAAATTGGATAATAAAAGTTAATAGAAAAGAAGTTACAATGATTGGGGGTGGGATTGAGATATGGTGGTGGGAAATTTTATTTTACATATGTATAACTATAAAATCTGCACTAGCCACTAATTGTATGGATGAAATATTCTATATAATATTTATTAATTTGTTAACGGATTAACGGATTAGATCGGATCGGATTTGGGCAATGACCCAATCCAATCCATAATTTAACGGATTTTCAAAATCTCAATCCGATCCAATCCATTGGCTAGATAAAATCGATCAAATCCAATCCAATAACATCGGATTGGATCGGATTGCGGATTTTATCCGATCCATGTGCACCCCTATCCAACACCCTATTCACCTCAAGGATAGTGGAAGAGGAACCCTTGAAGAAAAAGAGGAGATCATCCGCAAAAATTAGGTGGGTAGGAGCCACACCCCTGCCCCGTCCCAACGACCTGATCCTACCATTGACCACCGCATCCTCCATTAGTGAGGACAGCGCCTCCATACCAATGACGAACAATAATGGGCTGAGAGGGTCCCCCTGTCTAAGGCCCCGCGTTCCCCTGAAGAAGCCAACAGAGGAGTCGTTGATAAGAATGGAGTAAGAGACCGCATTTATACACTTGGCGATCCAATCAATCCAAGTCGCGTCAAAACCAAAAAGTTCAAGGGATCTCAGGATATAGGAATGCTCGATAGTGTCAAAGGCTTTAGAGAGATCAGCCTTTAGACACGCCCGATGAGAGCAGGCTTTGCTTTCAAATGATTTGACCAGCTCCTGAGCCAAACGTGAACAGTCACTGATTACCCGACCCTTAATGAAGGCCGATTGATTATGCAAGATTAGGTGCGGCAGGACCAAGGCAAGCTGTGAGGCAAGGACCTTGGCGAAGAGCTTATAGATCACGTTGCAACATGCGATGGGCCTAAAGTCGCCCAGGCCCATGGCAGACTCCCCCTTAGGGACAAGAGTGATGAAAGCGTGGTTGGCTTCCCGAACTATCGCGCCCCCACGAGAGAGGAAGATCATTGCAGCCAGCACATCGTTCTTAACAAGAGCCCAATGTCTCTTAAGGAAACCAACATTAAAGCCATCAGGGCCCGTGGCTTTTTTGGAGTCAATGTCGTGGAGGGCTGAGGAAATCTCATCCTCAACGAACGGTCTCACTAACCAACGGCGAGCCTCAGGAGTGAGGATCATGCGAGGCGGAGGGGGGTCAGGCCTGGAAGGCCTAGGGAGCTCAGGAGCGAGCAGGCCAGCAAAGAAAGAGGTTGCCGCAGTTGCAATTTCCGTGTGTTTGTCAACTTGACAGCCATTCTGGTCAATCAGAGTAGATACAGAGTTCCTCACATATCGAGCCTAGGTGGACAAGTGAAAGAATTTTGTGTTCCTCTCCCCCAGGAGTAGCCGATCGACCCGACTCTTCTGCCACCAGGCCGACTCAAGATCGACATCTAGCTTCTCTAAGGATGCCATGGCATCCGCCTCCAGCTGAGCGAACTACGCATCAAGAGGGTCAATGCTCAGAACCTCATTAATGCATTTGAGGGAAGCCTCGACCGCCTTGACCTCGATGAAGACATTTGCCTCTCTGCTAGCCCAAGCTCGAAGGGCCCTCTTAACAGCCTTAAGTTTCTGGATCAGGCAGTAGAGGGGGTTTCCAACAACAGTAGTAGACCAGGCGCAGGAGACCGTATCCAAGTACCCAGGCCGATTGGCCCAGTAATCGAAGCAACGGAAAGGGGGGCGAGGGCGAGGGGCGTCGGTGATGCGAACAGAGAGGAGTAGATGGTCAGAGGCTGGGGCATGAGAGTAGACCAACTTCGAATGCGGAAGTAGCGCGAGCAAGAGTCATTAACCAAAGCCCTATCAAGTCGGGCGGCGATTCTTGAGGGACCAACCGAAGAGTTGGTCCAGGACCAGTGGTTTCCCACCGATTGTAGCTCCACCAAGTTACAGTTATCGATCCAAGAATTGAAGTCTGCCATGGCACCACGGCCGGGGGGCAATCCTCCCCTTTTTTCGTGGGAGAACCTTACCACATTAAAATCCCCTAGGATAATCCAAGGGGCACGATCAGGGAGGCATAGTTGTTTAAGGTCCTCCCAAAGGCTTCTTCTTGCAGCCGAGCAGTTATCACCATACACGAAAGAGCAAGTTAAGGCCTCCTTTGTTGCTGCACTCGACGGTGATTGCCTGGGAGGAAATCCATAATGGCGAGCAGGACCATACGGAATCCTTCCATAAGACGTAGATTCGGTCGAGTTCCGTATCATTGTGGATGAAATTCCAACCAATAGGAATCACCGCGATGAATTTGGCACGGTTGGCTGGCCGAATCTTGGTTTCAAGTAAACCAATAAAGTCAACATCAACTTTACTTGTCTTGGACGTGAGCGTCTTTAGAAGTGTTCTTTGCTTGCGGGGTCTATTCAACCCACGCACATTAAGAACAACAAACGACATTAAGAGAGGAATGAGTGGCCATCTCGGCCAGATTGTTTTGTTGGGCCACTCGCAGCCTTCTTCTTCCTGTGGGAGGCCACAATCCAGGAGGGGTTAACCTCGGCTATCGCTCCAGGGGTGTTGACAGGAGCAGCTCCAGGGGCAGCTCCAGGGATGTTGGCAGTGGCCGCTCCAGGGGCAAGGGTAGAAGGGCTCTCATCATTGCCTGGTTTGTTAAGGTTAAGCACCTCCCCATGCCGAATGTAAGGCCTCCTAGCCCGGGCTGGGGGTCTGTGCATAAGCGCCCTAGTGCCAATAGGGAAAGCAGAGAACGGCTTCCCCGCGGTTCTCTTATGGCCGCGATGCAAGGGAGGATTATCAAGCGCAATAGAAGGAGGATCCAAGGCCCGAACAGACAAGAGATCACAAGGGTCCATACCAGGGGCAGTCACCATAGGTGAAGAAATGGAAGAGTCAAGCATAGGTGAATGCTGATCCCTAGGCATCTCCTCGTCGTGAAGAATGCTCAGAAGGCCTTCCGCTGTCCCTCCCTTGAGCTGGACAGAGGGGGAGACGTTGTGCCCCCTGGAGTGGAGCACACCGGGGGATGAAGAACTGGAGGCAGCAACAGGGGTCTGTGCACCGAGCATCCGATCAGTAGGGCCGATGACTGGAGACGAGGGGCGCGGGTGGACAGGCGACCGCCCATCGGCAACTGCCAGGCCCCCCAGCGATAGAGGAGGACTGATGGCATTGGTAGGAACGGAAATAGGATGGTCAGAAAGACTTGGCGAATGCATCACAAAGGGACATCTGGAGGAGCTGTGGTCAAAATTGACACAGCGCTCGCATCGCGGCGGACTCCACTCGAGTTCTACTTGGATCATTTGTCGCTGGCCGTTGAAGAACACGAGAGGGACCTCCTTGGGGATAGGCTTCCCAGCATGAATAGAAATGCAGCAGCGCGCATAACCATCGCGCTGACCGGCTTCCGTAGCCGCGTCCATGAACATTGGGGTGCCCAGTAGACTTGCTATCTTGTTTAGGATCGCAAACGAGGAGTGGCATAGGCTAAGGCCATGGAACTTCACCCACAAAGGGATTTCCGAAAGCAGGTCTCTTTCAAAGCAGTTGCAAGCTTCCCATTTTCGGATGACAACAAAACGTCCCTGGAATAGCCAGGGGCCTCCGTCGAGTATCCGTTGACAGACCTCAGCGGAGCCCAGCTTGAGGTAGAAGAAGCCATTAGGTCTAGGATGTAGAGTATAACCCCCCTCGGGCTTCCAAACCTTGTCGATGAAGGAGTGGAGAAGCTTACGAAAGGGGTTCTTCCCTAGGATGTAGAACACTAGCGTATTCGACCATAACTTGTCCAGCGCCATGATGTCCTCTTCAGTTGCAAACGCGACCAGGCCGCCATCAAGGGTGACCGGGGGAACAAAGTCCATGCGCCTCGATGGAGGGGGTTGGGGAAGGGAGCCCCCGCAGGCATCCCTCCAAGGACGCGAGAGTAGAGGCGGCGGAGGGATAGAAGGGATGGTGGTGGTGTTGGGAGGAGGAACCACAGGACCTCGCGCGAGGGGGGGGGGGATGGGGGTCAGGTAATGCACGACGATGGCGGTTGGGCTGAGGCATCGGCAGCAGGAGTTGCAGATGGGAGGTGAGCAGCCGGATGGGTTGAAAAAGGGGGGGGGGGGCGAAAGAAGCCTCGGGAAGGGACTCCGGGGGGGCGGCAGCGGCGCTAGGGTTTGTGAAAGAGAAAGGGTTTGGGGGGTCGGGGTCGGGAGGGAGAGACATGGGGGGTCCCTAGAATACGAGAGTTGTTTACGTAGTTTTAAATATCAAGAGAATTAAATATCTATTGTAAAATAAGAATGTCACCATTGTATCCTATACATTGTTGCAATCATTCTTTATCTTTTTTTTCTTTCTTCCCTATATATTTGTACTTTAATAATGACTAAATTTTATATTTATAGGACTTTCTCTGAGCGTTAAACTCTTATAACACAAATTGTATATCATTCTCATCTTCTATTTCCAACTCTGTGGTCTACATTCACCTTATTCTAAAGTATGATGTTACTCATATTAATGACCTTGAGATCTTTTAGAACCATGCTCCTATTGGCGACTATGCAATCATTTTTTGTGTCCAAACAATTGTTGCCACCATTATGCATACTTTAGAATAGCATGCACATCACATGCCATGTCCCCTTATGTCGTCATCAAATCTTACTGTGATACCGCTTGTTGGAGCCGCATCATGAACAACTGCCAAGAATGCATAGGAGAAGATATTATGTAGCAATGATCGATCACTTCTGGTGACCATGTGGTGCATGAGAGACCATGAGTCGTGTGTCTATTTATAGATCAAGTAAAAGGTCTTAATTAACTCTACTTATGGAATATGAATCCAGATGAGAGTTAGTCTCAATCTTAGCATCATTGACCTCTTCCTCCACATGTACCTACTATCCTATGTAACCTTTGCCCACCTTGGTCTTATCCCAATCAAATTCTTTTTCAAACTAGAATATATCAACGTTTGGTCATCCATGAGCAAATTCGCTGACGTTGATCTTAGGGCTTTGCAGCTAGTCATCCTCAAAAGATTCAATGATTCGCTCTTAATTCTAGCTTTAGTGATCAATCCCTTCCCCCAAATAGAGTTTTGTCATCGCCCTCAATGTTCCTGTAGGCATAAGGGAATCTCGAGCTTGATCGTCTCATCTAGCTAATTTGCTAGTTAGTTGGGCTTGATAAGAAAACTAGTCAAGCTCAAGCCAAGACTTCTATCTCAATGAGGTTGTCAAGCTGAGCCTTGCTCAACTCAATAGCTTGGTTCAATAGGTCGCCTCGACCATCATATTTAGATATATAATTCGATAGCTCAACCAATTAACTAAGTCAGCTTGACAGTCCTTCTAAACTCATATCTCAGCTTAATAGCTCAGCTTGATAGTCATGGACATATAGCTTAGCTCAATAGCTCACAACCTTTGCTCAATTGATCATCGATCTGTTTGTGATTCAGGTAAATCACTTAAAACTTTCTTGATTGAGTTCCATTTAGCTTGTTAAGCAGGTGAATCATTGGAGCTCGAACTGAGAACCCACTATCGAGCTTGATACAAGCTTGGCTTGACAAACACCCCTACTTGTTTCTATTGCTCAAATGTTCTTATGGGAGAGGTCCATGATAAAAATGCGCCCCTCATGATTAACAACATGGTGAATAGCAACAACAACAAAATTAAGGAAGAGAAAACATGACCACTTGTAGGCAAGAGGTAGTAACACAACAAAGTTGGCCTAAGGGAGCACATAATTTGAATATTCGTTATTATATCTTTCGATGTTATATATATAGGATATCTTTCAAATGAGACATGGTCCTTCCATCCATAAGGAAGGTCATCAATCCCAACCATTCGTAATTGTTCTTGTGGTCGGTATTAATGGCATGCTAATATTATTTATAAATTAAGCAAAAACATATTTTGGTCTTTACACATTATCTAAATATAGTATGTAAACACCTCAATTATCTCATCCATTAATGTCACCTTAATTATTTATTAAAATTTAGAAACCTAATTATTCTGGCATGTTGACTAATTAGGTTGCCTCCCACGCTTTCGGATGGAGGTTGACGGGCATCAACCTGCTAAGAGCTTCGGCACCACTGTGATCTACAACGAAAGCAAGACGTGGTTACATGAACACCTGGGTATCTATTTCCTAAATTTCCATGTTTCCTATATATTCTGAGATGTTGATTACGGGTTTTAGATTGTTTCCTGATGTGGGTTTGGATCTTTTGATATATTGTCGTCACTTTTGCTTTATTTTTTCTGTTTATGTGCTGCTGATCTTATTTATGTTCAGTTTAGTGAGTTATTCAAATCTTTTGATGATAATGACCATTCTCCAGAATGTCTTGATGGAGCACAACATTTTCTGAAGCATGCTAGTGTTTCTATCTCACCATTGTACGCTTACTGTTTATTTATTAAAAGAATGAAGATGATGATCGAATGCTCCTTGAAGCGATTTTTAACATCATACGCGGCCTCATCGGCAAGGAAGAAGTCGATGGCACGTGTAGTTGCTAGGGAATGATGATGCGGCTCTCCGGGAAGTCCTTCACGCAAACGATGACGGCAACATGTAGATCACACAGCGAAGCGTGTACACGGTGCTGCAACTAGTCATGGATGAAGAATGATTCGCAGTTTGATACAATGTTGATGTGCAATATACAATATTAATGTGTATTATACAATTTTGATATGTATTATACATATTTGTTATGTATTTTTACATATCGAATGGTTGTGAATGAAAATTGTATTTTTTTTTATAAATCTTGTAATATTGATGTGCATTACACATTTTGGATGTGCATTATACATTTTAAATGTGTTTTATACAAATTTGATTTGTATATTCGTATCATTAAGCATGAATGACTACCATAATTTTGACAAAAAAACTATACAAATTTTGTTATACAAAGAACCATGTAATTGTTATAAAGAACCACAAATTAATTATTAATATGAATTGTATTCTACAGAGAACCATGCAGAATTTACAAATAACCGATGACTTTTTGAATGAACAATGGATTCTACAAAAAACATACAGTCATTACAAAAGGAACCTTGAATTCTACAAAAAAATATGTGAGGATACAAATATATGCCTCATATAATATCGCCCAACACACAATTGAATATTTTTAAATATGGTATTGCGAAAAATACCAAAAATAAAACCAGCTAAATTTAGTATCTCGGAATATTAATTGGAGTTCATAATTAATGCAAAAGTTGATGATCAAAATACCCTTTTGGGCAACTAAATTGATGATGCAGTTGGATTTGAATCTAACAGCCACGATCGTTGGCCTTCCTTAAGAATGGAAGGACCAAGTCCTATTTGAAAGGCCCCCTATACATACATATATATATGTGTGTGTGTGTGTGTGTGTGTGTGTGTCAATGAATATTATTCATTGCAGAATTATCTTTTCTTCTTGTAATTTGCAATGAATGACATATTCATGACTAAAGGTTCCTATAATGACGATTATTTGTTGACTTTTACATCAAAAAATTACACTAATCATTGCTAGTTTCACAACTATTTAAAGAAAAGTAAATAGATAATTATTGTTATATGATTCTCTTCTAGCAAATATAGCAAAGAATATAATATTCATCGTGAATTTAAAGAATCAAGCAAAGAATAATCAATAAAAAAACTGGGTCTATAATGGCACTTTTTTTAAAAAATATTTTCAATATATCATCAATATACAACAACATACTTAATCCATTGCGAAATTATTTTTTTATATTTGGAATTAGTGATGAGCATCGTATCTGTGCTTATATCATTAGCAACAATACATATAATAACGCTTATCCATTGATATTTTCTAACATTTTAATTAATTATCGCTAATTTTTAGCTCAAAATTTAGCGATGATTAGTTAAAATTTTGAAAAAAAAAACAGCAACATATAATCATTTCTACGTATATCATTGATGAGCGGTCCCGCGACCAAGGTAAGTATGAATCAATGCGGTCGTTGCGACCTCAGTCGCACGGGACTCAGAGCTCAACAAGAAAAAGATCAGACCACCAAATAAAAATCAAAACACGATAAAAATCAAGGTAGCGGTCTCGTTATGATATTAACCTGGTATAGCACCCAGGGTCGAACTCGGAGAGCACATGATGGCCCCGCAGCCTACGAAGTAGTCAAAAAGAAAGAAAAATAAAAACAAACAATTTTTGGTGGATTTTTAATATTTTTATATTTTTTTGGATTTTTTAAATAATAAAGAAAATAAGAAAACAAGGAAACAAGCAACTTTGACTAATTATTTAAACACTTTAAATTAATCTAAAAAAATTCAAACTAAAATATTTTTAGAGTTTTTGTAATTTTTTATGTTTTTGATGAATTTTTGGTATTTTTCTGATTTTTAGGGAATTTTATAAAAATAAAAGAAGGCCAAAACAGAAGCACAATGTCCAGTCAGGCTTCAAGGGCAAAAATAAAATGCAAATGGCCCTAATAAAACCTGAAAGTATTTTTCCTGGATAAAAGAAGTAAAAAGGAAAAATCAGAAAGAAAGTTTATTATTTTTGGAGGTTTTTATTAATTATTAGAAATTTTATGAGATTTTCAATGTTTTTAAATTTTTATATTTTCTATAAGTCCAAAAACGACCAAACTTGGTCAGAAAATCAAGCACACTAAAATGAACAGGACCCAATTTTTTTGTAATTTTTGAAGATGTTTTAATATTTTTTGTGAATTTTAACTCTGAACAGTAAGAAAAAAAGAGATTTTTCATTTTTTTAAAATAATAAAAGGGCTCCAAAAATTTCTCAAAAATTAGCGAAAATTCTACACAGTGGCAGGAGCCACATGTCAAATTTTCACGTAATTTGGATGATATTTGATATTTTATTTACAACAAATACAAGGCCACAGTCACAGGGACCTATTTGTCATAAAAATATGCTATGGGGGCCTAAAAGTAACAAGTATAGAAATGTAGGGGGTCCATGTGCAAAAATCCCAAGTTTGCACGCACAAGGCACGTGTTTGGGGCACTCAGGGACCTTTCTGCAAAGAAACTTAAGTCCCTGGACCTATTAGTAACACGTACTAAAAGTCTAGGGGCAAAAGTATAAAAAGCCCACTATATTCGACACATGTGGAAATACAACAGTCACAGGGGCATCAATGCAAATACTAAAAAGATATTTTCATTTCATAACAACCAGAAACCACATGCCCTTACATGCAATTTACCACAAAACCCACGTGACGAAGCACGTGTCCCACAACGTACATGGGTATAAGTGCAATTAAAAGAAATGACAAGGTCCTCTATGCAATTTACCAAACTAAAATAAAAGCTATAAAATATTTACAAGACTATTTAATAAAAACAAAAAGAAAGGTAGCCTAAGTGATATTACCCCTTATTATAAACCAAGGGCTGAGATGACGTCGCGTGGCGAATCTGATGGTGGTGGTGTGCTGCGCCTCAACAAAGGAGCCCTGGCTCTGATCCAACGGTGGAGGTGATGCCACGTATCTGATCGGACGGTGGGGACGTGGCTCACCTCTCCTCTGCGACGGACGGTGAAGATGAGCTCCGATGATCGATCTGATGGCTGCTGACCCCTCATCAACGGATGGACGTGATCAGAACTGGGCGAGGGGCTCGATGGACGGCTCTGAAGGATCCACGAAGAACAGGTGGCCGACGAACTTCGCCAGCCCAGTACGCGCACGGTGGTCCTCCTCGGGGGCTGCTGATGATCGGAAAAGACTCGCCGTAGCCTCCCGCGTCTGAAGAACCCCTCCGATGGCGCTGGGATGCTCCAAAGAGCTCCAGCGACGGCGGCGGAGCTCAAGCTCCTGTGCTGATTGTGGGGGACCTCAGATGGCCCTCCTCTGACCTGCAAAGCTACACAGAAGCACTCCTGGGTCGAGGGCAAAATGCCTCGACCCATTTAGAGGCGATGAGGGTGATCGGTGCGTCGGAATGGAGGAGCTCCGACAATGCGACGTCGGAGGAGCTCCAATCCCAGTTCCTGTGCGAACTGGGTTGGATGAAGGGGTGTAGAATGTGCGTGGGAGAAGGGCGAAGGTGAAGGTCGACTCCGATGATCAAGATAGTGCCCGGTGTGGTCGAAATCGAAGGTCGACGGTGATGAACTAATTTGGGCGTAAATGAAAATTGGCTAAAACTAAAGGGAACTAGGGTCACCTGATAGTCGTTGTCGATTGGGGACGAGCTGCGGAAGCTCTAGGTCCTTGCCTCGAGGGCCGTCGATGCCCGAGGCTCGAGCACCCCGCAAGGGCGGCGCACGACAGCGCTAGGTTGCCGGATCGATGGTCCGAGCACTCTCTCCTCGCTGCGACACCGGCAATCGCGAGCTGTCACTCAGGCAAAGGTGGTGGAGTTCTTGGGTAGGGAAATGGGGAGCCAAAGATGCGTGAAAGTGCGGGCGGAGCTCGGATTAAATACGGCTAGGGGTCCGTCTAAGAGAGGGTCGGGCGAGCTTATCGGAGCTCGGACCCCTTAAACCCACCCCAGGCGTGGATCAGAGATGAATCAGGAAGAAGTAGGACCTGGGGTTAAGGGGTTTAGTGATCGGATCGTGACGCGAGAAATGGGAGAAATCAGGTAGGGCACGCAGATCTGGGGGATAGTGGTCCCGGGGGGGGGGGGGGGGAGTTGACCGGGGGGTCAACATCCCCCGTGGACCAATGGAAAGCGACCACGTGTAAAATATTTGGAAATTAAATTAAAAATAGAAAATGGCTGAATTAAGAAAAACTCAAAACATGAAAAATATTTATTTATTTATAAACTATTTTTTTGTGATTTTTATTTATTTTTTTGAAATAAAAATTAGGTATTTACAATATAGTATTATATACATAGGTATATACAATATTGAATTTTTAATTTTGATTTTTAATTATTTATTTTTGTACATTTTTATTCCAATTTTATATTTTATTTATTTACAAGATAAAATTTGGAATATTTTTGTATTTTTATTTTATTTTTATTATTTAATTACAAGGGGTAAATAAATAAGTTTATTTATATACATATATGGTATATATACAATGAAGGAATTGATTTTTATTTATTTTTATTTTATTTTTGTTTTTGTAATTTTTATTTTATTTATTTACACCATGAAATATAGAATATGTACAATTTTTATTGGATTTTAATTTATTTATTTATAGGGTTAAATAAATAGATAAATGGTCTATGTACATGATGAATATACAATGGTGAAGGTATTTTTATTTTCTTTTTAATTTTCTCATTTTTATTTTGATTTTTATTTACAAATATATAAACAAATATCTACAAATAAATACATCCCATTTTTATTTTTATTTGTAGAGGAAA
The DNA here is from genome assembly GCA_037367405.1 of Ottelia alismoides. NCBI lineage: Eukaryota > Viridiplantae > Streptophyta > Magnoliopsida > Alismatales > Hydrocharitaceae > Ottelia > Ottelia alismoides. The sequence continues at coordinate 439,576 of JAZKJV010011886.1, read as the reverse complement.
ATATTTTTATTTATTTATAGGTATATTTACACACATGAGCTTCCTTATCTCTCTCTACTTGGGCTTTTATGCGGTCAGGCCCATGCTGAGCCCTCCCTTGGGATTAGGTCGCTCAATATTTATTCTAAATATCTCCCTCTTTTTCTTTTATCTCTTTATTCTTTTATTTATGCATAAAAACATGCTAATTCTTTATTTTTATACAATGCATGCAATTTGATAATTAATGATATTTACAAGAATGTACATGTGTTTGGCAAAGGTTTTGTAGCTAAAATAAAAGAATAAAGAGTGATGAATGGGTATTCATCACCCCCCTATACTTAACTTTGCTAGTCCCTTAGCAAACACTTATTTGAAAAAGAAGTGAAAAAGAAAAAGAAAAAGGAAAAGAGGAGAATATACATGGATCAAGGTTTATCATTAAACTTGCCTTCCTTAAATTGAATTATGGAGCTCGATCAGATCTTTGGATTATCAATGTGTCGGAACCTTATTTGGACTTAAGTTTAAAACTCAACAGCCTCTAAGATCCACTAATCTATAATCAAGATTCCTCAACAATCCAGATCAGAACAAGTCATCATACAGAAACCCTGAAGACTATGAGTCTTTCCTTGTACTGTGTAAGTGAGATCTAGCTCTCCACCTCAGAAGTGGGTCCTTGACAACCCTCCCCAACAAGGTAACTCTATGACCCTAGTCTGGCCACTCTTTCCTCGAGGAGCAGGGTATTCCCTTCTAAGTTCAAGTTCAACTGGCTCAAGAAGAGGGGGAAGAAGAGAATGGACCATGGCCAGTGTAGCCATATATCCTTGGGAGCTCAACCAGTGTAGCTAAGTCTCCCTGCTGCAAGCTACATAAGATGGAATCCATGAGTCTCAAGCTTTGCTTATTGCACTATATACATACTCCGGTGGGATTATCATTTTCTATCAGACCCACCACTTTTTTGGAGTTATTTTCTTTTTGCATTTTTTTCAAGTGAATCTATACAACATATACATGTGCAGCTTATATACAAGGGGTTTTTCCTCTTGAGCCAGTAGACTATCCCTCTTTTGAAGCATTATTGCAACCCACAACTCCTGTCGTTAGACCTCTAGGCAACCAGACCAAGTTGAGACGCACTTCCTTCACTAAAAGAAGAAGAGAGGTTCTGCCTAGAAGTACTACCCTCATATGCTACCCCAAGTCAAGGAAGACTGCCTCCTCACCACCTCATCCATAGAGAGCTCGGTGCTAAGTGCAGTGTCCAAATAAAACCATTGTCTATATGAGTCATGTGTGTGTTGTTAAGTGCTCTACTTAGGCTCATTGAGATGACATGTGATCATAGCCTAGTGGACTCAAAGAATTAAGTCACCATGGACCCGAAAAGCCTTAACCCTAAGCCCTATAAGGTTCCTTTTAGAAATTAGGTGGATTAAGATCTTAATCAAGCTCAATTTCCCAGTTTAATTACAGGCTAGTTTAAATGTCAACTATAATCCAGGAAAACTATATACAAGTATATACAAAGATGCTATTTATACAAATTTTACAAACATGCAAAAATTTTTGAAAAATGTTTTGAAATCATGGATGTATGCATGAATGCAAGTTTTGCAAAATATTTACACATATTTACACAAGATTTTTGCAAACTTTTGATTTTCAAAACATTTCAAAAAAATTTGTAATTCAAAACATTTTGGAAAAATTTTGTACTATATACATAATTTTGATATGCACATATTTACACAAACTTTACACAAAAAGGTTTTTGAAAACATTTTTACAAAAATAATTTGTACACTAGCTATGTATGTGCAATAAAAGAATGACTATTTACAGGGAAAAATTTTTAATCCATAATGTGCAATAAAAGAATGATTATTTACAGGGAAAATTTTTTAATTTTTCTGTATTTTGGATGTTTAGCCATTTTTATTTATTAACACACTCACACACAGAACGAGTTATGGCTAAAGTATATATGAAATATATACACCCCCCTATACTTAGCTCAAACGATGTCCTCAGAGTCAAGAGCGATGAAGAAGACATAACTCGTGCTTAGTATAGGGAAGTGAAAAGAAAGGCTATATACAGAGATGAATGAATGAATAGAAATCAAGAGAGTCTCGGCTTTTCCCCCTATACTTAGGATCAAATAATCCTAAGTATAGCAGGCTGTACACTAAGGGAAAACCGAGTGAAGAATGTACAGGGTCTACCCCCCCTATACTTAGGGTAAAATATCCCTAAGTATAGGCAACAAAAACAGGGGTAAAGTGAATCAAAAGAATACCCGAAAGTCCTACATCCCCCTGATAACACGATAATCCGCAAGGGTCACCATGAATAATATATATAAGGTGTCGTTGAGGCGACCGCTCGTAGAATACCATTGTTGATCAGCAATTAACCCACAATAAAAGAATAAAACAATTGAGTCCCAAAAGTGTGAATTAATATTTATTACTCTACCACAAAATGTACAGTGACTAAGCATGTAGAGGTCGAACCACAGAGAGCAATACAAAAATGCAATAGCCTAAGATGTGCATGTACCACAGAGTCATCCATGTATGAAGGCTATTTTTGTGGGTTTTTTCTTTATGTATTTTTTATATATTTTTTTGTATTATTTATTTTTTTAATAATAATATAATTAGCTAATATATAAATATTTTATAGAATATAAGTATATATATATAAATATATATATATATACCCATAGAGGGTGAGTATATAATATATAATACATAAATTAGTTATATATAGGTATATACATACTTAACACATTTTTTTATCTTAATTTTTAGAATTTTATATATTAATAGATATATATATATATGTATATATAAGTAATATATATTTTTCTTTTTTTTTCAATAAGGGAATATATATATAATGTAGAGAGCAGGGTCATATAATATTTATAAAAATATATAAAAACACTCAAAAATATAGAAATAAAAACTTTTTGGTATTTTCATAATTTTTTACTGTTTTTGTGAATTTTAGGTATTTTTTAAAATATTTTTGGTGTTTTTAAATATCAAAATAAGGGAAAACAGGGGGTTAAGCTACTGGCTGGGGCAAAAATGGAAATTAAAAATATCACACCACCACAAAAGTTTTCCAAAACATTTTTAAAATAAATAGGACAGAATATAAGACCTACATAACTTGAAATTGCAATTTTTGGGGTTTTCTGGAATTTTTATATTTTTTAGAAGTTTTTGAGTATTTTTGAATTTTTGAAGTTTTTCTTTTGAGATTTTTAGTGATTTTTGGATTGACTCTTAATCATGATAAAATAGACTATAGATAATTTTTTCGGAATTTTTCGAGGTGGTTTGATATTTTTTTGGTATTTTACAATTTAGACAGTAAATAAAATGCATGTTTTTTATTTTTAATAAATGCAAAAATGCAACCAAATTAAAAACTAAAAATATGGCGTGTGAGAGCATGTTAACAGGAGCTTATATCCATTTTTTCAAAATTTTTCAAGTTAATATGAGGCATCAAATAAATGGACAAAGCATACAAAAATATATGGCCTGGCAGGGGCATTTTTGCAATTAAAATATTTCTCAGGGGCATCCATGCAAACATTACAACAGAAATAAATATTTACTTTTATTTTCGAGGCCATTTTACAATTAATAAAAACCCGGCGGGGTTTAAGTGCAAAAATCACGTGCCTCACGTGGGGACTGCACGTGAGGTGTTGAGGGACTAATATGTAAATACATAAACGACAGGGGGGCTTTTGTAAATTTTACAATTTATTTACAACGAGGATTTTTATTTGTAGCATTAAAATGTAAATACAAAAAGGCGGGGGGAGGTGTCTGAAATTTACCCCCAACAGGCGCTTGATCTGATGGTTGCTCTTCGTCCACTTGCCACGCGTCGCGTATCCATCGGCCGGTACCGGTTCGCAGATGATGGCTGAGATTAGATCAGCCTCGCTGATCGGACGGTGGATGCGAGGCTTCATCTGACGGTGCTCATTTAAACTAGGCCAACCCTCCTGATCTGACGGCGCTGGAGGTTCCTGGAGGAACAGGGAAGAAGCTCGCCCCCGGCGAGCTTCGATCGTGCAGCGTAGGCTTCTCTGGGCATTTCCCTCGCATCTGAAGTGCTCAACACGTAGCGGGAGGTCTTCCGCATCTTCTGAAGGTCTCGCCATGGCTCCTGGAGGTCTGAAGGACTCGGACGAGGTCGATGAAGGACAAGACCTCCAGGAACCTCTTCCTGGTTTGATGCGAGCCCAGATGGGCTCCATTCTTCGTTGGACCTGCATAGGAAGAACTGGGGGAGCGAGGTCTTCCTCCTCGACCAGGGGTTTTGAAGCTATACAGCAAGATGAGGTGTGGTGGAGGAGCTCCGGTGAAAGGCGGAGGTGGAGCTCCGATTTGCCAAGACCAGAGGTCCTGGGTTGAACAAAGGTGTGCGATCGATGGAGAAAACGATGGGGAGAGAAATGGGAGGCGAACGGTGGTCGGATACAGTCGAGGTCACCGTGAAGAAGTCGCCGGAGCTCAGCTCCGGCGAACTTCGAATTTTGGATTCTAAGCTACACTGATTAACTAAACACTAAACTAACAACTGGAATTAAAAGCTAACATTAAAACCTAACTAAAAAGCGATAAAGAAGCAGCTCTTATACCTGGGGGCCACCAGGGAGCAGGACGGACGTCGGAGCTCCGCCACGTCAAAATCGTCCTTCCTCCGGCCGATTCGAGGTGCTGGAGCACTCCCCCTGTCACGAGGAATGTTCCAGGAACGAAATCAAGGCTTTTAGATGGATTAAAATTGGCCAAATCTGAGGAAGGGAGCGGAGCTTCTTATTTATAGACAATGGCCTGGAGCCTTATTGACCGGCAATTATTGCTTGATCCAATGAGTATCAAATTGATTCAAGTTATCGGTGGGTATCAGTGATCATCAGAGATCATTTCTTGTTAAGGAAGCGAGCTCGATCGATGGATGAGATGGTCGTAAAAAAGGGACGAAATCCGGGGAAAAGATGGTTCAGAGACGCCAGGTCCCAGATGGGACAGTTGACCAGGAGGTCAACAAGGGTCGACGCCCCATTGGTCCACGTCAGCCGCAAGAAGACAAAACAGGAAATTTTGCTCGAAATTTATTTATTTGACACAGTAAATGATTTTATTAGAAATTTCTTATAAAATAAAAATGTGTATTATTGTGTGTAGTATTTATTTACGATTTTTATTTAATTTTTTGAAGTGTTTTATTATAGTTTTATTTTAATAAAGTGTATATGTGTGTATTTACATGTATTTTGTATCTTTTAATTTTTTTATTTGTTTATTTTATTTTATTATTATATTGGCTTATTTTATAAATTTATAATTTATTTTTGTGAGTATAAAGGTCTTTTTATTTAGTTTTTATGAGTTTATTTTCATTTTTAAATAAATAGGTATATGTATATGTAGGTATTCTTCTTGGTATTTTACCTATGTATTTTGTATACTTAATTTATTTAATGTATTTTCTTGATTTTTATTTTGGATTTACATTTTTAATAAGTTATATGTAATATTTACATTATTATAAAAATATAACAGAAGAAAATAATTAAAGAATGTTTTCCCCTTTTATTTATGTACATACTTGATCATAGGTATTTTGCCTATTAATTTGCATAGGCTTATTTTATTTTATTAATTCTTTTTAGTTTTATCCTAATTTTAGTATGTACATGTATTATAGAAATTATTTACAAAATTCTAAAAATATAATTTGACAAAAATAATGGACAATGAATATATTGAATATTTTAATCAGGCAGGCTGCACAATGAAGGCCAAAAACCTAACTTTTGCAGAAGGACTCCAAAAATTCTGAAACCAATTTTATTAAATAGTTCTTGGAAAGATATATACAATTAAAGGTGAGTTTGGTTGATTTGGAGTTTTTATTTGCAAGATATGGGCCTGTGAAGTTGAGATTTTGGCTTTTTATTCTGTGTATAAAATGTGCACTGAGTATTATTTTTTCACAAACTCAATTTTGTATTTTTATTTACATTATTATCTACAACTTTCATGAACAAAGTTTCTTTATTTGATGAATAAATAATTATGTACAAAATAGGTGTCAAAAATGCATAAGTAAAGGCATGAATAAATGAGGTATTTATTGTACACTGGCCCTTATCTCCCCCTACTTTATTCCTTGTCGACCAATTCCATGTTGACCTTGGTCTCGGGGTTCGGGTCATTAAATATCTGCAATATTTTATTCCTTTTTCTTTTCTTCTCTTTGTTCTATAATTTTGGCATTAAATTCCTTATACAATGAATGATGAATGCTATTATGTACAATTTGATGCTCTTTACCTGTATTTGCTGGGGTTTTTGAGGCCAAAATAATAGAATAAAGGTGATGCAATGGAGATTCATCACCCCCCTATACTTGCCTTTGCTAGTCCCTAGCAAACACTTATGCAATAAGTACAAAAAGAATAAAGAAAAGAAAAAGGAGAATTAAAGAAGGATAGAGTGAATAGGGGTGCTTTCAGTGCAATGCATGTCTTTATAAAATCCGAATTTGGAGCTCCTGTCGGACCTTGGGTGTAGATGTGTGTGGAACCTAGTCGGGAACCAGCTCTAAAATACAACAGCCTTCGATAGTCCCAGAACCCGGTTCAACCCACCTCAATAGCCTGGTCAGAACTGGTCTACATCATACGCAAACCCTTATAAATATGAAGCTGACTTGTACAGTGTAAGTGATAGTGACTCTCCCCAGCTGAAATGATAAAGGAACTGACTTCTCCAGAATGACAACCCAATGATTCCCCAGTCCAACAGCTTTTTCCTCGAGGAGAAGGGTATTCCCTTCTAAGTTCAAGTGGCAACCAGCTCAAGAGGAGGGGGTGAAGAGAAGAATGGACGGTAGCCAGTGTAGCTACCTATCCTAGGATGCAAGACCAGTGTAGTCAAGTCATCCAGCTGCAGGCTCACATATTTGACTTTGGAACTCAAGCTTGCTTATTGGCTTTACAACATATGTACATACTTTACAGGCATTTTATTTTTGTACAGGCCTGACCATTTTTTTTCACAATACTATGCACAACAGCATTTACATAAGGAGTTTTTCCTCTTATGCCAGTAGACTATCCCTCTTTTGAAGCTTTATCACAACCCACAATCTCCTGTCTTTAGACCTCATTGCTATTGGACCAGGTTGGGGTGCACTTCCCTCCCTAGACGAGGACGAATGTTTCCACCCGTGTGCGTCTCAGACTGGCAAATCCAACCCCCTCACCACTCCAACTGAGTTGAGCCAAGTGAAGGGTGCAAGTGTCCAAGTTAGGTCACGGTCGGCAAGAGTCGTACGTGTGTCTCGAAAAGCTCTAGTTAGTCCACTGAGGTGACTTGAACCTAGCCCTGATTTCTCAAAGAATTAAGTCTGTATAGACCTGAAGTACCTTAGACCTGGTTCCCGTAAGGTTCCAGTGCAGTTAGGTACGGTAAGGTCTAACCAAGCTCCAATTTGAGACTTTATTGGACTGATTCAATCATCAAGCTCACTCAAAAAGAATATGCGTGGTATGCTTATGCTATGCACAATGAATGATGCAATGTTTCACAAAGATTTTACAAGAATCAAATAATCTTTTTACACAAAGAATTTTTGAAAGTAGAAAGCTTGACACATACAAAGGTATACACAAATATTTACACGGGCGTACCTCTTTATTTACAAAATGTATGGATTTATAAAGACTCTACAGGTTTTAATGAAGTAGTTTATTTCGGTTTTCCAGAAAGAATCTTATGCATTTTATTTCTGATTTACAAGTCTTTGTGTTAGTGCTCTTATTCTTCAGCTCTAGTTTTGAAAATAATTTTGCAAACTATAGTACACGATAATTTTTGCAATCATTTACACACATTTGAAAACCATTTTTGCAAAGCTTTTTCACACTATATATACATTTTTCACAATAATTTTGACAAACATTTTTCAAAACATTTGCACATAGGTTTTTCAAATCCTTTATTCCATACAAAGAAAAGTTTTGCAATCCAAACAATTTTACACAAGTTGAAAACATTTCACAACAATTTTTTCAAACAATTCACACTATTTTTCAAATCATATTGTATAGGTATCTAACCTGATTTATTAATCAGTATCTACAAAAGAAGAAAAATAGTATTTGCTATACAATATGGTTTTGGCTCTTATAAGCTTTATTCGGGATTATTCTTATTTTTTTATGAGAGTTTTTCGTGCAGACTCCTCAGACTTATTCAAGAATCATTTTCACAAGAGTTTTGAAAACTATAGTCCAAACTAATTTGACAAACATGTTCACACATTTGAAAATGATTTTTGCAATAGGTTTTACATAGCATAGATAGGTTTTTCAAAACAATTTGACATTCCATTTTTACAATCATTTGCACACTGATTTTCACACATTTTGCTTTCACTCAAAGGAAATAAATTTTACACAGAAAACTGATTTTTCAAAGGTTAAATACTTGTACTCACTATTTTTCAAGCAATTTTCACAAGATTTTTCAAAGAAATCTTTCTTTCACAAAACATTTTTCCTGACTTAATAATCAGTACAAATACAAAGAGCCTGAGGAGCTCACAATCATCTTTTATTATTATAGGACTACTTTTTACATTATATTTTATATTGGGGTGATATATTTTATTTTTCAGTATGAGTTATGGCTTATAGTATATACATGGTATATACGACCCCCCTATACTTAGCTTGAGCTATGTCCTCATAAGTCGAAAGGAAAAGCAAAGACATAACTCGTACTGAGTATAGACAGATCTAAAGAATCTATAGGAATGAAATGAATGAATAAGAAGTTGACCGTCCCCCTATACTTAGGATCAAATAATCCTAAGTATAGCAGACTGTACAAAAAGCAGGGAGGGTCAAGGGTGGGAATACACAGATCGTACTCAGATTGTCTCCCCCTATACTTAGGGTAAGATACTCCTAAGTATAGACAAGAAGATGAGACAATGGAGAGGATCGTAATGAAATGAAAAACTCGGGGTGCACATCCCCCCTATACTTAGGACAAAGTACATCCTAAGTATAGAAGACTGTCTACAAGGGCGGCACCTTTTAGATACAAAAAGAAGATAGAAAAGGAAAAGAAGAAAAGAAGAAAAGAGGAAAATCAGATAAACAGCGGTTGGAGTACATCGTCTGAATCTTCTGATGCTACAGCAGTTGTGGTGATGTCATCATGTTGCACGAGCTGGATAGAGTCAACAACGGCCAAGAATGCATCTGGTTCTAAGTAAGGCTTCAGGAGTTGGCCGTTGATGATGAAGGGCTGTACGTCAGGGGACAATTCTGATATTGCAATACTTCCATTGTCACGCACTTCACAAACTTGAAATGGCCCTGTCCACTTACTCTTTAATTTGCCCGGGAAGATCCACAACTTTGCATCAAATAACCACACTTTCTGTCCAACATCGAAGGTCTTTCGTCTGATGTGCCGGTCATGCCAGCGTTTCACCTTCTCTTTGTACATCAAGGTGTTATCGTATGCATAGTCTCGGAATTCCAAGAGTCTGTTCAGATCATCTTTCCTCTTCTGACCACTTTTGCGTGAGTCCAAATTACAACTGTTGATTGCCCATAAAGACATGTGAATTAATTCCACGGGCAGATGACATGATTTTCCATATACAAGACGATAGGGCGACATGCCCAAGGTAGACTTGTAGGCGGTTCGGTAAGCCCATAGGACCGAGTCCAAGAGTTGAGACCAGTTTTTTCTGTTTGGCCTAACAAGTTTCTGCAGAATAGTCTTGATTTCTCTGTTTGATAGCTCCGCCATGCCATTGGTCTGAGGATGGTAAGGAGACGCGACGCGATGATCGATGTCGTACTCCTTCGTTAACTTCTTGACCTCTTTGTTAATGAAGTGGCTACCCCCGTCTGATATGAGAATTTTCGGTATTCCGAACCGCGAAATGATGTTCTTCTTCAGAAATTGGCATAATGTTCGGCTGTCAGCGGTTCGAGCGGGGATAGCTTCAACCCAACGACTCACGTAATCGACGGAAAGAAGGATGTGCTCAAAACCTTGACTATTAGGGAAAGGTCCCATGAAGTCAATGCCCCATGCATCGAAAACATCTGCTATCTGAATGATTTTCAGGGGCATTGAATCTTTAGCAGTAAGTGTACCTTTCAACCTCTGACAGGCAATACATCTTTTGACAAACTCTGCTGCATCCTTAAATAAAGTGGGCCACCAGAAGCCACACTGAAGTACTTTGGCTGCCGTACGATCTCCAGAGTGATGTCCACCAGATTCGAGCGAGTGACAATGCTCGAGGACACTAGATTGCTCTGTCTGAGGGATGCACCTGCGCCAAATGCAATCCGCTCCTTCCCTGAATAAAAGAGGATCCTTCCACTGGTAGAATCGGATGGTCGACATGAATTTGTTCTTCTGATTTTTCGTCCAATCCACTGGTGTTACCCCAGAGGCGAGGTAGTTGACTATATCTGCATACCAAGGAAGAGAATCCACTGCTAAGATGGCTTCGTCAGGGAAGGTTTCTGTGATGGGTGCACTGTTCAGAGGAGACTCGTGCTGCTCAATTATGGAGAGATGATCTGCTACCACATTCTGGACTCCAGGCTTGTCCTTGATTTCTAGATCAAATTCCTGGAGGAGAAGGATCCAACGGATCAGTCTTGGCTTGGCATCCTTCTTCTGCTGTAGGTATCAGATAGTAGAGTGGTCTGTAAAAATTGTGACTTTTGATCCCAACAAATAGGATCTGAACTTCTCGAGGGCGAAAACCACAGCCAGCAATTCTTTCTCTATCACTGTATAATTTCTCTATGCTTCATCCAATGTTCTGCTGGCATAGTGAATGGCATAGGGCGCTTTCTCTTTCCTTTGCCCAAGAACAGCCCCGACTGCAAAGTCTAACGCATCGGTCATTATCTCAAAGGGAAGAGTCCAGTCTGGCGTCTGTAAGATTGGAGCTTGAGTAATAAGCTCCTTCAACTAGTTGAAAGCAAGGAGAACTGGCTGATCAACAATGAACTCAGTCTCCTTGCACAAAAGTTCTGTCAGAGGTCGGGCAATGCGGCTGAAATCCTTGATGAATCGCCTGTAAAATCCCACATGCCCTAGGAATGACCTCACATTCTTCACTGACTGAGGTGGCTGAAGATTTTAAATGACATCCACCTTCGCTGGGTCGACTTCCATGACACGTTTGGAAACGACGTGGCCCAGCACAATGCCTTCAGTGGCCATAAAGTGGCTCTTTTCCCATGAAAGCACTAAATTGACTTCTCGGCACTTCTGCAGTACTCTGTCTAGGTGCTCAAGACAAGAATCGAAACTATCACCATAGATAGAGAATTCGTCCATGAACACCTCGAGAAAGCTGCCTACCATCTCGGCGAAGACTGCTAACATGCATCTTTGGAAGGTTGCAGGTGCATTGCATAATCCAAAGGGCATTCTCTTAAAGGCATAGGTGCCGAACGGGCAAGTGAAGGTAGTCTTCTATTGATCCTCAGGGGCGATCGCCACTTGGTTGTACCCGGAATACCCATCCAGAAAGCACAAGAACTCCTTGCCTTCTAATCTTTCCAACACTTGATCAATGAAGGGCAAGGAAAAGTGGTCCTTCTTGGTTGCTGCATTAAGGCAGCGGTAGTCAACACACACCCGCCAAGATGTTGGTACCCGAGTGGAAATTTCCTCTCCTTTATCATTTGTAACCACGGTAAGCCCATATTTCTTTGGAACTACATGCAGTGGGCTTACCCATTTTGAGTCGGAGATGGGATAGATAAAGCCTGCGTCACACCATTTCGTTATCTCCTTCATGACGACGTCCAGAAGGTTAGGGTTCAACCTTCTTTGAAATTCGCGGGACGGCTTGGCATCATCTTCCAGATAGATGTGGTGTGAACACAAGGCTGGATTTATCCCTCGGAGGTCTGATACGTTCCAACCAAGTGCCTTGTGGTTCTTTTCTAGAACCTCGAGAAGACGAGATTCCTGATCCGGATTCAGCTTGCTGCTGATGATGACCGGATACATTTGTTCTTCACCCGCAAGGAAAGCATACTTTAGGCATGCTGGAAGTGGCTTGAGTACTGGTTTTGACCTGTCCACTTTATCTATCACTTCAGATACCATGCTGGTGGTGGGATGTACTCCTTTGAGATATTTACCATCCTCATCATCTTGTTGAGATCCTAGTGATGTACCGAACGGTTCTGCGCTAAGCTGATCGTGTTCGGTTTGGAGTGACTGCTCAAGTAGATGTGCCTGCATCAGAGAATCTGTCTCCCAAGAATCGTCGGAGCATAAGCTGACTGCGTTTTCCAAGTCCTCCTCAAGAGTGAGGATTTCTCGGGTCCATGGATCGTCCAATGATAAGGCTGAGTCTCTGATCTCTGCAATAAAATCACAGTCTGCTTCGGACGCTGCATGGCTCTCATCAGTTGTGGCATTCGGCTCTCTGTTCATGTTTATCGTGATCTGCTGGGTGTTCGAGCTGAAAGTAATCTTGCCAGACCCGTAATCAACCACGGCACCTGAAGTACGAAGGAATGGTCTGCCAAGGATGATAGGGGTCTCGAGCAGGGGTGCAGGCGAGTCCATATCAAGGACTACAAAGTCAGCTGGGAATTTGATTTCCTGCACTTTAACTACAACGTCTTCCAAAAGACCTCGGGGCCGCTTGACGGATGGTCAGCGAACTGAAGGATCATGCGTGTCTGCTTGAGCAGACTTAGCCTGAATTCTTGCATTATGGATGAGGGCAGAAGGTTGATGGAAGATCCATTGTCAAGGAGAGTGCGCTCGAAGACCTGGTCAAAAATCTTACAACTGATCAGAGGTGCTCTGGTATCTTGTTTCTTCTGGGGGAGATTGCTAATGGCTGCAACCGTGACCGTGGAGAGAACGTGCTTTTCTACATCTCGGCATCTGTTTTCTTGCGCTGGCCGACGCCTGTTAGTACATGCCTCTTTCAGTCCTTTCTTCATAGCTGGCATGTATTCCACGGCCTTCAACAAGGGAATCTCAACAGTCAATTTATCTAAAATTTCCACAACACCTGGATCAGACAATGCCTTTTTTCGTTTTGCATTTTTTTGGATTTTTGTATTGCATGAGGAAAAGGAATATGTACATCACTGGTAGGAAAATGAGAGTTCTTATTTACATCAAAATCATCGCCCATAGAATGTTGTACATCCGAACTACAAAAAGACGTACAAGCTGCATCTTGGCATACTGGTGCTGCAGGGCGATCAAAAAGGGTAGCGTCTGCTCCGTCGGCTGGCGAGGGATCGGCTGGCGGCTCCTCCAATGCTGGCGCGGCTTTGCTTCGGCTGCAAACTTCTTTTTGGTGTTTTTGGTTTTGCTGATTTTTTTGTATTTTCTGCTGGGACTGATGCAAATGCACGATGGCTGGACTGGCTTCTCCTTCTTCTTCCTCCTCACCCGCCCCTGTAGCTGGTACGGCTGATGCGGAAGATGACGATCCACCTGTTTCTTTATTCACCCCACTTGTGGTAGCAGGCGGAGGCAAGGCCCTACCGCTCCTGAGAGTAACAGCATTAGAACAAACAGTAATATCATTACCAGACACGGACAGGACATCACATTCTACCTGCTCTTTCTTTTTGAGGTTATTTGGGTTGGCTTCGACCTGCGCAGGAATGGTAGTTCGAGTGGCGGTCAGGTCGTCAAGCCGCTTGGTCATTTCCGTCAGCCCTCGGACAAGTTGGGCTAGGCAATCCATAGTAGGGTTTACAGGGGGTGCCTCAGTAGGTTCAGCGTGCAGACCACGCTGCTGTTGGTTGGATGGGTGTGGAGGTTGTTGCTGGTGGTGCTGAGGTGGTGCAGGAAGTTGAAGTTGTTGGTATGAGGGAGGAGGATACTGCTGATATTGCTGAGAGGGAGCAGCTGCGTACGGATGGAACGACTGTGGATGGCGGTACTGCGGCTGCTGATACGGCTGGTTCTGCCTCCATTGATGTGCAAACTGGGGAGGCTGCTGGTACTGATGGTGCTGCTGAGAGGATTGTCCAAAACGACCACCCTGAGGTTGGTGGTATTGCCGATTGGCAAATGACTGACCCTGGGGTTGTCCCGGAGGACGGGTCGGCTGTGCATCATTGCTCCATACCCCGTTCACTTCCTGAATCAGGGGTGGTGGTGGGAAGACTGGATCAGGTCCGGAAAGGAACTCTGGCTGGTACACGACCATCTGCTGCTGCGGTGGGACCTGGTCGGGCGCCTGCACGTAGTATACGTGTTGGACTGCCGGTGGCTGCTGGCTCGGCTGAGGCTGATACTGCGGTTGCTGCTCGTCCATCTTCTCAGCTTGAGTCTCCGATGGTGTCGCTGACTGAACAGAGTTGATGGTGCACACCAACAGTTCAAGGTACTTGTTGATCTGATCAAGCTTGTCTAGGTTCTGGGTCCTCTTCTCGATCACAGCGAGTTTCTCGAGGTCCTGTGATCGCTTCTCAATGATATCTACTTTAGAGAGATGACCCCCGATGATGCTGAGGTTGGAGCTCTCATCTCTCTCTTCTTCCTTGGACGCTGCCATGTGCACTTGTTTCTGGAGAATCTGGGGCTGCTTCTGATACGCCTTGGATGAAGAGAGGGCGGCCTCTCCTTCGACCATTTCTTCAAATATCTGCCAGACTACGTCTTCATCCTTATTGAAGTGTGAGCCTCCACATGCTGCGTCTACGAGCCTTTGGCTTTCAATGTTCAGTCCCCCAAAGAAATGCTGGACCAAGCTGATCTTCGGAATATCATGATGGGGACACTTCTCCTGCAGGTCAGTGAATCTCTCCCATGCTTCATGTATCGACTCATGGGGTCCTTGGGAGAAATTACTGATCCGGGCTCGCATCTGGTTGAGACGACCTAGAGGGTAATATTTGTGCAGAAAGGTGGACTTCAGCTCCTCCCAGGTCGTCACAACCTTCCCCAGATGATTGACCCTATAGAGGGCCTTGTCCTGTAGGCTGAAGGGGAAAGCCATCATCTTGACAATGTCCAAAGGGACATTGGGATAGTGAGTAGTGCGGCAAATGTGGGAGAATTGCTACAGGTGAATGTACGGCTCCTCGCTGGTGTTTCCATGGAATGCAGGGAGAAGAGCAATGAATTGGTGCTTTAGCTCAAAGTGAGCGTGTACCGGTGGAATGAGGATCCACTCGGTCATCTGGCTGTCTCTCGGATTGTACGTTTCTTTAAGTGTAGGCTTTGATGGTGGTAATTCAGGGTTATCATCATCAGGACCACCACCTCCACCTCCACCTCCTCCTCCCCTGCCTCCTCCTTTGCCTCTGCCTCCTCCTCCATCGTCTCGGTTCATCATATCATTCAACATGTCCTGGAAGGCTGTCTGTGTGAGGGCCTGCTCGGTCAGCTGCTGCTGGATGGCCTGGATAGATGCCAGTAGCTGTGCATTGACTTGATTCTGATCTGGCACCTGTCCCTCTGGTTGGGGAGGCTGCTGACCCTTGCCCTTTCCTCTTGGAGCCATGTCAGGGTCTGAGTCGGACGAAATAAACTCCGGAGTAGTCTCCAGGGCTCGCTCTGTCTTCTATCTGCATAATGAGATAGTCCAAATCAGATCACTTGCAATTGTGTTCAGCTGCCGTGATGAAGCTGGAATTCAGGTCAACCCCAGCATGTTGTGAACGAAAAAGGATGTAGACTGTAATCGACTTCCATTCACAATGGCGAAGGTGGGACAAAAGTGATCCCAGTTTATTGGGTGGCCAAGAGAAAGGTAGAAAACGAGGAGTCTGGAGATCGATCCGCAAAGTTCGGATCGGGTTCTCGGGAATCGCCTCGAACTTATTGGCAGAGTTGAGTCCATGTAATCGATGTAGGTGTCGGCGTGGTCCCGACGGAAACCATCCATGGATCAACTCCGCAAAGTGCAAGAGGAGATTGGATGTTGGATGAAAGATACGATGGTCAACGAGGAATAAAAGGAGTGCAAAATAGTAGAGAGGCTCGGATGAGCGGGGTGGTCAAAGGGAGAAACAACAAAATGTGCGCAAAGGCGCGGGACTTGATCTTTGAACCTTAATCTAGATCCATACAAACACAATACAAAATCGGGTTCACCAACTCACGCCATGTGAAGCCATGAAAGCTCGGCTATTTATTATCTTTTCATTTTTAGAGTTGTGATTTCAGGCATATCTTATAGCAAGTCCTTAGTACGCTACCCTATAGGAGAGAGAGTACTGCCAGAAGAGTATCTCGTACTTGTCCTCCTCCTGTGTAACCTGTAGTATGTACTTTTTGGAGTCCTTGTAACCCTTCCTGGATCCCTACTCAGCCAAAGAAATGAGAGAGGAAGCCGATAGGCGAAACCAATACTTCGGTTCTCGCTCGCAACAGAATCACCCGTGAGCGTGCAAGAACCTACTCGGATGCAGGACAATGAGACAGACACCCCCGTGAAGGTGTGGCCTATGCTCAATACTTCGGACAGGGTCGATGCTCTACACAACAGAGAGTCATCATTGGTGACCAAGCCCTACTCGCCTACGTACGATAGCAGCGCCATTACTTCGGAAATCTAGGCGATACACAAGGCAGTTGCAGACTGGGTTTTGGGCTTTAATCCTTAGGGGGTCGCACTCGCTCAAGGGAGTAGGGTTTTGGTCCCCCTCCAAGGTACCTGAAAACAATGAGGGCTTGATGAACTCGGTACAATGATAGTCCATTACAGATTTTAATTAAGGTCAAAGTTTATTTAGCAGTCCCCTTGTTTTAATTTTTGGGTTTTCACTTTTTTTGAGTCTGTTTTCATACCAGCGCCTAACGTTTTTGTAGATTTTCATTTAAGTCCTAGGTGCTCAAAATCAGAGGGAGATAGCAGAAAAGCCGTGCAAGTGGTTCCATGATGGAAATTTCACCATTGAACCGAATGATGCATGCTGAGTTAGAAGACTTATAGTGCATCCCAGTTCTCTCCATGCGGTATGCAAAACAGAATTTTTAAACCTATCTACATGTCGGTATGCAAGGCACCAAATCGCCCTAAACATTAGCTGCTATTAGCGTGAAGAACCATAAGTCGCTCATTTATCTCTAGCCCAAAGGGTCCGGTCTTGGCTCACCCCTCCTCTGCTCAACACACTTGAGTTTAGGAGAAAGCGCTTTGCGAGGCTCGCTATGGCACAAGGGCTGAGAGACAAACGAACGGCTTGTTTAAGTTCGACTAGATCCAAATGAAGTAGACTATAGGAACATGCATTCTTATTAATGATTGGACCTAGCTACCGAGTCAAGCAACCTACATCTAGGGGCTCCAAGCACACAAAACAAAGTAAAAGAAAGGCGGAAAGATCAAAACTTCGGAAAACAAAGAAAAGAAAGCGATGAAAACTCGAAAAGCCGCGATGAGGCCCCTAGGTGAACAATCACCCGGGCACTGGACCTCATTATGAAGAGTAGAGTCATGTTTAATTACATGTCAAAATTGTCTCTCTCTCACCATAAATTACAAAAATAATCCTAAATATTCTAAACCTATCTAATCCCCATCTCCTTGCTTCCTTGATGCTCTCTCCAAGTGGTCATGAGGTGAAGACCACCCTCCTCCAAGCTTGGCTGCCTTGGCTTCCTAGGAAGCCATCCTCGCGTGGCGGGCCCTCGCATCAAAGTCACAAAAAGATTGCATTAGTAGAGGTTTAATCAATCAAAATGGAGCAGATAAGAAATTAATCACAATAAATAAATCAATCAATAAAGCATGATGATCAATGGCAATAGAAATAGCTGCTCATAAAATAAATGATGAATCAAGAAATTTTCACACAAGAATGACAAACTAAAGTAGGATATGCTCATTGCTCCCCGGCAACGGCGCCATCTGATAACACGATAATCCGCAAGGGTCACCATGAATAATATATATAAGGTGTCGCTGAGGCGACCGCTCGCAGAATACCATTGTTGATCAGCAATTAACCCAGAATAAAAGAATAAAACAATTGAGTCCCAAAAGTGTGAATTAATATTTATTACTCTACCACAAAATGTACAATGACTAAGCATGTAGAGGTCGAACCACAGAGAGCAATACAAAAATGCAATAGCCTAAGATGTGCATGTACCACAGAGTCATCCATGTGTGAAGCCTATTTTTGTGGGTTTTTTTCTTTATATATTTTTGTATATATTTTTTGTATTATTTATTTATTATTTTTTTAATAATAATATAATTAGATAATATATAAATATTTTATAATATATATATATACCCATAGAGGGTGAGTATATAATATATAATACATACATTAGTTATACATAGGTATATACATACTTAACACATTTTTTTATCTTAATTTTTAGAATTTTATATATTAATATATATATGTATATATAGGTAATATATTTTTTTTCTTTTTTTTCAATAAGGGAATATATATATAATGTAGAGAGCGGGGTCATATAATATTTATAAAAATATATAAAAACACTCAAAAATATAGAAATGAAATATTTTTGGTATTTTCATAATTTTTTACTGTTTTTGTGAATTTTGAGTATTTTCAAAATATTTTTGGTTTTTTTAAATATCAAAATAAGGGAAAACAGGGGGTTAAGCTACTGGCTGGGGCAAAAATGGAAATTAAAAATATCACACCGCCACAAAAGTATTCCAAAACATTTTTAAAATAAATAGGATAGAATATAGGACCTACAGAACTTGAAAATTGCAATTTTTGGTGTTTTCTGGAAATTTTTATATTTTTTAGAAGTTTTTGAGTATTTTTGAATTTTTAAGGTTTTTCTTTTGAGATTTTTAGTGATTTTTGGATTGACTCTTAATCATGATAAAATAGACCATAGATAATTTTTTTGGAATTTTTCGAGGTGGTTTGATATTTTTTTCGTACTTTACAATTTAGACAGTAAATAAAATGCATGTTTTTTATTTTTAATAAATGCAAAAATGCAACCAAATTAAAAACTAAAAATATGGCGTGTGAGAGCATGTTAACAGGAGCTCATAACCATTTTTTTCAAAATTTTTCAAGTTAATATGAGGCATCAATTAAATGGACAAAGCATGCAAAAATATATGGCCTGGCAGGGGCATTTTTGCAATTAAAATATTTCTCAGGGGCATCCATGCAAAAATTACAACAGAATTAAACATTTACTTTTATTTTCAAGGCCTTTTTACAATTAATAAAAACCCGACGGGGTTTAAGTGCAAAAATCACGCGCCTCATGTGGGGACTGCACGCGAGGTGCTGAGGGACTAATATGTAAATACATAAACGACAGGGGGGCTTTTGTAAATTTTACAATTTATTTACAACGATGATTTTTATTTATAGCATTAAAATGTAAATACAAAAAGGCAGGGGGAGGTGTCTGAAATTTACCCCCAACAGGCGCTTGATCTGATGGTTGCTCTTCGTCCACTTGCCACGCGTCGCGTATCCGTCGGCCGGTACAGGTTCGCAGATGATGGTTGAGATTAGATCAGCCTTGCTGATCGGACAGTGGATGCGAGGCTTCATCTGACGGTGCTCGTTTAAACTGGGCCGACCCTCCTGATCTGACGGCGCTGGAGGTGCCTGGAGGAACAGGGAAGAAGCTCGCCCCCAGCGAGCTTCGATCGTGCAGCGTAGGCTTCTCTGGGATTTCCCTCGCATCTGAAGTGCTCAAAACGTAGCGGGAGGTCTTCCGCATCTTCTGAAGGTCTCGCCATGGCTCCTGGAGGTCTGAAGGACTCGGACGAGGTCAATGAAGGACAAGACCTCCAGGAACCTCTTCATGGTTTGATGCGAGCCCAGATGGGCTCCATTCTTCGTTGGACCTGCATAGGAAGAACCGAGGGAGCGAGGGCTTCCTCCTCGAACCGGGGTTTTGAAGCTATACAGCAAGATGAGGTGTGGCGAAGGAGCTCCGGTGAAAGGCGGAGGTGGAGCTCCGATTCGCCAAGACCAGAGGTCCTGGGTTGAACAAAGGTATGCGATCGATGGAGAAAACGATGGGGAGAGAAATGGGAGGCGAACGGCGATCGGATACAGTCGAGGTCACCGTGAAGAAGTCGTCGGAGCTGAGCTCCAGCGAACTTCGAATTTTGGATTCTAAGCTACACTGATTAACTAAACACTAAACTAACAACTTGAATTAAAAGCTAACATTAAAACCTAACTAAAAAGAGATAAAGAAGCAACTCTTATACCTGGGGGCCACCAGGGAGCAGGACGGAAGCCGGAGCTCCGTCGCGTCAAAATCGTCCTTCCTCCAGCCGATTCGAGGTGCTGGAGCACTCCCCCTGTCACGAGGAATGTTCCAGGAACGAAATCAGGGCTTTTGGATGGATTAAAATTGGCCAAATCTGAGGAAGGGAGCGGAGCTTCTTATTTATAGACAATGGCCTGGAGCCTTATTGACCGTCGATTATTGCTTGATCCAATGAGTATCAAATTGATCCAAGCTATCGACGGGTATCAATGATCATCAGAGATCATTTCTTGTTAAGGAAGCGAGCTCGATCGATGGATGAGATGGCCGTAAAAAAGGGACGAAATCCGGGGAAAAGATGGTTCAGAGACGCCAGGTCCCAGATGGGACAGTTGACCAGGCGGTCAACAAGGGCCGGCGCCCCATTGGTCCACGTCAGCCGCAAGAAGACAAAACATGACATTTTGCTCGAAATTTATTTATTTGACATAGTAAATGATTTTATTAGAAATTTCTTATAAAATAAAAAATGTGTATTATTGTGTGTAGTATTTATTTACGATTTTTATTTAATTTTTTGAATGTTTTATTATAGTTTTATTTTAATAAAGTGTATATGTGTGTATTCACATGTATTTTGTATCTTTTAATTTTTTATTCATTTATTTTATTTTATTATTTTATCGGCTTATTTTATAAATTTATAATTTATTTTTGTGAGTATAAAGGTATTTTTATTTAATTTTTATGAGTTTATTTTCATTTTTAAATAAATAGGTATATGTATATGTAGGTGTTCTTCTTGGTATTTTACCTATGTATTTTGTATACTTAATTTATTTAATGTATTTTCTTGATTTTTATTTTGGATTTACATTTTTAATAAGTTATATGTAATATTTACATTATTATAAAAATATAACAAAAGAAAATAATTAAAGAATGTTTTCCCCCTTTTATTTATGTACATACTTGATCATAGGTATTTTGCCTATTAACTTGCATAGGCTTATTTTATTTTATTAATTCTTTTTAGTTTTATCCTAATTTTAGTATGTACATTTATTATCGACATTATTTAAAAAATTCTAAAAATATAATTTGACAAAAATAATGGACAATGAATATATTGAATATTTTAATCAGGCAGACTGCACAATGAAGGCCAAAAACCTAACTTTTGCAGAAGGACTCCAAAAATTCTGAAACCAATTTTATTAAATAGTTCTTAGAAAGCTATATACAATTAAAGGTGAGTTTGGTTGATTTGGAGTTTTTATTTGCAAGATATGGGTCTGTGAAGTTGAGATTTTGGCTTTTTATTCTGTATATAAAATGTGCACTGAGTATTATTTTTACACAAACTCAATTTTGTATTTTTATTTACATTATTATCTACAACTTTCATGAACAAAGTTTATTTATTTGATGAATAAATAATTATGTACAAAATAGGTGTCAAAAATGCATAAGTAAAGGCATGAATAAATGAGGTATTTATTGTACACTGGCCCTTATCTCCCCCTACTTTATTCCTTGTCGACCAATTCCATGTTGGCCTTGGTCTCGGGGTTCGGGTCATAAAATATCTGCAATATTTTATTCCTTTTTCTTTTCTTCTCTTTATTCTATAATTTTGGCATTAAACTCCTTATACAATGAATGATGAATGCTATTATGTACAATTTGATGCTCTTTACCTGCATTTGTTGGGGTTTTTGAGGCCAAAATAATAGAATAAAGGTGATGAAATGGAGATTCATCACCCCCCTATACTTAGGGTAAAGTACACCCTAAGTATAACATAATTAATGGATGAGAAAAGGGATGTGGACTAAAGAATGGAATGATATGGACATCTGGATCTATACAGGTCGGGAGAACAGTGATAATCAGGCGTGAGATGAAATAGATGTGAGTCAAGAGACCACATCTCATGCAAAGTGAATAGGGGCAACATCAACGACCCACGGCTCATGATCTAGAAATGGCTTGAGCTGCTGGCCGTTCACTCGAAAGGTACTCTCAGAAGACAACTCAGATATATCGATACTCCCATTGTCGTGTACCTTTCTCACAAGATAAGGTCCCTTCCATTTGCTCTGTAGCTTCCCTGGAAATAGATGAAGCCTAGCATCAAACAGCCATACTCTCTGTCCAGGCTCAAAATGCTTGTGGCTGATATGAGAATCATGACACTCCTTCACTCTC
This sequence comes from Ottelia alismoides, assembly GCA_037367405.1. Classification (NCBI taxonomy): domain Eukaryota; kingdom Viridiplantae; phylum Streptophyta; class Magnoliopsida; order Alismatales; family Hydrocharitaceae; genus Ottelia; species Ottelia alismoides. Next base: position 417,083 of record JAZKJV010011886.1, on the reverse strand, counting down.
TCCATGTATTGTAGGCTGTTCGAGAATGCGGTATCACGAAGCTCCTCCAAGGCTGTTAACTCTGCCCTCCTCTGGTCTCCTACACTATATGGATCTAAAAGAATATCTGCAACTGCCCAAAGTGACACGTGTCTCAGTTTAACTGGTAAATGGCACGGCTTGCCATATACGAGGCGAAAGGGAGATGTGCCCAATGGTGTCTTGAAAGACGTCCTATATGCCCACAAGACCGAGTCCAAAAACTATGACCAATCCTTTCGGTCAGGGCGGACGACTTTCTGCAATATAGTCTTTGTCTCCCTGTTCGACACCTCGGCTAGACCATTCGTCTGTGGATGGTATGGAGTGGCAACTCAATGGTCTATACCGAACTCGCTAGCAAGGGCCTTCACCTGGTCGTTGATGAAATGAGACCCCCATCAGATATCAATACTCGAGGTACCCCGAACCGTGTAATGATATGCCTCCTCAAAAATCTGCAAACAGTCGTGGCATCAGCGGTTCGGGCGGGGATGGCCTCAACCCAACGACTCACATAATCAACAGCCAACAGAATGTACTCAAATCCCTGACTCTTAGGGAATGGACCCATGAAATCGATGCCCCATGCATCAAAAACCTCACATAAGTGAATGGGCTGCATCAGCATCATATCACGCTGTTCATAAGTGCCCATCCTCTGACAGTCAGTACACCTCTTCACGAACTCATCAAATTCCTTGAAGAGGGTAGGCCACCATAGGCCGGATTGGAGCACTTTCTGTGCCGTTCTCCTCCTAGAGTGATGTCCTCCTGCCTCAAGCTTGTGGTAGTAAGTGAGGACACTATGGTGCTCCTCCTGAGAAATGCACCTACGCGAGACGCTATCCCCTCCTTCGTGGTAAAGGATGGGATCCTCCCAGTGGTTGGACTTGGCCTTCACGAGGAAGGTCTCAAGCCTCTGCCTGGGCCAATCTTGTAGAACTTTCTTAGCAACAAGAAAGTTCACAATATCGGCATACCACGGGAGAGAGGCGATAGCAAGGATCGCCTCATCTGCGAAGGTCTCACAAATAGGGTCAATCTGCTCAGAATCCTCAAGATGTTCTAATCGGGAGAGATGATCCGCCACCACATTCTTGACTCCAGGCTTATCCTTAATCTCTATGTCAAACTCCTGGAGTAGAAGGATCCATCTAGTCAGTCTGGCCTCGGCATCCTTCTTTGCCATGAGGTACCTGATGACGGTATGATCAGTATACAAGGTCACTCTAGATCCAATAATGTACGATCTAAACTTATCTAGGGCGAAGACTATGGCTAGCATCTCCTTCTCTGTGACTGTGTAGTTCCGCTGCTGATAAACGTGCCAACATCCACGAGGGTCACCATGAAGAAATAATACAAAGGTGTCGCTGCGGCGACCGCTCGCAGAGTATGGGGGTTGATCAGCAATTAACCCACAACAAATAATACAACAATCAAGCTCGAAAATAAATGTTAATTAATTTTTATTTACTCTACCATAAAATGTATAGGGAACAAGCATGTAGAGGTCGAACCACAGAGAGCGATACAAAATGCATGAGCCGTCAGGTGTGAATGAGTCATCCTTGTGAGAAGTGGGTTTTAATTAATTGAATATGTATATATATATATCTCTTTATTTATTTATTTATATATATATATATATATTTTTGTTTCTTTGTATATATATATAATAATAATAATATAATTAGATAGTGTATATATATGTATATCCATATAGATTTTTATTAGGAAATACTTATATATACATTAAGGGGTACTAAAATATTCACAAAAATGCTTAAAAATAGTCAAAAATTAAGAAATAAAATCTTTTTAGCTTTTTCATCATTTTTTACTGTTTTTGTGATTTTTGGACATTTTTGCGAATGTGTTTAGTATTTTTAATTAACTACATAATAGCAAACAGTGGAATAAGGTCTGGCTGTAATAAAAATGAACATTGAAAATAGTTACAAGCCTCAAAAAGTTTTCACACCATTTTTCTAAAAAAGAGAATAAAGTATAGCATAAATAGGGCCTGAGTTTGTATTTTTCTGATTTTTCTGTGATTTTTAATATTTTTTGAAGTTTTTGGGGATTTTCGCATTTTTAAGATTTTCCTTTTTAGATTTTTAGGGATTTTTGGACTGACACTAGAATAAGACAAAATACACCACAAGGAATATTTTTAGAATTTTTCAAGGCATTTTGATATTTTTTGGGATTTTATACTCTAGACAGTGAATAAAAGACATGTTTTTGATTTTTAATAAATACAAAAAGACCATAGAATGACAAACTAAAAATATGACATGCAAGCACAGCCAATCAGTAGCTTAAGTCTATTTTTCCACGATTTTTCGATTTAGCAAGAAGCACGAAATAAATAGACAAAACATTCAAAAATTAAATGGCCTAGCAGGGGTGTTTTTGCAAATGCAATAAGTCGCAGGGGCATACATACAAAAATCACAGTAAAAATACACTTTAATTTTTATTTTCAAGACCATTTAATAACTACAGGGACCCGGAGGGGCTTGACTGCAAAATTTCACGCGCCTCACGTGGTTGCTGCACGTGAGGCGCGGAAGGACTAAAGTGCAAATATGAAAACATCGAGGGTCCTTTTGCAAAATACACATTTTATTTACAACTGTGACTTTTATTTTTGGCATTGAATATTAAATACAAAAAGCAAGGGGGTGGATGTGAAATTTACCCCTAATAAAAATGTGGCATCCGACGGTTCTGCTCCTCTCACTTGCCACGCGTCGTCTCCTGGACGCCCGATGACGCTTCGCCGATGGAGCGCTGAGATTAGATCAGCCCCGCTTATCTGACGGTGGGTACGATGCTCCATCGGACGGTTCCTGTTGAATCTGGGGCGGCTCTCCTGATCCGACGGCGCTGAAGCCCCCTGGAAGAACGGGGAAGAAGCTTGGAGCTGGCGAGCTTGGATCGAAGAGTGTGGGCTCCTCCAGGGCTCTCCGGCGAGTCTGAAGTGTTCTGAAGGTAGCTGGAAGCGTCCCGCGTCGATTGATGGCGTTTTCATGGCTCCTGGGGGTCCGAGTCGATGAAGCGAGGTCGGAGAAGAATAGGACCCCCAGGAACCTCTTCCCGGATCCGTGCGAGTCCAACTGGGCTCGGTTCTTCGAAGTACCTGCACAGGAAGAACCGCGGGCGAGAGAGCTTGCTCCTCGACCCGGGGTTTTGAAGCTACGGTGCACAATGGAGATGGGCGGAGGGGCTCAGACGAACGGCGGCGGAGGAGCCCCGATTCGCCAGGACCTAGGGTCCTGGGTTGAACAAATGCATGCAATAGATGGAGAAAGCGTTGGGCTTCGAAATGGGTGAACGGGGCGGTCGGATACAGTCAGATCCACAGTGGAGAAGTCGCCGGAGCGGAGCTCCGGCGAACTTTGAATTTCGATTTCTAAACTACGGGCATTAATCAAAACCTATTCTAATGACTGGAATGTAAAGCTAACATCTAAAACTAACTAAAAATGCATAGAAAGGGCAGCTCTTATACCTGGGGGCCTCCATAGAGCAGGGCGGACGCCGGAGCTCCGCCGCGTCAAAATCTCCTCCCTCCGGCCGAGTCACGGCGCTGGGCTACTCCCCCTGTCACGAGGAACAATCCAGGAACGAGATCTAGGCTTTAGGTTGGAATAAAAGTGGCCAAATTCGAGGAAGGAAGCAGAGCTTGTTATTTATAAACATTGGCAAGGGGCCTTATTACCCGACGATTATTAACTGATCCAATGAACATCTTGTTGATCTATGATTTTGGCGGGCATCATGGAAGATTAGGGAACAATTCTTGTGAAGGAAGCGTTGTCGATTGATGGATGGTGTGCCCGGGAAAAAGGCATGAAATCGGGGGAGTAGACAGTTCAGAGACGCCAGGCGAGGGATGGGACAGTTGACCTGGGAGTCAACGTTGGCCGGCGCCTCATTGGGCCACGTAAGCCGCTACGAGACAAAATAGCAAATCTGAAGGAAGATTGATTTATTTGACACCCTAAATGATTTTATTAATTTTTTCTTATAAAATAAAAAATGTGTATTATTTCATCTAGTATTTATTTATGATTTTAATTGAATTTTTCGAGGTGTTTTGTTATAGTTTTATTTGGATAATATGTATATATATGTATTTACATGTATTTTCATGTGTTTTATTTTTAATTTGTTTATTTTCTTTTATTATTTTATTGGCTTATTTTATAAATTTATAATTTATTTTTGTGAGTATAAAGATATTTTTGTTTGATTTTTATGAGTTTATGTATATTTTTAAATAAATAGGTATAGATGTATGTAGGTATACTTATAGGTGTTTTATCTATGTATTTTATATACTTAATTTATTTATTATATTTTCTTGATTTTTATTTTGGTTTTGTATTTTTAATGAGTTATGCATAATGTATATACTATTGTAAAAATATAAAGGAATCAATGCATCAAATCCTTATCATTTGTATATAGGTGTATAATATAGGTATTTGGTCTATGAATTTTGTATACCTATTTTATTAAATTATTTTTGGTTTTCTTCTATTTTTAATATGTATGTGCATTATATACATTATTTACAAAATTCTAAGAATATGAATTTGTACAAATAATAAGTACTGAATAAAATGAATATTTTAATCAGTCCTATATACCAGAAGGGCCAAAAACCTAACTTCTGCATATGGACTCCAAAAATAATGAAACCAATTTTGTAAAATAGTTCATGGAATGCTATATACAATTAAAGGTGAGTTTGGGTGATTTGGAGTTTTTATTTGCAAGATATGGGTCTGTGAAGTTGAGATTTTGGCTTTTTATTCTGTGTATAAAATGTACACTGAGTATTATTTTTGTACAAACTCAATTTTGTATTTTCATTCACATTATTATCTACAACTTTCATGTACAAAGTTTCTTCATTTGTTGAATAAATAATTATGTACAAAATAGGTGCCAAAAATGCATAAATGAATGGAGTATTTATTGGATAATTGGCCCTTATCTCCCCCTACTTTATTCCTTGTCGACCAATTCCATTCTGGACTTGGTCTCGGGGTTAGGGTCATAAAATATTTGCAATATTTTATTCCTTTTTCTTTTCTTCTCTTTATTCTATAATTTTGGCATTAAAAACCTTATTTTATATATAATTAATACAAATGAATAATGAATGCTATTATGTACAAATTGATGCTATTTACATGCATTTGCTAGGGTTTTTGAGGCCAAAATGATAGAATAAAGGTGATGAAATGGAGATTCATCACCCCCCTATACTTGCCTTTGCTAGTCCCTAGCAAACACTTTATGCAATAAGTGCAAAAAGAATAAAGAAAAGAAAAAGGAAAATGAAAGAAATATAGAGTGAATAGGGATGCTTTCAGTGCAATGCATGTCCTTACAAAGTCGGAATTTGGAGCTCCTGTCAGACCTTGGGTGTGAAGGTGTGTGGAACCTAGTCGGGAACCAGTTCTAAAATACAACAGCCTTCGATAGTCACAGAACTCGGTTCAACCCACCTCAATAGCCGGGTCAGAACTAGTCTACATCATACGCAAACTCTTATAACTATGAAGCTAACTTGTACGGTGTAAGTGATAGTGGCTCTCCTCAACTGAAATGATAAAGGAACTGACTTCTCCAGAATGACAACCCAATGATTCCCCAATCCAGCAGCTCTTTCCTCGAGGAGCAGGGTATTCCCTTCTAAGTTCAAGTGGCAACCAGCTCAAGAGGAGGGGGTGAAGAGAAGAATGGACGGTAGCCAGTGTAGCTACCTTCCCGGGATGCAAGACCAGTGTAGTCAAGTCATCCAGCTGCAGGCTTTCATATTTGACCTTGGAGCTCAAGCTTGCTTATTGACTTTGTACATACTTTGCAGGCATTTTATTTTTGTACAGGCCTGACCATTTTTTTTTCAACATACTATTCACAGCAGCATTTACATAAGGAGCTTTTCCTCTTGGGCCAGTAGACTATCCCTCTTTTGAAGCTTTATCGCAACCCACAATCTCCTGTCTTTAGACCTCATTGCTATTGGATCCGGTTGGGGTGCACTTCCCTCCCTAGACGAGGACGAATGTCTCCACCCGTGTGCGTCTCAGACTGGCAAATCCAACCCCCTCACCACTCCAACTGAGTTGAGCCAAGTGAAAGGTGCAGGTGTCCAAGTTAGATCACGGTCGGCAAGAGTCATACGTGTGTCTCGAAAAGTTCTAGTTAGTCCACTGCGGTGACTTGAACCCAGCCCTGATTTCTCAAAGAATTAAGTCTGTATAGACCTGAGGTACCTTAAACCTAGTTCCCATAAGGTTCCAGTGCAATTAGGTGCGGTAAAGTCTAACCGAGCTCCAATTTGAGACTTTCTTAGACTGATTCAATCATCAAGCTTCACTCAAAAAGAATATGAATGGTATGCTTATGCTATGCGCAATGAATGATGCAATTTTTCACAAAAATTTGAAAGGATCAAAGAATGTTTTTATAAAAAGAATTTCTGCACAGGAAGTACGAACTGAAAATATTCAAAAAGTATATACACTTATTTAACGGGCGTGCTGCTTTATTTTCAAAATTTAGGAATTTTTAGCAACTTTAGGTGTGAATGAAATAGTCTATTTGGGTATGTACAGAAAGAATTGTATGTGTCTTGTTTCTGATTTACTAGTATCTGCAATGGTGTTATTATTAGCTTTTTGAAAATAATTTTGCAAACTATAGTACACGATAATTTTTGCAATCCTTTACACACATTTGAAAACTATTTTTGCAAAGATTTTTCACACTATATGTATATACAATTTCCACAATAATTTTGACAAGCATTTTTCAAAACATTTGCACATAGATTTTTGAAATCCTTTCTTTCACACAAAGAAAAGTTTTGCAATCAACACAGTTTCACACATTTGAAATCATTTCACATCAAATTTTTCAAAACTGGTCACACTATTTTTCAAATCATACTGTATAGGTATCTGATTTATTAATCAGTAGATACAAAAGAAGAAAAAATGTATTTGATGTACAATATGGTTTCAGTTCTTATAAACTTTATTTGGCTTATTCCTTATTTACAAATGAGAGATTTTTGTGTGGATTCCTCAGACTTACTCGAGAATCATTTTCACAAGGGTTTTTGAAAACTCTAGTCCAAAATAATTTCGCAACATGTACACGCATTTGAAAATCCTTTTACAAATCTTTTACACAACATAGATAGATTTTTCAAAACAAATTTTGACAATCAAATTTTCACAATCATTTGCACACTAATTTTCACAAAGTTTTTGCTTTCACTCAAAGAAAATAGGTTTTACACACAAACTAATTTTTCAATCGTTGAATACTTGTTCACGCTATTTTCAAACAAATTTCACAAGATTTTTCAAAGGAAAATGTTTCGTACAAAACACTTTTCTGACTCAATAGTCAGTACAATTACAATGAGCCTGAGGAACTCACAATCACCTTTCATTATTGTAAAGCTACTTTTTATATTTTATTTTATGTTGTAGTGATATTTTATTTTTCAATATGAGTTATGGCTTTTAGTATAGACATGGTATATACGACCCCCCTATACTTAGCTTGAGCTATGTCCTCATAGATCGAAAGGAAAAAGGAAAGACATAACTCGTACTGAGTATAGACAGATCTAAAGAATAAGTATAAAAGAAATGAATGAATGAGAAGTTGACCTTCCCCCCTATACTTAGGATCAAATAATCCTAAGTATAGCAGACTGTACAAAAAGCGGGGAGGGTCAAGGGTGGGAATATACTGATCGTGCTCAGATTGTCTCCCCCTATACTTAGGGTAAGATACTCCTAAGTATAGACAAGAAGAGGAGACAATGGAGAAGATCAAACCGAAATCAAAAACTCTAGGTGCACATCCCCCTATACTTAGGACAAAGTACGTCCTAAGTATAGAAAACTGTCTACAAAGGCGGCACCTTTTAGAAAGAAAAAGAAAATAGAAAAGGAAAAGAAGAAAAGAAGAAAATCAGAGAAATAGTGGTTGGAGTACATCGTCTGAATCTTTTGGTGCTGCAGGTGTTGTGGAGATGTCATCGTGGTGCACTAGTTGAATAGAGTCAACAATGGCCAAGAATGCATCGGGTTCCAAGTAAGGCTTCAGTAGTTGGCCGTTGACGACGAAGGGTTGTGCGTCAGGGGACAATTCTGATATCGCAATGCTTCCGTTGTCACGCACTTCACATACTCGGAATGGCCCTGTCCACTTACTCTTTAATTTGCCTGGGAATATCCGCAACTTCGCATCAAACAACCACACTTTCTGCCCAACGTCGAAGGTCTTTCGTCTGATGTGCCGGTCATGCCAGCGTTTCACCTTCTCCTTGTACATCAAGGTGTTATCGTATGCGCAGTCTCGGAATTCCAGGAGCCTGTTCAGATCGTCCTTTCTCTTCTGACCACTTTTTCGTGAGTCCAAGTTACAATTATTAATTGCCCAAAGAGATTTGTGAATTAATTCCACGGGCAGATGGCATGGTTTTCCATATACAAGACGGTAGGGCGACATGCCCAAGGGAGACTTGTAGGCCGTACGGTAAGCCCAAAGAGCTGAGTCCAAGAGTTGAGACCAGTCTTTTCTGTTTGGCCTAACAAGTTTCTGCAATATGGTCTTGATTTCTCTATTGGATAACTCCGCCATGCCATTGGTCTGCGGATGATAAGGAGACGCGACACGGTGATCGATGCCGTACTCCTTAGTTAACTTCTTGACCTCTTTGTTGATGAAATGGCTACCCTCGTCTGAGATGAGAATCTTTGGTATCCCAAAACGCGAAATGATGTTCTTCTTCAGAAACTGGCAAACTGTTTTGCTGTCGGCGGCTCGGGCGGGGATAGCTTCAACCCAACGACTCACGTAATCGACGACAAGAAGGATGTGCTCAAAACCTTGACTGTTAGGGAAAGGTCCCATGAAGTCAATGCCCCATGCATCGAAGACGTCGGCTATCTGAATAATTTTCAGAGGCATTGAATCTTTGGCAGTGAGTGTACCTTTCAGTCGCTGACAGTCAATACAACTTTTAACAAAGTCTGCTGCATCCTTGAATAATGTGGGCCACCAGAAGCCGCACTGCAATACTTTTGCTGCCGTACGATCTCCAGAATGGTGCCCACCAGATTCGAGCGAATGACAATGCTCGAGGATACTAGATTGCTCCGTCTGAGGGATGCACCTGCGCCAAATACAATCTGCCCCTTCTCTGAATAGGAGAGGATCTTCCCACTGGTAGAAGCGGATGGTCGACATGAATTTGTTCTTCTGATTCGTCGTCCAATCCGAAGGTATTACCCCAGAGGCGAGGTAATTGACAATGTCAGCATACCAAGGGAGAGCATCCACGGCTAAGATAGCTTTGTCAGGGAAGGTTTCTGTGATAGGTGCATTGCTCAGAGGCGACTCATGCTGCTCTATTCTGGATAGATGGTATGCCACCACATTCTGAACTCCAGGTTTGTCTTTGATTTCCAGGTCAAATTCCTGGAGGAGAAGGATCCAACGAATCAGTCTGGGCTTGGCATCCTTCTTCTGCTGTAAGTACCGGATAGCAGAGTGGTCTGTGAAAATTGTGACCTTCGACCCCAACAAATAGGATCTGAACTTCTCTAAGGCGAAAACCACAGCCAGCAGTTCTTTCTCTGTCACTGTATAATTTCTTTGAGCTTCATCTAATGTTCTGCTGGCATAGTGAATGGCATAGGGCGCCTTGTCTTTCCTCTGTCCAAGAACAGCTCCGACTGCAAAATCTGACGCATCGGTCATTATCTCAAATGGAAGAGTCCAGTCGGGAGGCTGTAAGATTGGAGCCTGAGTGATAAGCTCCTTCAATTGATTGAAAGCAAGGAGAACCGGCTGATCAACAATGAACTCTGTCTCCTTGCACAAGAGTTCTGTCAGAGGTCGGGCAATGCGGCTGAAATCCTTGATGAATCGCCTGTAAAATCCCACATGCCCCAGGAATGGCCTCACATTCTTAACTGACTGAGGTGGTTGAAGGTTTGAAATGACATCCACCTTGGCTGGGTCGACTTCCATGCCACGTTTGGAAACAACGTGGCCCAGCACAATACCCTCTGTGACCATAAAGTGGCTCTTTTCCCATGAGAGCACTAAATTGACTTCCCGGCATTTCTGAAGCACTCTGTCTAGGTGCTCGAGACAAGAATCGAAACTATCACCATAGACAGAGAAATCATCCATGAACACCTCGAGAAAACTGCCTACCATCTCGGCGAATACAGCTAGCATGCATCTTTGGAAGGTTGCGGGTGCATTGCATAATCCAAAGGGCATCCTATTGAAGGCATAGGTACCGAACGGGCAAGTAAAGGTAGTCTTCTCTTGATCCTCAGGGGCGATCGCCACTTGGTTGTACCCGGAGTACCCATCCAGAAAGCAGAAGAACTCCTTGCCTGCTAATCTCTCCAATACTTGATCAATAAATGGCAAGGGGAAGTGGTCCTTCTTGGTTGCTGCATTAAGACGGCGGTAGTCAACACACACCCGCCAGGAGGTTGGTACCCGAGTAGAAATTTCCTCTCCTTTTTCATTCGTGACCACGGTAAGCCCAGATTTCTTGGGAACTACATGCAGGGGGCTTACCCATTTTGAATTGGAGATGGGAAAGATGAAGCCTGCATCACACCATTTTGTGATTTCTTTCATGACCACGTCCCGAAGGTTAGGGTTCAGTCTTCTCTGAAATTCGCGGGACGGCTTGGCATCGTCTTCTAGATTGATATGGTGTGAGCACAGAGCTGGATTTATCCCTCGGAGGTCTGATACGCTCCAACCAAGTGCCTTGCGGTTCTTTTCTAGAACCTCGAGAAGTCGAGATTCCTGATCCGGATTCAGTCTGCTGCTGATAATGACCGGATACATTTGTTCTTCACCCGTAAGGTAAGCATACTTCAGGCCTGCAGGAAGTGGCTTGAGTTCTGGTTTTGATTTGTCCACTTTATCTGTCACTTCAGATACCATGCTGGTGGTGGAATGCACTTTGAGGCTGCTACCATCCTCAACATCCTGTTGAGATCCCAGTGATGTACCGAACGGTTCTGCGGTGAGCTGATCATGTTCGGTCTGGAGTGAATGCTCAAGAAGATGCGCCTGCATCTGAGAATCTGTCTCCCACAAATCATCGGAGTATATGCTGACTGTGCTTTCCAAGTCCTCCTCAAGAGTGAGGATTTCTCGGGTCCATGGATCGTCCAGCGACAACTCTGAGTCTCTGATTTCTGCTATAAAATCACAGTCTGCTTCTAATGCTGCTTGACTCTCATCAGTTGTGGCATTCTTCTCCTTGTTCATATTGATTGTGATTTGCTGGGTGTTCGAGCTGAAGGTGATCTTTCCAGACCCGTAATCAACCACGGCACCTGAAGTACGGAGAAATGGTCAGCCAAGGATGATAGGAGTCTGGAGCAGTGGTGCAAGCGAGTCCATATCAAGGACTACAAAGTCAGCTGGGAATTTCATCTCCTGCACGGTAACTATCACGTCTTCCAACAGACCTCGGGGACGCTTGACGGATCGGTCAGCGAACTGAAGGATCATACGTGTCTGCTTGAGCGGTCCCAGCCCGAATTCTTGCATTATGGATGAGGGTAGAAGGTTGATGGAAGAACCACTGTCAAGAAGAGTACGCTCGAAGACCTGATCGAAAATCACACAACTGATCAGAGGTGCTCCTGTATCTTGCTTTTTCTGGGGGAGGTTGGTGATAGCTGCAACTGTGGCCATGGATAGAACGTGCTTTTCTACTTCTCGGCGTCTGTTGTCTTGCGCTGGGCGACGCCTGTTAGTACATGCCTCTTTCAGTCCTTTCTTCACAGCTGGCATGTATTCCATGGCCTTCAACAAGGGAATCTCAACAGTCAATTTATCCAAGATGTCCACGACACCTGGATCAGACAATGCATTTTTTCTTTTTGCATTTTTTTTGGATTTTTGTATTGCATGCGGAAAAGGAATATTCACATTACTGGCAGGAAAATTAGAGTTCTTATTTACATCAAAATCATCGCCCACAGAATGTTGTACATCCGGACTACAAAAAGGAGTACAAGCTGGATCTGAATATGCTGGTGCTGCTGGGCGATCAAAAAGGGTAGCATCGGCTCCATCGGCTGGCAAGGGATCGGCTGCTGCTGGCGGCTCCTCCAAAGCTGGCGCGGCTTCACTTCTGCTACATGCTTCTTTTTGTTGTTTTTGTTTTTGCTGATTTTTTTGTGTTTTTGGCTGAGGCTGATGACATGGCACGACGGCTGGACTGGCTTCTCCTTCCTCTTCCTCCTCACCCGCCCCTGGAGTTGGCACGGCTGATGCGGAAGATGACGATCCACCTATTTCTTTATTCACCCCACATCTGGTAGTAGGCGGAGGCAAGGCCCTACCGCTCCTGAGAGTAACAGCATTAGAATAAACAGTAATATCATTATCACACGCGGACTGGACATCACATTCTACCTGCTCCTTCTTATTGAAATTATTGGGGTTGGCTTCGACCTGCGCCGGAATGGTAGTGCGAGTGGCGGTCAGGTCATCAAGCCGCTTGGTCATCTCCGCTAGCCCTTTAACAAGCTGGGCTAGACACTCCATGGTGGGATTAGCTGGGGGCACATCAGAAGATTCAGCGTGCAGACCACGCTGCTGTTGGTTAGATGGGTGGGGAGGCTGGTGGTGGTGTTGCTATGGTGGAGCAGGAAGTTGAAGTTGCTGGTAGGATGGAGGTGGATACTGCTGGTATGGTTGAGGCTGAGCAGCCGCATACTGGTGATACGGCTGTGGATGGCGGTACTGCGGCTGCTGGTAAGGAAAATTCTGCCTCCATTGGTGTGCAAACTGGGGAGGCTGCTGGTGTTGCTGGTGAGGTTGAGAGGTTTGGCCAAAATGACCACCCTGAGGTTGGTGGTACTGCCGGTTGGCAAATTGCTGACCCTGGAGTTGTCCCTGAGGACGGGTCGGCTGTGCATCATTCGTCCATACCCCGTTAACTTCTTGGATCAAGGGTGGTGGTGGGAAAACTGGATCAGGAATGGAAAGGAACTCTGGCTGGTAAACGACCATCTGCTGCTGTGGCGGGCCCTGACGGGCGCCTGCACGTAGTACACGTGCTGGACTGCCGGTGGCTGCTGGCTCGGCTGAGGCTGATGCTGCGGTTGCGGCTCGTCCTTCCTCTCAGCGGGAGCGTCTGATGGTGTAGCCGACTGGACAGAGTTGATCGTACCGACCAACAGCTCGAGGTGCTTGTTGATCTGATCGAGCTTATCCAGGTTCTGGGTCCTCTTCTCGATCACGGCTAGTTTTTCAAGGTCCTGTGATCGCTTCTCGATTATGTCGACCTTAGAGAGATGGCCCCCGATGATGCTGAGGTTGGAGCTCTCATCTCTCTCTGCTTCCTTGGATGTAGTCATGTGCACTTGCTTCTGGAGGATCTGGGGCTGCTTCTGGTATGCCTTGGATGAAGAGAGGGCGGCCTCTCCTTCGACCATTTCTTCAAAGATCTGCCAGACAACATCTTCATCCTTGTTGAAATGGGAGCCCCCACATGCTGCGTCCACAAGCCTTTGACTTTCAATATTGAGTCCCCCGAAGAAATGCTGGACCAGGCTGGTCTTAGGGATCTCGTGGTGGGGACACTTCTCCTGCAGATCAGTGAATCTCTCCCAAGCTTCATGTACTGACTCATGTGCTCCTTGGGAGAAATTGCTAATACGAGCTCGCATTTGGTTGAGCCGACCGAGAGGGTAGTACTTGTGCAGGAAGGCAGACTTCAACTCCTCCCAGGTCGTCACGACCTTTCCCATATGATTGACCCAATAGAGGGCCTTGTCCTGTAGACTGAAGGGGAAAGCCGTCATTTTGACAATGTCCAGGGGGACATTCGGATAGTGAGTGGTGCGGCAAATGCGTGAGAACTGCTGGAGGTGAATGTACGGCTCTTCATTGGTGTTGCCATGGAATGCAGGGAGAAGGGCTATGAATTGGGGCTTCAGCTCAAAGTGAGCATGTACCGGCGGAATGAGAATCCACTCGGTCATCTGGCTGTCTCCCGGATTGTATGTTTCTTTAAGTGTCGGCTTTGGCGGTGGTGGGAATTCGGGATCATCATTGTGGTCATCACCACCTTCTCCACCTCCACCTCCTCCTCCCCTGCCTCCTCTGCCTCGACCTCCTCCTTCGTCGTTGCGGTTTATCACATCATTCAACATATCCTGGAAAGCAGTCTGTGTAAGGGCATGCTCAGTCAGCTGCTGCTGTATGGCCTGGATAGATGCCAACAACTGTGCATTGACTTGGTTCTGATCTGGCACCTGTCCCTCTGGTGGTGGCTGCTGACCCTTGCCCTTTCCTCCTGGCGCCATGTCAGGGTCTGAGTCGGACGAAATGAACTCCGGAGTAGTCTCCAGGGCTCGCACTGTCTTCTATCTGCATAATGAGATGGTCCGAATCAGATCACTTGCAATTAATGTTCAGCTGCCGTGATGAGGCTGGAATTTAGGTCAACCCCAACATGTTGTGAATGGAAAAATGATGTAGACTGTAATCGACTCCCATTCACAACGACGATAGCGGGAAAAAAGTGATCCCAGTTTATTGGGTGGCTAAGAGAAAGGTAGAAAACGAGGAGTCTGCAGATCGATCCGCAAAGTCCGGATCGGGTTCTCGGGAATCGCCTCGAAATTATTGGCGAGGTTGAGTCCATGGAATCGATGTAGGTGTCGGCATGGTCCCGACAAAACCATCCATGGATCAACTCCGCGAAGCACAAGAGAATGTCGGGTTTTGGAAGAATGATACGATGGTCAACGAGGAACAAAAGGAGTGTAAAACAGTAGAAAGGCTCGGTTGAGCGGGATGGTCAAAGGAAGACAAAACAAAATTTGCGCAAAGGCGCGGGACTTTGATCTTTAAACCTTAATCTAGATCCATACAAACACAATACAAAATCGGGTTCACCAACTCACGCCATGTGAAGCCGTGAAAGCTCGGCTATTTATTATCTTTTCATTTTTAGAGTTGTGATTTTCAGGCATATCTTATAACAAGTCCTTAGTACGCTACCCTATAGGAGAGAGAGTACTGCCAGAAGAGTATCCCGTACTTGTCCTCCTCCTGTGTAACCTGTAGTCTGTACTTTTTGGAGTCCTTGTAACCCTTCCTGGATCCCTACTCAGCCAAAGAAAAGAGAGAGGAAGCCGATAGGCGAAACCAATACTTCGGTTCTCGCTCGCAACGGAATCACCCGTGAGCGTGCATGAACCTACTCGGATGCAGGACGATGAGACAGACACCCCCGTGAAGGCGTGGCCTATGCTCAATACTTCGGACAGGGTCGGTGCTCTCACAACAGAGAGTCACCATTGGTGACCAAGTCCTACTCGCCTACGTACGATAGAAGCGCCATTACTTCGGAAATCCAGGCGATACACAAGGCAGTTGCAGACTGGGTTTTGGGCTTTCTATCCTTAGGGGTCGCACTCGCTCAAGGGAGTAGGGTTTTGGTCCCCCTCCAAGGTACCTGAAAACAATGAGGGCTTTATGAACCCGGTACAATGATAGTCCATTACAGATTTTAATTAAGGTCAAAGTTTATTTAGCAGTCCCCTAGTTTTAATTTTTTTTGGTTTTCACTTTTTTTGGATCTGTTTTCAGACCAGCGCCTAACGTTTTTGTAGATTTTCATTTAAGTCCTAGGTGCTCAAAATCAGAGGGAGATAGCGGAAAAACCGTGCAAGTGGTTCCATGATGGAAATCTCACCATTGAACCGAATGATGCATGCTGAGTTAGAAGACTTACAGTGCATCCCAGCTCTCTCCATGTGGTATGCAAAACAGAATTTTTTAAACCTATCTACATGTCGGTATACAAGGCACAAAATCGTCCTAAACATAAGCTGCTATTAGCGTGAAGAACCATAAGTTGCTCATTTGTCTCTAGCCCAAGAGAGTCCGGTCTTGGCTCACCCCTCCTCTGCTCAACAAATTGAGGGTAGGAGAAAGCGCTTTACAGGGTTCGCTACGGCACAGAGGGCTAAGAGACAAATTTACAACTTGTTTGAGTTTGACTAGATCCAATCGAAGTAGACTATAGGAACATGCATTCTTATTAATGTTTGGACCTAGCTACCGAGTCAAGCAACCTATATCTAGGGACTCCAAGCACACAAAACAAAGTAAAAGAAAGGTGGAAAGCTCAAAACTGCGGGAAAAAAAACAAAAGAAGGCGATGAAAACTCGAAAAAGCCGCGATGAGGCCCCAGGTGAACAATCACCCGGGCACTGGACCTCATTGTGTAGAGTAGAGTCCTGTTTAATTACATGCCAAAATAGTCTCTCTCTCACCATGAATTACAGAAATAGTTCTAAGTATCTAGCCTATCTAATGCCCCTCTCTTTGCTTCTTTGGTGCACTCTCCAGATGGTCATGAGAAGAGAAGACCATCCTCCTCCAAGCTTGGCTGCCTTGGCCTCCTAGGAAGCCATCCTCGGGTGGCGGTCCCTCGCATCAAAGTCACAAAAAGATTGCATTAGCATACTCAGTTAATCAAATAGAGCAGATAAAGTAATCACAGTGAATGAATAAATGAAGCATGGTGATTAATAGGAATAAAACAATAGATGCTCAATGAATCAAAATTTTTATACAAGGATGACAAAAATCAATTTGGCTATGCTCATTGCTCCCCGGCAACGGCGCCATCTGATAAACGGGCCACAGACCACGAGGGTCACCATGAAGAAATAATACAAAGGTGTCGCTGCGGCGACCGCTCGCAGAGTATGGGGGTTGATCAGCAATTAACCCACAACAAATAATACAACAATCAAGCTCGAAAATAAATGTGAATTAATTTTTATTTACTCTACCATAAAATGTATAGGGAACAAGCATGTAGAGGTCGAACCACAGAGAGCAATACAAAATGCATGAGCCGTCAGGTGTGAATGAGTCATCCTTGTGAGAAGTGGGTTTTAATTAATTGAATATGTATATATATATATATATATATATATATCTTTTTTTATTTATTTATTAATATATATATATATATATATTTTGTTTCTTTGTATATATATATATAATAATAATATAATTAGATAGTATATATATATGTATATCCATATAGATTTTTTTAGGAAATACTTATATATACATTAAGGGGTACTAAAATATTTACAAAAATGCTTAAAAATAGTCAAAAATTAAGAAATAAAATCTTTTTAGCTTTTTCATCATTTTTTACTGTTTTTGTGATTTTTGGACATTTTTGCGAATGCGTTTAGTATTTTTAATTAACTACATAATAGCAAACAGTGGAATAAAGTCTGGCTGTAATAAAAATGAACATTGAAAATAGTTACAAGCCTCAAAAAGTTTCCACACCATTTTTCTAATAAAGAGAATAAAGTATAGCATAAATAGGGCCTGAGTTTGTATTTTTCTGATTTTTCTGTGATTTTTAATATTTTTTTGACATTTTTGGGGATTTTCGCATTTTTAAGGTTTTCCTTTTTAGATTTTTAGGGATTTTTGGACTGACACTAGAATAAGACAAAATACACCACAGGGAATTTTTTTAGAATTTTTCAAGTCATTTTGATATTTTTTTGGGATTTTATACTCTAGACAGTGAATAAAAGACATGTTTTTGATTTTTAATAAATACAAAAAGACCATAGAATGACAAACTAAAAATATGACATGCAAGCACAGCCAATCAGTAGCTTAAGTCTATTTTTCCACGATTTTTCGATTTAGCAAGAAGCACGAAATAAATAGACAAAACATTCAAAAATTAAATGGCCTGGTAGGGGTGTTTTTGCAAATGCAATAAGTCGCAGGGGCATACATGCAAAAATCACAGTAAAAATACACTTTAATTTTTATTTTCAAGACCATTTAATAATTACAGGGACCCGAAGGGGCTTGACTGCAAAATTTCACGCGCCTCACGTGGTTGCTGCACGTGAGGCGCGGAAGGACTAAAGTGCAAATATGAAAACATCGAGGGTCCTTTTGCAAAATACACATTTTATTTACAACTGTGACTTTTATTTTTGGCATTGAATATTAAATACAAAAAGCAAGGGGGGTGGATGTGAAATTTACCCCTAATAAAAACGTGGCATCCGACGGTTCTGCTCCTCTCACTTGCCACGCGTCGTCTCCTAGACGCCCGATGACGCTTCGCCGATGGAGCGATGAGATTAGATCAGCCCCGCTTATCTGACGGTGGGTACGATGCTCCATCGGACGGTTCCTGTTGAATCTGGGGCGGCTCTCCTGATCCGACGGCGCTGAAGCCCCCTGGAAGAACGGGGAAGAAGCTCGGAGCTGGCGAGCTTGGATCGAAGAGCGTGGGCTCCTCCAGGGCTCTCCGGCGAGTCTGAAGTGTTCTGAAGGTAGCTGGAAGCGTCCCGCGTCGATTGATGGCGTTTTCATGGCTCCTGGGGGTCCGAGTCGATGAAGCGAGGTCGGAGAAGAACAGGACCCCCAGGAACCTCTTCCCGGATCCGTACGAGTCCAGTTGGGCTCGGTTCTTCGAAGTACCTGCACAGGAAGAACCGCGGGCGAGAGAGCTTGCTCCTCGACCCGGGGTTTTGAAGCTACGGTGCACAATGGAGATGGGCGGAGGGGCTCCGACAAACGGCGGAGGAGGAGCCCCGATTCGCCAGGACCTAGGGTCCTGGATTGAACAAATGCGTGCAACAGATGGAGAAAGCGTTGGGCTTCGAAATGGGGTGAACGGGGCGGTCGGATACAGTCAGATCCACAGTGGAGAAGTCGCCGGAGCTCCGCTCCGGCGAACTTCGAATTTCGATTTCTAAACTACAGGCATTAATCAAAACCTATTCTAATGACTGGAATGTAAAGCTAACATCTAAAACTAACTAAAAATGCATAGAAAGGGTAGCTCTTATACCTGGGGGCCTCCAGGGAGCAGGGCGGACGCCGGAGCTCCGCCGCGTCAAAATCTCCTCCCTCCGGCCGAGTCACGGTGCTGGGCTACTCCCCCTGTCACGAGGAACAATCCAGGAACGAGATCTAGGCTTTAGGTTGGAATAAAAGTGGCCAAATTCGAGGAAGGAAGCGGAGCTTGTTATTTATAAACATTGGCAAGGGGCCTTATTACCCGACGATTATTAACTGATCCAATGAACATCTTGTTGATCTATGATTTTGGCGGGCATCATGGAAGATTAGGGAACAATTCTTGTGAAGGAAGCGTTGTCGATTGATGGATGGTGTGCTCGGGAAAAAGGCATGAAATCGGGGGAGTAGACAGTTCAGAGACGCCAGGCGAGGGATGGGACAGTTGACCTGGGAGTCAACGTTGGCCGGCGCCTCATTGGGCCACGTAAGCCGCTACGAGACAAAATAGCAAATCTGAAGGAAGATTGATTTATTTGACACCCTAAATGATTTTATTAATTTTTTCTTATAAAATAAAAAATGTGTATTATTTCATCTAGTATTTATTTATGATTTTTATTGAATTTTTCGAGGTGTTTTGTTATAGTTTTATTTGGATAATATGTATATGTATGTATTTACATGTATTTTCATGTGTTTTATTTTTAATTTGTTTATTTTCTTTTATTATTTTATTGGCTTATTTTATAAATTTATAATTTATTTTTGTGAGTATAAAGATATTTTTGTTTGATTTTTATGAGTTTATGTATATTTTTAAATAAATAGGTATAGATGTTTGTAGGTATACTTATAGGTGTTTTATCTATGTATTTTATATACTTAATTTATTTATTATATTTTCTTGATTTTTATTTTGGTTTTGTATTTTTAATGAGTTATGCATAATGTATATACTATTGTAAAAATATAAAGGAATCAATGCATCAAATCCTTTTCATTTGTATATATGTGTATAATATAGGTATTTGGTCTATGAATTTTGTATACCTATTTTATTAAATTATTTTTGGTTTTCTTCTATTTTTAATATGTATGTGCATTATATACATTATTTACAAAATTCTAAGAATATGAATTGTACAAATAATAAATACTGAATAAAATGAATATTTTAATCAGTCATATATACCAGAAGGGCCAAAAACCTAACTTCTGCATATGGACTCCAAAAATAATGAAACCAATTTTGTAAAATAGTTCATGGAATGCTATATACAATTAAAGGTGAGTTTGGGTGATTTGGAGTTTTTATTTGCAAGATATGGGTCTGTGAAGTTGAGATTTTGGCTTTTTATTCTGTGTATAAAATGTACACTGAGTATTATTTTTGTACAAACTCAATTTTGTATTTTCATTCACATTATTATCTACAACTTTCATGTACAAAGTTTCTTCATTTGTTGAATAAATAATTATGTACAAAATAGGTGCCAAAAATGCATAAATGAATGGAGTATTTATTGGATAATTGGCCCTTATCTCCCCCTACTTTATTCCTTGTCGACCAATTCCATTCTGGACTTGGTCTCGGGGTTAGGGTCATAAAATATTTGCAATATTTTATTCCTTTTTCTTTTCTTCTCTTTATTCTATAATTTTGGCATTAAAAACCTTATTTTATATATAATTAATACAAATGAATAATGAATGCTATTATGTACAAATTGATGCTATTTACATGCATTTGCTAGGGTTTTTGAGGCCAAAATGATAGAATAAAGGTGATGAAATGGAGATTCATCAGCTGCACGGAATCCAATGTGCGGCTAGCGTATTGGATAGCAAATGGAACTCCATCCCTCCTCTGTCCCAGCACGGCCCCCATGTCAAAATCGGAGGAATCCGTCATGATCTCGAATGGGAGAGACCAATCAGGCGGCTGGAGAACAGGAGCCTCAACAACACATCGCTTGAGAGTCTCAAAGGACGAAAGACACTTGTCATCGACAAGGAACTCGGTGTCTTTCGTCAGCAGGTCAGTCAACGGTCGAGCAATCCTACTGAAATCATGAATGAATCGCCGGTAGAAACCGACGTGCCCAAGGAAAGACCGTAACTGCCGCAAATTGGATGGCGGTGCGAGTTTTCTAATGACATCTACCTTGGCCGGATCAACCTCCATGCCCCTGTTGGAGATGATATGGCCAAGCACCGTCCCTTGAGTCACCATGAAGTGACTCTTCTCCCAAGATAGCACTAGATGAACCTCTATACATCGCTGAAGGACTCGGTCTAGGCAGTCAAGACAGGAGTCGAATCCGTCACCGTAGACCGAGAAATCATCCATGAAGACCTCCAAGCACTCCCCTACCATGTCCGAAAAGATCAACAACATGCATCTCAGAAAAGTCGCAGGGGCGTTGCATAGCCCAAATGGCATGCGTCGGAAGGCGTATGTGCCGAAGGGACATGTAAAGGTAGTCTTGTCTTGGTCCTCGGGAGCGATGGCCACCTAGTTGTAGCCCGAGTACCCATCCAGAAAACAATAATGGCTCTTCCCTGCTAGTCTCTCAATGATCTGATCTATAAAGGGCAGGGGAAATGATCCTTCTTGGTGGCCTGGTTGAGTCGTCTGTAATCTATGCAGACTCGCTAAGAAGTGGGTACCCGTGTAGCAATCTCCTCTCCAGACTCGCTAACCACTGTAGTGATGCCCGTCTACTTGGGCACCACATGCAAAGGGCTGACCCACTTGGAGTCAGAGATGGGGCAGATAAAATCGGTGCTCCACCATTTCGAAATCTCCTTCATGACGACCTCTCTCAGATTCGGGTTCAGCCGCCGCTGGAACTCACATGACGGCTTTGCCTCATCCTCGAGATAGATATGGTGGGAGCACAGGGACCGACTTATCACCTGGAGATCTGCTACGCTCCATCCTATCGTCTTGCGGTTCTTTCAAGAACCCCCATCAAACGGGATTCTTGCTCTCCAGTCAAATCGGCAGAGATAATGACTGGGTACATCTCATGCTCACCCGCAAGGAACCTATACTTCAACGACGCAAGAAGTGGCTTCAGCTCTGGACAACTGGGTGCTGGTGGATCTGGCCTCTGAAAACTCTGAGTGAACGCTGCCAAATCCGCATGGAAGAACTGAAACTCTCGCCCACACTCTGAATCTGGAGAAGGCTGCTCTAATGAACTGTCTTTGTTCTGCTCGGCATCTACCTCCTCCCTAGCTGTAGGCTCAGTGGAAGTCAGATCTGGTATGTAATCATCAAAATCTACCCAGTCAAAATCTGACTCCGAGGGATCTGTATCATCCAAGGTGACCTCAGTACCACCATCATCACAAAACAAATCAGTATCGCGGTCGAGAACCGGATCTGCTGCCTCAAAAGTATCCTGGACCAGGAATGTGCTCTCCAATCTCTCCTCTGCTGGCATCTCTGCATCAGCGAACTCTGAAGGTGAGAGGATGGCATGTGCATCTGGATCTGCCCATACCGCCTCGTCATCTGTGATCACAAAGTCGCAGTCCTGATGGATGTCTGGCCCGACATCTGTCATCTGCTCTGTATCTGAAGTAGTCTCTGAGCATGCTCTGTCTCTGGCTCTGCTATCCTCGACCATCTCTATTTGTACACTTTCATCCTCGACGCGAAAGTATAGCTTCCCGCTATCATGGTCGGTCACTGCCTTGGCTGTGGCCAAGAACGGACGATCGAGAATGATGGGGGTATCGGTCACTGACTCAGGGATCTCCATGTCCAACACTACGAAGTCCACGGGGAATTGCAGGCCCTGAATCATGACAACAACGTCCCTCAGCAACCCCTTCGGCCTCTTGACAGATCGATCAATAAACTAAAGGACTGTCCTGCTCTGTCGAAGAGTGCCCAACTCGAAGCGGTCGAGAAGAGCTGCCAGAAGTAGGTTGATCGACGATCCGCTGTCTAATAGAGTACGGTCGAACCTCTGCTCTCTAATATGGCATCTGACATATGGGTCTCCTGAATCTAGCCTCTTGGCCGACAGACGGTTCTGGATCGCGAAACAAGTGGCTCTGGTCAGCACATGGATCTCTGAATGGTGGTTTCTCCTCTTCCTCCTGACTGTGGTCCTGTCTCTAAGTGAACGCTGGAGTAGAGGGATGTGCTGCAAAGCCTCCTGAAGAGTCAGCTGAATGTGAAAACAGTCTATCATCTGCTGGCTGAACTCTTCCTGTTGTCTCTTTTTGGGATTTTCATTTTTCTTCCCCTTTCCCATCTGAAGAGCTCTAGGGAAGGGGATCACAAGGTCCTTCTCAGATGAAGGACTAGGAACGGGTCTGAGCTGCTCGACGGCAGGATCCACACATACATCATGCACCACAGTGGTACCAGAAGAAAACAAACCCTTTCCTTTATTTCCAGAAGTGTTCCGAGATACATCAGCAAAAGGAAAAACTACAGGACTCTCAGAAAAATTGGTGGCATCAGCACCACCCTCGGCTGGAAGACTCGCGACCTCAGTACCACGCTCTAGCTCGGCAACATGGGTGGCCTCAGTACCACCTCCTCCAACTGGTGAAACGGCGGCCTCAGTACCGCCGGTGGGATCAACATCCGTGGTGGCATCAGTACCACCGTCATCATCTCGAGCAGCCTCAGTACCGCTCTCCTCCTCGCCTGGTGCTCTGGAAGTACCTCTGGGTGTCGCTCAAATGAGTCGCCGCCTGCTGGCATCCTACCGCTCCTAAGTGTGACAAAATCAGTATCAAACAAATATGCAGACATATCTCCAAATGTATCACTAGGAGTGGAATACTCAGTAAAAACTACCTTCTCAGACTTCCTCTTGAGGTTGTTGGGATTCGGCTCGATCTGGGCAGGGATGGTGGCCTTCCCTCTCACTATGTCCCGCATCTCCTGGCGGAACTCATCCATCTCTCGTCGGAATGTAGCCTGCTGATCTGTGAGAAGGCGGGCTATGCCATCCAAGGTGGGGTTCTCATAGGATAGCCCATGAGAACCTGACGGGTAGCCTCTCTGGAAGTGAGGCTGCTGCTGCTGCTGTGTGTGAGAGGGGTAAGACTGTGGATGATGCTGCGGCTGATGAGGCTGATCACGCCTCCAAGACTGTCCCTACTGATAGGGACGAGGACTATACTGCTGTGACTGCTGTGGCTACTGCTGAGTGTATGCTGGGGACTGTTGCTGCTGGTGATCCCTCTGATGGCTATACTGGCCACCCTGTCCTGACGGCTGCTGTTGGTGCTGGGAACCTCCGGCCGCCCAACGGAATCCCGGATGGTCTCGTCGGATACCAGGCTGGGGGCTGTCGTACCAAATCACGTTGACATCCATCAACGACTCTGAATCGTACTGGGGTGGCGGGAGCACTGCCAGAGGCTGATCCGGCTAGTATACCACCATCTGAGTGTCAGTGGATGGTGGTGCCTGGTAGGAAAGCTGCGGCTGTTGGTACAACTCCGCCTGTACAAGATGGACCTGTCTAGGCTGCTGGTGGGAGCTGGAGCACTGGGACGAGCTGCTGCTGCTACTCGGATCGCCTCATGCCTGAAGACGAGGCTGTGAAGCCGTTTGTGCCTCCTGGAGACACATGAGATGTGTCTTCAGGTCACTCAGAGTCTGTGCCATCTGCTCCATCTGCGTGACGCCCTGGCACTGCTTCTTCTCAATAATCTCCATCCGGTCGAGCTTCTCACTGATAATCCCCATGTCTGCGGCTGAACTCTCTACCTGTGCTGCTGCCGCTGACAAACTGGATGGACCGGCATCGACCCGTGCTATCCTCTGGTACTGCACGGTCTATGGCTGCTGGCGTCCCTGTGTGTACAATCTGGTCTGGAACATCACTATGTAGTTCTCGGCCATCTCCTCGTAGATGGCCCAGACCTGATCGTGATCCTTGGCGAAATAGGACCCGCCACAAGAAGCGTTCACCAAGCCCTGAAGCTCTGGTGTCAGCCCGCTGAAAAAACTCTGAATAAGGTTTGGCTTGGAAATATCATGGTGCAGGCATCTGTCAGTCAGCTCTCTGAACCTCTCCCATGCCTCGTGAAACTGCTCGTTGGGGAGCATGGAGAAGTTGCTGATCAGGGCTCTAGCGGCGTTCGTCCGCCCGAGTGGATAGTACTTGTGCAAGTACTCGGTGCGGAGCTGCTCCCAGGTGTAGACGAACTTCCCCAAGTGCTTCAGCTAGGTGGCTGCTATGTCTGCTAAGGAGAAGGGGAATGCAATCATCCGTATGGTATCCTGGTCCACTTAACGGTCGTGGACTGTGTTGCAGATCATCAAGAACTCCTGCAGGTGGAGATGGGGCTCCTCTGTGGCGAGCCCATGGAACCAGGGGAGGAGCTGCAAAGTGTTCAGGGGGAACTTGAAGTCCCCCACGATGGCTGGTAGTACGACCCAGTGATGCATCAAGGTCGATCCGGGATTGTGCAACTCCCGCATCAGTCTCGGTGCCTCTACTGCTGCTGCTGCGGTGGCTGCCGCATGGTCGGGTATCCTCGGCCCGTCTCCTGGCTCGCGCTGCTCGCGATCGGCTCTCAACTGCTCCATCTCATGCCTCATGTCCAACATAAACGCTCCCTGATCCCTCAACTACTGCTGAACTGTCTCGAGGGAGGCGATCAGGGTGGAGTTGATCGCACCCTGGTCCATAATGAAGGTCTGATCGTGCTGGGGACCTCTGGTGCGGTCGTCACTGCTGCCGGCCATAGTCTCTGCAAAATCAAAGCATCCAAACTCAAGTGCCGATAAATCATCTGTCTGTCTCTCCTCTGGCACTGGTATCTCGGTCTCAGAAGAAGGGGGATCAAGGGGGAACAGGGTGGAGTCGAACTCGGGTTCGGAGAGCGGGTCTCGGCTCTCGCGAACCAACCTAGATGAGCGGGTAGACGTGCTGGAAAGCGGTGCAGCCAGAGGCTGCCTAAGAGACCGTCTGCCCATCATCTTGATCTTGGCGAGTTGTGCGGATGAGATCTGGTAACAACTATGATCACAAGCAAACCCCCGATCACGCAACGCGAGCTGAAGATCGTAAAGGCTCGGTCAATTATCTTGTCAATTTTATATGGTGATTAGTCAGGATAGCATAGCGATTACGTGACCTGTTGGGTAACCCGATATTTTCTCAACCGACTGTCCCATACAGAAAGAGCCGGTAATCAGTCGAGAAGAATATCGGAGGGCTCTATCCTAGTGTGTGGGTCACTCTCTCGCGCAAGAAAACCAGACAAGGAGGGGGTTTCTCTCCCCAAGACAAATTTTCCGGTGATCGTCTTTTAGGGTCAATAAAGTTAACCGGTCCCAATTTTATGATTTCTCTTTTTAGGTATTTTTCAATAATCAAACAAAATCGCCTAACGAATTTTTCGATTCTCCTGGTTATTAAGTCCAAAAATCAGGGGGGAGAAGTCGAAAAAGCCGATGCATGATGAAATCAATGATGCATGCAGAGTAAGAAATGCGTACCTGACTCCAGCAGTCTACATGCAAAATGATCCGCGCAGAATTGAAAGACAGAAAATAAACTACCTAAATGGTGTAGGCGGAAAACCGAGTCCCTAAATAGCAATTCCACTCGAAAGAACAACTAGTCGATCACCAGCCTCCAATCCAAAGAGTCCGGTCTCGGTCCACCCCTCCTCCTCCCGACAAATCGGGTTCAGGAGCAACGCTTGGCAGGGTGGGCTGCAGCACGTAGGCTCGAAGGCAGTGAATCAACTACTTTATTAATCTTTTATTATAGGTCCAATTACCGAACTATAGGAACATGCAGATATATTAGGGTACTTGGATCCTATGTATTGTGTCACAATCAAGTAGAAAATCCTACAGCTAGGGGCTCGAGAAACCACGATAAACCAGAAAAGGTAATAAAGAAAACAAAACCGCGTAAAAAGCCGCGAAGAAACTAAGGGGTCCCCCGAGCACACTGGTGCTCGGCGAAACAGACCCCGAGAGTGTCTAAGAAAGTCTGAGTGTCCTGTTGTCCATGTATTATTTCAATAGTAGTTCAAATATGCAGAATAAAGTCTAAACTAAACTAAACTACGCTCCCGCACACTCCTGCCTCATCGCGCTCTCTTGTGGCTCCGTGCAGAAGGGAGCCGCCTCCGATCACCGCGGTTGCACCGGCTCCTCGAAAGTAGCCACCTCGGTCCTCGGGCCCTCGTAAGAAAACAGAAGAGCGTGTCAAGCCTCAATAAAATAAAGCAAATAAAATAAATGAAAGAAAACAGAGTATATGTGCAAAAATAACAAGAAAAATAAACAAGCAAAAATAAACAAAAATAAACAAAAATAAAAGAAAAGAAAATAAAATAAAATAAAGCAAAAATAAAAGAAAAATAAAAAGCCGCAAAAAGCCGCGGACTCAGGAAGAGCCGCGGAAAGCCGTGAAAAAGAAAACAAAATAAAATAAAGTGAAAAATAAACGGACTACTAAGCCGTGCTCCCCAGCAACGGCGTCATTCTGATAAGCAGTCATGCAACCAAGGTAAATATGAATCAATGCGGTCGTTACGACCTCAGTCGCATGGGACTTAGAGCTCAACAAGAAAAAGATCAGACCACCAAATAAAAATCAAAACACGATAAAAATCAAGGTAGCGGTCTCGCTATAATATTAACCTAATATAGCACCCAGGGTCGAACTCGGAGAGCACGTGATGGCCTCGCGGCCTACGAAGTAGTTAAAAAGAACAAAAAATAAAAACAAACAATTTTTGGTGGATTTTTAATATTTTTATATTTTTTTGGATTTTTTAAATAATAAAGAAAATAAGAAAACAAGGAAACAAGCAACATTGACTAAATATGTAAACACTCAAAATTAATCTAAAAAAATCAAACAAAAATGTTTTTAGAGTTTTTGTATTTTTTTATGTTTTTGGTGAATTTCTGGTATTTTTCTGATTTTTAGGGAATTTTATAAAAATAAAAGAAGGCCAAAACAGAAGCACAATGTCCAGTCATGCTTCAAGGGACAAAATAAAATTCAAAATGGCCCTAATAAAACCTGAAAGTATTTTTCCTGGATAAAAGAAGTAAAAAGGAAAAATAAAAAAGAAAGTTTATTATTTTTGGAGTTTTCTATTAATTATTAGACTTTTTATGAGATTTTCAATGTTTTTTTAATTTTATATTTTCTATAAATCCAAAAATGACCAAACTTGGTCACAAAATCAAGCACACTAAAATGAACAGGATCCAATTTTTTGTAATTTTTGAAGATGTTTTAATATTTTTTTGTGAATTTTAACTCTGAACAGTAAGAAAAAGAGAGGTTTTTGATTTTTTAAAAATAATAAAAGGACTTCAAAAATTTCCCAAAAATTAGTGAAAATTCTACACAGTGGCAGGAGCCATGTGTCAAATTTTCATGTAATTTGGATGATATTTGATATTTTATTTACAACAAATACAAGCCCACAGTCACAGGGACCTATTTGTCAAAAAATATGCTCTGGGGGCCTAAAAGTAACAAGTACAGAAATGTAGGGGTCCAGGTGCAAAAATTCCAAGTTTGCACGTTCAAGGCACGTGTTTGGGGCACTCAGGGACCTTTCTGCAAAGAAACTTAAGTCCCTGGACCTATTAGTAACACGTACTAAAAGTCCAGGGGCAAAAGTATAAAAAGCCCACTATATTCGACACATGTGGAAATACAACACTCACAGGGGCATCAATGCAAATACTAAAAAGATATTTTCATTTCATAACAACCAGAAACCACAGGCCCTTACATGCAATTTACCACAAAACCCACGTGACGAAGCACGTGTCCCACAACGTACAGGGGTATAAGTGCAATTAAAAGAAATGACAAGGTCCTCCATGCAATTTACCAAACTAAAATAAAATCTATAAAATATTTACAGGACTATTTAATAAAAACAAACAAAAAGGGGGCCTAAGTGATATTACCCCTTATTATAATCCAAGGGCTGAGATGGCGCCGCGTGGCGAATCTGACGGTGGTGGTGTGCTGCGCCTCAACAAAGGAGCCCTGGCTCTGATCCAACGGTGGAGGTGATGCCACGTATCTGATCGGACGGTGGGGACGTGGCTCACCTCTCCTCTACAACGGACGGTGAAGATGAGCTCCGATGATCGATCTGATGGCTGCAGACCCCTCGCCAACGGACGGACGTGATCAGAACTGGACGAGGGGCTCGATGGATGGATCTGAAGGATCCACGAAGAACAGGTGGACAGCGAACTTCACCGGCCCATTACGCGGACAGTGGTCCTCCTCGGGGGCTACTGATGATCGGAAAAGACTCGCCGTAGCCTCCCGTGTCTGAAGAACCCCTCCGATGGCGCTGGGATGCTCCGAAGAGCTCCAGCGACGGCGGCGGAGCTCAAGCTCCTGTGCTGATTGTGGGGGACCTCAAATGGCCCTCCTCTGACCTGCAAAGCTACACAGAAGCACTCCTGGGTCGATGGCAAAATGCCTCGACCCGGTTAGAGGCGATGGGGGTGATCGGTGCGTCGGAATGGAGGAGCTCCGGTGATGCGACGGCGGAGAAGCTCCAATCCCAGTTCCTGTGCGAACTAGGTTGGATGAAGGGGCGTAGAATGTGTGTGGGAGAAGGGCAAAGGTGAAGGTCGACTCCGATGATCAAGATAGTGCCCGGTGTGGTCGGAATCGAAGGTCGACGGTGATGAACTAATTTGGGCGTAAATGAAAATTGGCTAAAACAAAGGGAACTAGGGTCACCTGATGGTCGCTGTCGACTGGGGACGAGCTGCGGAAGCTCTAGGTCCTTGCCTCGAGGGCTGTCGATGCCCGAGGCTCGAGCACCACGCAAGGGCGGCGCACGGCGGCGCTAGGTCGCCGGATCGATGGTCCGAGCACTCTCTCCTCTCTGCGACACCGCCAATCGCGAGCTGTCACTCAGGCGAAGGTGGTGGAGGTCCTGGGTAGGGAAATGGGGAGCCAAAGATGCGTGAAAGTGCGGGTGGAGCTCGGATTAAATACGGCTAGGGGTCCGACTAAGAGAGGGTCGGGCGAGCTTATCGGAGCTCGGACCCCTTAAACCCACCCCGGGCGTGGATCAGAGATGAATCAAGAGAAGTAGGACCCGGGGTTAAGGGGTTTAGTGATCGGATCGTGATGCGAGAAATGAGAGAAATCGGGTCGGGTGTGCAGATCCAGGGGATAGTGGTCCAGGGGGAGTTGACCGGGGGGTCAACATCCCCCGTGGACCAATGGAAAGCGGCCACGTGTAAAAGATTTGGAAATTAAATTAAAAATAGAAAATGGACGAATTAAGACAAACTCGAAACATGAAAAATATTTATTTTTTATAAACTATTTTTTGTGATTTTTATTTATTTTTTTGAAATAAAAATTAGGTATTTACGATATAGTATTATATACATAGGTATATACAATATTGAATTTTTAATTTTGATGTTTAATTATTTTTTTTTGTACATTTTTATTCCAATTTTATATTTTATTTATTTACAAGATAAAATTTGGAATATTTTTGTATTTTTATTTTATTTTTATTATTTAATTACAAGGGGTAAATAAATAAGTTTATTTATATACATATATGGTATATATACAATGAAGGAATTGATTTTTATTTTTATTTCTTTTTATTTTATCTTTGTTTTTGTAATTTTTATTTTATTTATTTACACCATGAAATATAGAATATGTACAATTTTTATCGGATTTTAATTTATTTATTTATAGGGATAAATAAATAGATAAGTGGTCTATTTACATGATGAATATACAAGGGTGAAGGTATTTTTATTTTCTTTTTAATTTTCTCATTTTTATTTTGATTTTGTATTTACAAATATATACACAAATATTTACAAATAAATACATCCCATTTTTATTTTATTTGTAGAGGAAAATATTTTTGTTTATTTATAGGTATATTTACACACATGAGCTTCCTTATCTCTCTCTACTTGGGCTTTTATGCGGTCAGGCCCATGCTGAGCCCTCCCTTGGGATTAGGTCGCTCAATATTTATTCTAAATATCTCCCTCTTTTTCTTTTATCTCTTTATTCTTTTATTTATGCACAAAAACATGCTAATTCTTTATTTTTATACAATGCATGCAATTTGATAATTAATGATATTTACAAGAATGTACATGTGTTTGGCAAAGGTTTTGTAGCTAAAATAAAAGAATAAAGAATGATGAATGGGTATTCATCAATCATTTCTAATGATATAGCAACATATATAACATGCATAAGTTATTTCAAATAAAAAAACAATTTGACAACAAATAAAATCTTTATTGTATATTTAACAAAGAAAGATAGATCGGCAGTTTTTTAAAAATCGTTATATAAACCCATTTTTTTATAATGAATATCCGTTTTTATACGTTTAACTGAGAAACAAGACATGTCATTCTTGTTGCAGTGTAACATAATTGAGGATCCTATGCAATTTTGAACCCTAACGTTCCGTCCCATCATTTAAGCCTAGAAAAAAACAAGTCCTCGTACCTAACCAAAAAAAGATCAGAATCATATTTGATCATCACTTTATTTATAATTTACCAAAAGAAAGAAACTATACAAAGCTGCATCCTCCATTCATATGCAAACAACGTACGACTTTTGGATCTTTATCCAACACAGCAAATGCTTTCCGGACAAAACAAAGCTTCTTTCCCATCCTCAAAATCAACGAGCTGTAACAGTTGAAGATGGATTCACTTTTCCATTCGACGAACTACAATCGAACCCAACATGTGATGAACGCACAAGAACAATAAAACCCATCGAGGAAACCCGTGACTCCGAGACAAACCAGCTCATGGAAGAGATTGGATCTGCTGTGTCATGGACTGCAACAGACTCTGCTGCAGATCTGGGAGCCGTTCGATCTTGATCGAACGGTTGGCAAGAAACATGCACGCTGTTGACTGAGGCAACAGTGTTAATTAGTCTCAGGTGTGCCTTTAATTGGCAAAAGAAGAATGGACGGGAGCAAAAGATAAAGGAAATGAAAGGATATGGAGAGAGAGAGAGAGAGAGGAAGAAGGGACCATACCATAGGAAAGGGGTGGGGGTGGTGGTTGATGAGCGGCCCGAGCGACTGAGGTAAATCAGGTGTCAATGGTCGTTGTGACCTCAACCTCTCGGGTCTAGAGCTCAATCAAGAAAAAGGAAGGAACCACCAAATCAAGGAGATAAAATCATTGAAAACAAGGAAAGCGGTCCTCGCTAAATTATTAACCTGGTATAGCACCTAGGATCGGTCTCAAGGAGCACGAATTGGCCTCGTGGCCTACGAAGTAGTCAAAGCCAATAAAAAAGAATAAAATATTTTTTTGGTGGATTTTAATTATTTTTATATTTTTTGGATTTTTAATAATGAGGAAAAAGAAGAAAAAGGTAAAACAAGCAACTTAAGCAACTATTAAAAACACTCAAAAATGCTCAAAAAATTCAAATAAAAATATTTTTATTTTTTAAGGGTTTTTAGTGTTTTTGGTGAATTTTTCAGAGTTTTCTAATTTTTATATATTTTTCAAAAAATCAAAAAGAGGGAAAACATGGAATCACTGTCCAACCAGACTTGAAAGATCCATTAAAAATATAAAATGGATCTATAAAAGTGTGCAGGTAACTTTTATGAAAAATATAAACAAAAACTAAGATTCAGAAAAAGAGTTTGTATTTTTTTGAATTTTATAGAATTTTTATAAGATTTTTAGGGTTTTTTAATTTTTAAGGTTTTTATACATCCAAAAGGCACGAAAATTGGACACAAAATAAAACACACTAAAACTAACTAATCCTAATTTTTTTATAATTTTTAAAATAGTTTTTATATTTTTCTTTGATTGTCTAAGTCAGACAGTAAGAAAAAATCACTATTTTTGAATTTTTAAAAATATCAAAAAGCCTAAAAAATGTCCCAATTTTTTAGGGAAATTTTTACACAGTGGCAGGAGCCACATATCTAAATTTCACCTAATTTCGATTTAATTTGCTCTTTTATTTAATAAAAACAAAGGCTCATAGTGCACGGGGACCTAAATGCAAACAAAACATAGTTCCAAGACCGAATAATAATAAGATCAGAAAGCCCAGGGCCCTTGTGCAAAAAGTCCACAAGTGCACGTGCACGGCACGTGAATCAGGCACGGAGGGACCTAAACGTCATTCCTATTTCTAAAAGATCAAACAATAACACATAGGAAACATCAGACTAAAAATGCAAATTTACCAAACCCTCACGTGACGATGCACGTGGCTCACATATATAAGGACTGATATGCAAATAACAGAAACATGAAGGTCCAGAGTGTAATTTAACTAATTAAAAACAACGTACAAAATTATTTACAGGACTAAATAGCAAAAAAAAGAGGAGGGGTCTAAGTGCAAATTACCCCTTTATTATCAGACGGACAAGAAGGCGCCACATGGAGGATCTGACGGTGGGAGGAGGCGGCTAACCCTTCGCTGGATCAACGAGGAGGAGGATGCCGCGTGTAGATCGGACGGTGCGGAGTAGCTGGCGCCTCTTCGCGAGATGGATGGTCCAGATCGAGCCCTGATGAAGATCGGACGGAGGGCGTATCTCGAAGATGAACGATCCGGATCTAAATTGGTGCGTCGGGGCTGATCGGACGGTGAAGGAGGATGCTCCAAGAACAGCTCGCCGGCAAGCTTTGCCAGCTCCGTGCATGCGGTGGAGACGTCCTCTGGAGCTGCTGAGATGGGGAATAGATAGCCTGAGCTGGTCCGCAGCTAGTGGATGCCTCCGATGAGGCCGGGGACCACCAGAGTGGCCCGGCGACGAAGGAGAGCTAGAGCTGTTGTGGCTGAGTGTTCGGACCCTCAGATGGACCCCTTTCGACCTGCAAAATGCACAGAACAACTCCTGGTTCGAGGGCAAAGTGCCTCGACCCGGTTAAGGGTGGAATGGTGGTCAGAAAGGAGTCGGGGCGACAACCTCCGGCGAGGCGACGGCGGAGGAGGGTGAGGTACCTACTCCGGGGTGAGACTGGGGGAATAAAGGGGTGCAACAGGTGGAGAGGAGTCTGGCGAAGGTGGTGGTCGGGTCGGATGAGCGGATGGGTGGACTGAACGAGGTGAATTAGCCGGCGAAGCCGGCGGTGCGATTTGGGCGAAACCTAAAATTAAGCTAAGCTAAAGAATATCTGACCTAATGGGTGGCTGAAGTCGACTGAGCTGGAGCTGGCGGAGCTCCGGGGGTCATTGCCTCAAGGGTTCGTCGAGTCCCGAGGCTTGGCGCACCTCGCGGCGGCACACGGCGATGATCGTCGCCGGATCGATGGTTCCCGGTTGCCCGGGCCTCGCTGCAACACTCCAACACACGGTTGTCACTCTGGTGGAGGAGCGGAGCTCACTGGCGTCGAGGGGGAAAGCCAAAGATGGCGTGGAAATGCAGCCGGAGCTGGAGCTAAATAGCGGGAAGGGTCCGAGAAGGTGGTGTTGGATGCAGCTCAGTGAAGCTCGGATCCCTAGAAAAACCACCGGGCGAGGGTCTCGGATGATGCATCTCTAATCAGGACCCGAGGTTTAGGCAAAAGGAGATCGGATCAAGCCACGATAAATTTGAGAAATCAGGTCGGGGGCGAGATCCGCGAACAAAAGTGGTCCAGGGGGGAAGTTGACCGGAGGTCAACATTCCCCCATGGACCAATGGGAGGCCGCCAATTATTAATTCTTTAGAAATTCAATTAAAAATAGATAATGATTTTATTTCGAAAAAGTTAAAACATGAAAAATGTTTATTTATTTTCAAATTATTTTTTAGTGATTTTTATTTATTTTTTTGAAATATAAATTATGTATTCACATTATATTGTTATTATATATAGGTATATACATATATGTATTTTTTATTTTTATTTTTAGTTATTTATTTTAATAGAAATATTCCAATTTTATATTTTATTTATTTATAATATAAAATATGGAATAAAAGGTATTTTTATTTTATTTTTATTATTTATTTACATTAGTTAAATAAATAGGTATATATACATATGTACATGGTATATGTACAATGTGGGAAATGATTTTTATTATTTTTATTTTTATTTTTATTTTTCTGATTTTTATTTTATTTATTTACACCATGACATATGGAATATAGAAAGATTTTTATTGGACTTTATTAGTTACTTACAAAAAGAAAATAAATAGATATGTTATTCTATGTACATGGCCTATATACACTGATGAGAGGGATTTTGTTTATTTTTATTTTGTTTTCCCATTTTTATTTTAGTTTTATTTTTATAAATATGTAACACATTTTTATTTTTAATTTGAGGAAAATAAATTTATTTATATACATAGGTATATGTACACACATGATTAACCCTATCTCCCTCTACTTGGAATCTTTTGCGGTCAGACCCATGGTGAGCCCTCCCTTGGAATTAGGTCACTCAATATTTATTCTAAATATTTCCCTCTTTTTCTTTTAATTCTTTGTTCTTTTATTTATGCACAAAAACATACTAATTATGCATATTTACAAGATGCATGCAATTTGATAAATTATTCTTTTTACACATATATACATGATGTTTTGCAAGGGTTTTGTAGCTAAAATAAAAGAACAAAGAGTGATGAATGGGTATTCATCAGTGGTCCGTCGAGGGCCTTTGTCAGAAGGCGGACCACCATCACGAGCACCTCCATGCACCCATACATTTCCCCTCTTCATATGCTGTAGCACTATTCATGCACCATTTTCCCCCACCTTCAGCTTTGTCCATGTCCAATACACATTCCTTGCACCCCTTTCTCTCCCCCTCTCTCATCTGTCACATCCCCCCCTCTTTCTCTCTAGATACCCCGTAAAAAGAAGAAAAGATCTACCTTACATTCCATCCCTATCTAACTATGTGTGTGTGACAGTGCATAGGGTTGCTTGGAACTCACCTTTCACTGGTTGTCTCTTGGAAAGACATAATGCATGATTGGCATAATCCAGTTTAGTACATGATTGGATGATCAAAATGTTGAAAACAGGATCAACCATGCATATATTAGACAGTAATCATACAGATTCAAATGGATTGACAGAACAACATTACATATTATCAAGATTAATAACGTGCAATTCCAATCCATTATCCGATTACAAAAAGCAAATAGGAACCGATTAATCATACGAGAACAAACAACCAGGCGAGATCCAGAAAAGGGTAAGCAATAAACAAATTGCGGCAAACAAAATATAAGAAAGATTAGGATAGAAATCACTGAAGCGTCCATGAAATGGACTGTCCTTAGAGAGGATTTCGCCCCACAATACCGACGCGAAGGGTACTGGCGATCCGCTCCTAGGATACGACGGTTCACAGTCTTCGTCTGCGCACAACGAAGAGACCGTCCTCGAAAGCACCTCTGAGAACTTGCAGCCGAGAAGAAATAGGGTTGCAGGCGTGAGAGAAAGAACAAGAGGGACGACGAGTGGAGTTTTCTTGCGAGTGCAGAAAAACGATGTCGGGTGAGGGATATAAAAAGAGGGGCTCGCGTGCCCTAGCCCGCGGTGACCTTTTGTTTCCAAAAATGCCCCTCAACGGGTGTGTCCCTTCGGATTCCAAAACCGCAGCTAAATCGAGTCGTTTGGATCGAGTCAGATTCCCAATGTGATCGAAATCAAATTAATCTGTCTGATTAATTTAATCGATCAACAAATGAAACTCGCAGCAAAAGTATCGAGATCCGAGATCCGAATTGACTCTCCCGAGTCCGAGCCCGAGCCCGAGCCGGAGCGGAGCGGAGCGCGCGCGCGCATGTGTTGTCCTCCATTCCTCCTCTCTACTATTGCTACAAGAGCTTGGGGCGTGAACTCATATATAAGTCCACCAAAAGTTTAGAGCTCCAAGGTATGGTACTAAACTTCAACCCAAACTTATCCATGTTTCAAATTTGGGAATTCCCAACTTTCCCTCAAATTCATTTGGTTTCCCAATTGAAACTAAATTAACTCCAATTGTAATTACATAGATTTTCTAATTAAAATCTAAATATAATTCTTAATACAACATTCCCCCACGAATTCATCAGTTTGAAAAAGAGATTCAAACGGAATTAAAACACAACTTTCGATTGCCACACTTTGCTTTCAATAAAGGTACCTTCCGGTTTGAACCTCTACCTGAGTTTACTACTTTCACTTTAACAGGAACGAAGTGAACTACGTCTTGAACTTCAGACCTTGGTGTTAAATTATACGGTAGAAACAACAAAGCGTTGTTCTTGGTGCAATCTTCAGGGTTGGTGCTCTTAAAGGCCATGCACCCTTATCCTGTTTCATGAGTGTGTTCAGGAAAGACCCTCTTCCTTTAACTGCGGCCTACAGTAACACTCGCATAGGTGGCGTTCTCCAAGGATGCACTGCTAACATCCTGCCCAAGGCTTGAACCCATTCAGAGCCTATGCTTTTCCTAACTTGCAGCTTAAACGACACTCAGGCTTCCAGGGATAAGACACTCATGCTTTCACACTAAGATTAGAGTGCCAACCAGTTCTCCAAACAACTTGTTATTACCACATTGAACCTACTTTGTGGGATCTCCACTCAGTTAGGTTGGGTTGCTACTGTAGAGGAACTCCCAATGGTTCTCAGTCTCATCCCAAGCCTAGACTTTAGGACTAAATATCTATCAAGTCCCTTAGTCAACGGATCTGCCGTGTTGTCTTTGGATCTAACAAAATCCACAGCCAACACTCCTTGAGACACCAAATCCCTTAACGTCTTAAGTCTGATTTGTATGTGTCTCCTTGTTTTCTGATTGAACTTTGAACTCTTGATCTTGGCAATTGTGGTCATATTATCACAATGTACCGAGATTGCAGGAATAGGCTGACCTACCATGGGAATTTCAGACAGAAGTTCCCTTAACCATTCAACCTCAATTCCAGTGGTGTCCAAAGCACACAGCTCGACCTCAAAAGTGGATCGAGCTAGAATGGTCTGCTTCACAAACCTCCAGGAGATTGCACCACCTCCAAGGGTAAATACATACCTTGTAACACCATTACTCCCAGACTCCTCTATTTTCCCTATCCAGCTTGCATCACTGTATCCTTCTAGCACAGATGGATGTCTACCATAATACAAACTAAGGGAAATAGTTCCCTTCAAGTACTTCAGTACTCGATCCAGAGCCTCCCAGTGAGTACGGTCAGGACATCTAGTGTATCTACTAATCTTTGCAACCGAAAATGAAATATCAGGTCTCATGCAATTTGCAAGATACATTAAACTTCCTATCACTTGTGAATACCTTAGCTGAGCTACAGGTAATCCACTTTTATTCTTAAACAATGTTTTGGATAAATTAAAAGGAGTACTTACATCTTTGTAATCTTGATATCCAAATTTCTCAAGTACCTTCTCAACATAGTGAGATTGAGAAATTACAATCCCATCAACTGACCTTGTCAGTTTGAGACCCAAGATCACATCAGTAATACCCATGTCCTTCATCTCAAACTTGCTACTTAAGAATGCCTTAGTCTCATTAATAATCCTCATATGTGATCCAAACAACAATATGTCATCATCATATAGGCACAAGACAATACACTCATCACCTTTCACCTTGGAATAGACACACTTATCATATTCATGAACCTTAAAGCCACATGACAAAATAGTCTTGTCAAATTTTTCATGCCACTGCTTTGGTGCTTGTTTCAATCCGTAAAGGGATTTGACAAGCTTGCAAACCTTTCCCTCATTCCCAGGAGTCACAGGGGAATATGTATCAAAATAATCGATACCTTCCTTTTGCCTAAAGCCCTTGGCAACTAATCTGGCTTTGTACTTTTCAATTTATCCGCCAGGTCTAAGCTTTCTCTTAAACACCACTTGCATCCAATGGTAGAGCACCCTTCGGGTAAATCAACCAACTCCCATGTTCCATTAGTCATAATAGAATCCATCTCAGATTTGATGGCTTCCTTCCATTGTTTTGCTTCGGATGAAGCCATGGCTTCCTTATAACTTGGTGGATCACCCTCGATCTGGTAGACAACAAAGTCGCTACCCAGATCCTTGTCTATCCAAGGTCTTTTACTCTTTCTTGGCTCACTTTCTTTAGAAAGATCATTAGGTTCAAGTTGAGTCTCAGCCCCCATATTTGTTATCCTTTCCACTTGATCTGGAATAGATCCAGATGTAGAGGCGCCCTCAATGGTCAGATTCTGAGGAATCCCAGTCTTCAATGGGAAGACATCCTCAAAGAAGGTAGCATCACGGAGTTCAACAATAGTGTTGACATCTATGCCCGGTATCTCGGACCAAATTACCAAGAACCTATATGCATAGCTATTTTCCAAGTAACCTAAGAAGACCACATCAACTATTTTAGGACCAAGCTTCTTTCTCTTGTGTTCTGAGACTAAAACTTTAGCGAGACAGCCCCACACTTTGAGATATTTTAGACTCGGTTTCCTATTTCTCCAAAGTTCAAAAGGACATTTTTCCATATGCCTTGGAGGAACCCTATTCAGAATATGGCAAGCTGTATTCAAGGCTTCTCCCCACATATACGTTGGAAGTCCAGAACTTTGTAAGAGAGCATTGATCATGTCAGTTAAGGTTCTATTTTTCCGTTCTGCTATCCCATTTGATTGCGGTAAATATGGGGCCGTAACTTCATGAACTACGCCAAACGATTTGCATTGTTCATCAAATAAGTTAGAGGTATATTCATCTCCTCTATCTGACCTAAGGCGTTTAAGCACTTTTCCTGTTTGTGTCTCAGCCTCATTCTTAAATATAAGAAATTTCTCTAAGGCTTCATCCTTGGTTTTCATTAGATACACATAGCAGTATCTACTGCCATCATCTATGAAGGTGATAAAGTATTTCTTATTGTCTCGAGTCAAAACACCATTAAACTCACATATATCTGTGCGCACTAGATCCAAGATCTCACTATCTCTAGAGACAGACTGAAAAGACTTCCTAGGTGTCTTAGCTTATACACAGATTTCACATTTTTGAGTTTTATCAATAGTGTGTTTAGGGATCAACTCTAAATTCATCATTCTTTTAATTAAATTTAAGTTTACATGTCCCAATCTACCATGCCACAGATCACAAGATTCTAGATTATTCACAATATGAGACACAGAATTAGAACATTCAGAATTTAAAACATTTATTTCATTAATGTTTACTGAATCACATCTAATTCTAAATAGCAAATCAAAATCAGCCAAATAGCCTTTTCCATAAAGGATGTCATGTCTCAAAATAACAACTTCATTACAATTTAAAGTTCAATTCAAAATCATTTCTAACTAAGATAGAGCCAGATAAAATATTCTTCTTGATGTCATGAACATGCAACACCTTGTGCAACGTCCAGACACATCCAGAGAGAACCTCAAGTTGACTTGTCCCGATCCTAGCACCCTGACTGCAGAATTGTTCCCCATCTTCACTGTCCCACCACTGCAGGTCTGATAAGAAGAAAACAAAGTTCTGTCAGAACAGATATTTACATTGGCTCCCGTATCCACGAGCCATTCATTTGGATCATGGATATGGTATAGTTCAGGTTTTACAGAGACATACCCCTCGCTAGCACCGAGTCCCATAGTGATCATATTCACTTGTGGACTCCCGTCTGCAGCCTTAGGTTGAGCCTTCAAAGACGGACAGTCCTTCTTCCAATGGCCAACCTGATTACAGTGCCAGCAGGGTTTATTCTTTGCCTTTTTCTGGATCTTGCCCTTTGGTTTCATTTTAGTGTTATTAGAGCCCTTTCCCTTTTTATCCTTGCCCTTCGAGGTCATGAAATTGACCTTAGCCTGAATATCGACAGGAAGCATATGTTTTTGTTTCCTGTGTTCCTCCTCTATGGCAATTGCCACCATCAAGTCATCCATAGAAATCTTCCCCTTTCTGTGTTTCAGGGTCATACCGAAGTCTTCCCACGACTTGGGGAATTTTTCTATGATGCACATGACCTGAAACTTCTCTGGAAGTTTCATTTCGGCATCTTCTAAACCATGGAGCATGAGTAAAAACTCGTGTGCATGTTCAGAAACTGACTTCCCTTCGGCCATGGAAAACTTCAAAAACTTGGCCACGGAGTATTTCTCAATACCGAGGTCTTCGGTATTATACTTCCGATCCAGGTCTTCCCATAGCCCCTTCGCAGTCTGCATGGACGAACAATATATGTCAAATAACGTGTTGGACAGAGCCAACAAGATGCAACCATGACATATACGGTCGTGTTCCTTCCACGCAGATTGCGGCTTCTGGCTATCGGGTGAAGGGTTTTCTTTTTCCACCGTAGGACAGTCGGTTTCAAGCATCGAGAGAAAGAACAAAGAAACATGGTCGAAGACGCGAGAGAAAGAACAAGAGGGACAGCGAGTGGAGTTTTCTTGCGAGTGCAGAAAAAGGACGTCGGGTGAGGGATATAAAAAGAGGGGCTCGCTTGCCCTAATGCGCGCGAGATCTGAATTGACTCTCCCGAGCCCGAGCGGAGCGAAGTGGAGCACGCGTGCGCACATGTGTGGTCCTCCATTCCTCCTCTCTACTATTGCTACAAGAGCTTGGGGTGTGAACTCATATATAAGTCCACCAAAAGTTTAGAGCTCCAAGGTATGGTACTAAACTTCAACCCAAACTTATCCATGTTTCAAATTTGGGAATTCCCAACTTTCCCTCTAATCCATTTGATTTTCCAATTGAAACCAAATTAACTCCAATTGTAATTACATAGATTTTCCAATTAAAATCTAAATACAATTCTTAATACAACACAAAATAATGAATGACCATACATGCTATTACCTTTCGCTCCGTCTGTCTAGGTTAGAACACATCTGCCTGTTTTCGGATGATCAAAATCTACTGTACAATCCTTTTAAATGATTTTTCTAGCAGATATCTAACAACGATAGATATTGTTCAATAGAAACAATCTATTCATCAGAATTTTGAAAATATTCATCAACACAGATTTAATTCATCAGCAGTATGGCGGTTTATATGTATTTGTTTCAAGATCAGGAAGGAGCAATAGATCATAAATAATTTGAGAATTCTTCATGAGCTTGCAGGCTAATGAAGTAACTAGAAAGAGTAAACCCTGCATCAAATTGCATATTCAGGTACTGCAGAATGCATGCAGATCAAAGATCCCAAGCAATATTTATCTATAGCAAGATAGATTTCGAATTCTCCCAAAAAGGAACATTAATTCCCGAATCCAAACATATCAAAGATCCTAAATATAGAGCTTAATTAATCACTGCGGCTGTGCCCTTGAAAAGTAGTCTGATGCCTTGAGGAGCCCTCCACCACCATCAACCACATGGAAAGCAGAATTAACGGGGTAATTAGCAAGAGATTGGATCATTAGAGGCTGCTGCACTAATCTCCCCGGTGGGCACAGGAGGAACTGAGATAGGTAGCCCCCCATGGAGCAATCTCCTTGGTTTGCCCCATCCAATTGATAGTACTGCATGTCCGTTCCGACATTGCAGCGGTCCGATCCCGGCGGAGGTGCACGCGGCGGTGGTAGAGCGACGGTTCCCGAAGACGAAGGGAAGAAGTGCGGCGGGAACCGGAGAGGTGGGAGTTTGTCGATCTCTTGCTGCACGGCGGTGAGGAGCCAGTCTACGACCTTGCTCGGCTGGTTCAGTCCCAGCTTGTCCTGGAGCAGAATCTCGTGTTCATATATGGATACATATATGGATACAGATAAATTATTATGGTGAACAATTTTGCCTACCTGGAGATCGTAAAGCTCGATGGCGGTCTGGACAGAGAGACGGACGCGACGGTCGCGCAGCCCCTTCACGGTGCACACCTTGCTGTGCCGGTCCTTCCCACCGGCCGCACGGGACACCCGCACAATCCTCGGGTCCCTCAGCCCCAACCACAGCCTTGAGCTCCCAGCCGACTTCGTCATCGCAGTGCCGCCATCGTTCTTCCCATCCTTCAACGCCCTTATCATCACGAAGTAAACAAGACCGCAGCTGCAACGACCGCGTTCTCGGTTTCGATCAACTTCTGCTCTGAACAGGAATCAATGGAACAGTGATCGAGACCTTCAAAACCCTAATAAGGATCAAATTCTGTACACGGAAACTTACTTGCAGCGCAGGTTAGACCTAATGCGATTTTTCGAGGGTCATGCGAAGGTGGAAAGAACATACGTGGTATAAGATATATAGTCGAGATGAGATTATATCTTTCTGCAAACCCTAATAATCGAAAGAATGAGT
Source organism: Ottelia alismoides (assembly GCA_037367405.1). Classification (NCBI taxonomy): domain Eukaryota; kingdom Viridiplantae; phylum Streptophyta; class Magnoliopsida; order Alismatales; family Hydrocharitaceae; genus Ottelia; species Ottelia alismoides. The sequence goes on along the minus strand of JAZKJV010011886.1, from coordinate 373,856 downwards.
GGTGGAAAATTGGCAGAGGAATATACTGAAATCGCTGTCAGGGGGTTTTATCTTTTTCATCGTCAAGGGCCTTATTTTTGGCACCAACCATATTGACCTGAAAGTAAACATATGGTACGTATATACTAATTAACTAACTACCACATGCATGGTTGTTGTGTTCTTGCAGAAGCCATTAACTCGTTTTTACTGCGCTTTTATATTTTCCTCTTTTTATGTCCTCAAGTGATCATCTTCAAGGAATTATCTTTTATTGTTTTTGCGTCGATATATGTAGGTGGGATTGTTTGGACGAAAAAATTTAATGATTGATGACTTAGCATGTAACCTTCCCCACAAAAAGGAGAAATTTCTGCTTTTCTGAGATCTCGAAATTCTTTCCAGTTTTTTCCGGTGAATTCGTGAATAGTACTGAAGATAAATAATAGCAGCTTATAAGTTATATCTTTAATTTTTTTAGATAAACGATGTATGAATAGGAAGGCCTACGTCCTTCGATTTCTGCCTTGAGTCGCCGTTGGGTGCTATTTCTTGCTCGCAAGTTGCCGGTGAGTGCAGGGACATGAACTTATGGGCTAGCAAATTTCTCGACTGTATAACACAAATTAGTAAGTAAAATCAAAACCGCATAGCAATGAAAAGAGCATCGCAAGAATAGGAAAATCAATCTTAGGATGAATAGTTAACGAGAAGTGTGGCCTCTTTGGCCATTTGGGGATCCTTCCAAGTCCGTTCTGTAAAAAAAGTGGAGATTAATGTCTCTAAAAAACTAAAAAATGATCATTTCAAAATTACGAACCGGTAATCTAATCGATTTTTTGATTTTGTTGAACTTATGAACAGATAACCGAACTCGTGATAATTCAGTTTTTTTTCAGAATTTTCGTTCCGATTCGATTTTAGATTATTGATGTATATGTGATGGTTTTGTTTGCATTATTGATGTTTATTTACTTCAATGGTGACTAGTTGGTGGCAATTGAAATTCCTTGATCGATTATTAAAGGGTTGTAAAAATAAACATCATTTTTTTGTATTAGCATTTAATTTCTTTCCCCACATATTATTTACATTACGAAAGAGGTTGTGTCTTGTTATCCTTCATGCAAACCTAGACAGGAATTCGGGTAGCTGTAAAAATTTATTGAGATCAACAATGGTCGTGATTGAAATATTAACTGAGTGGGAGCTCCCGAGTATTTTTTTTAGTGCAAATGTGGCCCCCAATATTCATCTAAGGTTACCCCCCCCCCCCCCCCCACACACACACACAAAAGAAGGCATCCCATGCTTAAAAAAAGCCTAATTTAAGAAAGATCCTTGAAGATTTGCTAGGTTGCGGAGATAACACACAAATTACAAAAATGCAACTCTAAGCGAAAGGTCAGGTTTTTTCTAGTAGTTCCTTTTCTACATGAGACTTTTCAAGGTCCACTCAACGATATTTATCCATGCTTCTCGAACCATGAGGTTGGAAAAAAATTCCGAAAACAAGTAGAGATCGTCGAAATAAGACAATGTTATATATGAAGAACTTTGTAGAGTGGTGATGAATACTCATTCATCACTCTTTATTCTTATATTTTAGCTACAAAAACCTTTGCAAATGCATGTATATATGTGTAAATATATATAATTACCAAAAGCATGCATGGTGTAAAAACTAATAATTAGCATGTTTTTGTGCAAAAATAAAAGAATAAAGATTAAAAAGAAAAATAGGAAATATTTAGAATAAATATTGAGCAACCTAACCCAAGGGAGGGCTCAGCATGGGCCTGACCGCATAAAAGCCAAAGTAGAGGGAGATAGGGGCTCATGTGTGTAAATATACCTGCAAATAAAATAAAAATATTTTCCTCTAAAAAAATAGAATAAAATGACTTGTATATATTGTGTATATATTTATTATAAAAATCAAAACAAAAATAGAAAAATCAAAAAGAAAATAAAAATAGAACACTTGTACATAGTCACCATGTATATAGTCCACTCATCTATATTTATTTAGCCTTGTAAATAAATAAAATTAATCTCCAAAAATTGTGTATATATTCTACTTTTTATGTTGTAATTAAATAAAATAAAAACCATTAAAACAAAAACAAAATAAAAAGCACAAAATTAAAAACCAAAAAACACATTGTAAATATACCATTACATAGATATAAATATCTATTTATTTCACTATTGTATATAAATAATAAAAATAAAATAAAAATACCCTTTCATTCCTAATTTTATACTATAAATAAATAAAATATAAAATAGGAATAAAAATGCATAAAAATAACAAATTAAAAATCAAAAATTAAAAAGGCATATTGTGTATATACCTATATATAGCTATATAGTGTAAATACCTTATTTTTATTTTGAAAAATTAAATAAAAATCACTAAAAAATAGAAAAAATTAAAACAAAAATATTTCATGTTTTAAGTTTTCTCTAATTCGGCCATTTTCGATTTTTAATTGAATTTCCAAATGTTTTCCATGTGGCCTGCCCCCATTGGTCCACGGGGGATGTTGACCGCCCGGTCAACTCCCCCCTGTGGACCACTCCCCACGGGTTTAAGGCGCCTGACCCGACTTCTCCTTATTTTGGCGTCTAAATCTGACCACCATTCCACTAAACCCTGGGTCCGTTTCGCTCCTGCCAGATCCGACATCCTCATCGGGGTGCCCGCCTCGGGGTCCGCGCTCCGAGCTGCCCTACCCGATCACTTCTAGCCGGACCTCTGGCTGAATAAAAACCGAGCTCCGCCCGCCATTTCCCTATCTTTGGATCATTTGCTTCCCATTCAGTGACCTCCACCGTCTTGGCGATAGTGACAACTCACCCCAGAGGGTGTTGCAGCGAGGAGAGAGCAAGGAGACATCGATCTGGCGAGCTTGCGCCGCCGTGCGCCGCCTGGAGGTAGCGCCAGAGCCTCAGGCCACGACGTCCCGCGAGGCAAGGACCCAGAGCACCAGCTTCTCATCTCCAGTCGACCCATCCACTCAGGTAGCTTAGATGCCTTCCCGTTTTCGTTAATTTCTAGTTTCCCCCAATTATCGTCGTCGCCGTCCATCGTTGATTCCGGTCACGTCACCCATCACCTCGATCATCGGACCTCACCATCGCATTCGCCTTCCTCCCGTGCACGTTCTACACTCCTCCGTTCAACCCAGCTCGCACAGGAGCTGGGGTTTCGAGCTCCTCCGTCTACCCCTCGCCAGAGCTCGACCACCCCGCCTCACCAGTCACCTTCACCCCCTCTCACAGGGTCGAGGCACTTTGCCCTCGACCCGCGAGCGTTTTGTTGTGACTTGCAGGTTCCGTCGAGCCCATCTGAGGGTCCGACCATCTAGGAGCAGGCGCTCTACCTCCGCCGACCTCGTCGGAGCTCCCCAGAGCTCCGTCGAGTCATCGGAGGCCACCATTCGACGCGGAGAGCCCGTAGCCATCTTCTCTGATCTTCAGTGGGCCGCGAGGAGGACAACAGAGCACACCCGGCCCCGACAAAGTTCGTCGGCATCCAGTTCGTCCACCATCTTCCAGAACCGTCCGATGCACCTCCCGCTCCAGTTCGCATCACAGTCGTCCATCTGAGGAGCCATCAGCAGCATCAAATCTTGGGAGGAGCGATCTGGACCGTCTGATGGCCGAGGTTTAGCCACAACGCTTTCCCTCCGTTCGATCCCCCACGTGGCGAGACCCTGGCTGTCCGATCAGCCCGAGGAGTCCAGCGTTGGGGTGCCACCCGTTCTCAACCGTTCGATCCACCACGTGGCACCCATCCGACGACCGACTTAATAAAGGGTAATTTATCCCTTAGGCTCTTCTGTTTATTTTTTTTCGTTTCAGTCCTGTAAATATTTTTAGAATTTTATTTACGTTGGTACTTTTGCATGTTGGACCATGTCTTGTTTTCTTATTGCATTCAAGCCCTTGTGTGTGGTGTGTCACGTGCGTCGACACATGTTCCTTTGGGCTATTTGCATATGTAGCTCTGTAGTTCTGAAATGTTATAAAATGAATAAAACTTTTTAGAAAATTGCAGATATGCCCCTGTGAGTAGTTTTTATGTGCATGTGCGTTATATTTGTGGGTAAATTACACTAAAGTTCCTGGGCTTTTAATACGAGTTATTGTTTAGCCCAGAAACTTTATTTCTTCGCAAATAGGTCCCTGTGTGCCCCAGGCACGCGCCTCGCACGTGACTCCTTGGGAATTTTGCACCGGACCCCCCAGAGCTTTAGATATTTGCGTACAGGTCCCTATGCACTGTACCTTGGTTTTAATTTTGAATAAAATATCAAACTTACTCCGAATTCAATGAAAATTGGATACATGGCTCCTGCCATGTTGTAAAAAGTTTCTAGAATTTTTGAGGACATTTTTGCTTTTATTCGATATTTTTAAAAATTCAAAAACACCCTTTTTGTTTACTGTTTGAATTGAAAAATCACAAAAAAATATAAAAACTCTTCTAAAAATTTTAAAAACATTAGCTACTGTTTAGTTTGTCTTGCTTGATTTTCTGACCAAATTTCGTCATTTTTCATTACATAAAACTCATAAAAATTACAAAACACTAGAAACCTCATAAAAATTCTAATAATTAATCTAAAAACCCAAAAATAATAATTAAGGTGCCTAAAATTTTCTTGTTTCTTTCTCTATACAGGAAAATTATCTCCAGGCTTATCGGGGATTTTGAGATATTTTATCTAAGTCCCTTAAGCTCGGCTGGACAGTACCTTTATTTTCTTGCATTGTTTTATTTTTAGAAAATTAAATAAAAATCAGAAAAATCCCAAAAATTCATTAAAAACAGTAAAAATCATAAAAAGCATAAAAACATTTTTATTTGAATTTTTGCTTGATTTTCGATGCATTTAATAATTGTTTGAATTGGCTTGTTTTACTTGTTTTCTTATTTTCCTTATTAATTAAAAATCCAAAAAAATATAAAAAGACTAAAAATCCACCAAAAATACCTTTTATTTTGTTTTATTTTATTTTATTTTTGAGACTACTTCGTAGGCCGCAAGGCCATCTCGTGCTCCTTGTGTTCGACCCTAGTCGCTATACCAGGTTAATCTAATAGCGAGACCGCTCTTTGATTTTGATTGATTTTATTCTTATTTGGTGGTCTATTTTTCTCGATCGACCACACTTGATTACTTAGGGTCGCAACGACCATCGATCACCTTTTACCCGAGTGATCGGGTGTGTCATCAGAATGGCGCCGTTGCCAGGGAGCACGGCTTAGTAGTTTTTCTCTTTATTTTTCATTTTCTTTTCATTTTCTTTTTCACGGCTTTCCGCGGCTCTTTCTGTGTCCGCGGCTTTTCGCAGCTTTTTGTTTTTCTCTCATTTTTGTTTTATTTTCTTTTTCTTTATTTTCTTTGTTTTCTTTTATTTTTATTTTGCTTTATTTTGCTTGTTTATTTTTATTTGTCTTTTTTGCACATATATCCTTGTTTTAATTTCTTGTTCATATTTGATTATTTTATTTGGTTTGACCACTTGCCTTCTTTCTTGCGAGGGCCCGAGGACCGAGGCGGCAGCTTTCGAGAAGCCGGCGCAACCGCGAGACTCGGAGGTGGCTCCCTTCTGCATGGAACCGCAGGAGAGCGTGCGAGAGAGGTTGAGCGAGCGAGGATTAGTTTAGTTTTATTTCTATCATTAGAACTGTTGTAATAACACAGGGACACTCTGGACCTAGATTTTTGTAGCAGGTCTGTTTCATCGAGCACCGGTGTGCTCGGGGGACCCTTAGGATTTTTCGCGGCTTTTCGCGGTTTTTGGTTTTTCTTCACTGCCTTTTACGGTTTTCCGCGGTTTTTCTCGAGCCCCTAGATTTAGGATTTTTCTTCTTGACTGTGCCGTAATTAGTAGGATCCCCACACCTAATTATCTGCCTGTTCCCATAGTGCGATTAATTGAACCTACTAATAAATCATTAATAAAAATAACTGACTCACTCCCTTCGTAGCATACGTGTCGTAGCCTACCCTGCCAAGCGCTGCTCCTGAACCCGATGTGTCGGGAGGAGGAGGGGTAGACCGAGACAGGACCCTTTGGCTTGAAGGATCGGTGACCAGTTAGACGGTTCTTCGAGTAGAATTGCCTGTTTAGGACTCGGTTTTCATCGCTGCACCATATAGGTAGTTTCCTTTCAGTCTTTACATTTCTGCGTGGATCACTTGCATGTAGAGTGCTGGAGACAGGTACGCATTTCTATCTTTGCATGCATCATTGATTTCATCGCGCATCGGCTTTTTCGTCTTCTCCCCCTATTTTTGACTTAATAATTAGGAGAACCGAAAAATTTGTTAGGCCTTTTGTTTTTATTGAAAAATATTAAAAAGAAAAACCATAAAATTGGGACTGCTTAAGCTATTGATCCTAAAAGACACCTGATCTAAAAAATCTGTCTTGGGGAGAGCAACCCCCTTCATTGGTTAGTTTGATTGTGCGAGAGAGTGACCCGTACACTAGGTAGAGCCCTCCAGTGCTATTCCCGACTGATTACCGACTCTTTCGTGCGGGCCAGTCGGTTGGGGTAGCATCGGGTATCCCAGCAGGTCACGTAATCGCTCTGATATTCTGTTTGTTCACCAAAATAAAATTGGACAAGATAATGTGACCGAACTTTCACGGTCTTCAGCTCGCGTTGCGTTGGTGAACAGAGGGGTTTGTATTATGATCATAGTTTCTCCAGATCCCATCTGCCTTACTCGCTACATCACGATGATGGGTAGACGATCTCTTAGACAACCTCTGGCTGCACCGCTTTCGGGCACGTCTACCCGTTCATCTAGGTTGGCTCGTGAGAGCCGAGACCAGCTCTCCGAGCCTGAGTATGATTCCGCCCTGTTCCCCCTCAACTCCCTTTCTTTCAGTTCCGAGAGACCCGTGCCAGAGGAGAGATTATCAGATTTATCAGCACCTGAGTTTGGGTCATTTGGTTTTGCAGACGCCATGGCCAGCAGTTCAGAGGATCGTTCCCGAGGTCAGCCTGAGCACTTTGTGTTGGACCAGGGTGCGATCAACTCCACCCTGATTGCCTCCCTCGAGACAGTTCAGTAGCAGTTGAGGGATCAAGGAGCGTTCATGCTAGATATGAGGAGAGAGATGGAGGAGATGAGAGCAGAGCGCGAGCAGAGGAGAGAGGGACCGAGGATCCCGGATGATGCAGATGCAGCAGCCGCAGCAGCAGCCGCAGCAGCCGCCGCAGCCGCAGTAGGAGGACCACCGAGACCGATGCGGGAGTTGCACAACCCCGGATCGATGCTGATGCACCACTGGGTCGTACTTCCAGCCATCGTGGGGGACTTCAAGTTCCCCCCGAAAACCTTGCAGTTACTCCCCCGCTTCCATGGGCTCGCCACCGAGGAGCCCCATCTCCACCTCCAGGAGTTCCTCATGATTTGCAGCACTGTCCACGACTGCCAGGTGGACCAGGACACTATTCGGATGATTGCCTTCCCCTTTTCCTTGGCAGATAGAGCAGCCACCTGGCTGAAGCATCTGGGGAAGTTTGTTTACACTTGGGAGCAGCTCCGCATCGAGTACTTGCATAAGTACTATCCACTCGGGCGGACCAATGCAGCGAGAGCTCTTATCAGCAACTTCTCCATGCTCCCCAACGAGCAATTCCATGAGGCATGGGAGAGGTTCCGAGAGCTGACTGATCGATGCCCGCACCACGATATTTCCAAGCCCAACCTTGTGCAGAGCTTTTTCAGCGGGCTGACACCAGAGCTCCAGGGCTTGGTGAACGCTTCTTTTGGCGGGTCTTACTTCACCAAGGATCACGACCAGGTCTGGGCCATCTACGAGGAGATGGCCGAGAACTACATGGTGATGTCTCAGACCAGGTTGTATACTCAGGGCAGACCCCAGCAGCCAGGACCCGTGCAGTATCAGAGGATAGCACGGGTCGACGCCGGTCCATCCAGTTCGTCCGCAGTAGCAGCAGCATAGGCAGAGTCATCCGTTGCGGACATGGGTATCATTAGCGAGAAGTTGGATCGGATGGAGCTGATAGAGAAGAAGCAGTGCCAGGGCATCACTCAGATGGAGCAGATGGCATTGATATGAGCGACATGAAGACCCAACTCATGTGTCTCCAGGAGGCACAGACGGCTTTCCAGCCCCGTCTTCAGTCGCGAGGCAATCACGGCAGCAGCAACAGCTCGTCCCAGCGTTCCAGCTCACACCAGCAGCCTAGACAGGTTCACCTTGTACAGGCGGAGCCGTACCAGCAGCTGCAGCCCACCTACCAGTCACCACCATCTCCAGACTTGCAGATGGTTGTATACCAACTTGATCAGCCTCTGGCAGTACTACCGCCAGCCCAGTACGACGCAGAGCCGTTGATGGATGTCAACGGGATTTGGTATGACCGCCCTCAGCCTGGAATCCGACGAGACCATCACGGATTCAGGTGGGGGAACAGAGGTACCCAGCCCCAGCAGCAGCCATCTGGTCAGGGAGGCCAGTACAGCTAGCAGAGGGAGCACCAGCCGCAGCAGCAGCCCCCAGTCTACCCACCACCACAACAGCAGCAGTCATCCTATGGTCCTCGTCCCTATCAGCAGGGACAGTCTTGGAGGCGTGAGCAGCCTCACCAGCCACAGCAGCAGCATCACCCATACCCCTCTCAGCAGCAGCACCAGTTGCAGCAGCCTCATCACTAGAGAGGCTACCCGTCGGGCTCCCATGAGAGCCCCGTTTTGGATGACATAGCCCGCCTCCTCACAGATCAGCAGGCCACTTTCAGACGGGAGATGGACGAGTTCCGCCAGGAGATGCGGGACATTATGAGAGGGAAGGCCACCATCCCTGCCCAGATCGAGCCGAACCCCAACAGCCTGAAGCGGAAGTTTGAGCATGTAGCTTACACTGAGCATGCCACTCCTAGTGATCCATTTGATGATATGTCTACAGACCTTTTTGATGCTGATTTTGTCACACTTAGGAGCGGTAGGACACCAGCAGGCGGCGCCTCGTTTGAGAGACGTCATGAGGATACACCTAGAGCGCCTGATGAGGAGGAGGAGAGCAGTACTGAGGCCGCTCGAGATGATGACGGTGGTACTGATACCACCAAGGATGCTGACTCCACAGGCGGTGCTGAGGCCGTCAGTTCACCAGTTCGAGGAGGTGGTACTGATGCCACCCGGGATGCCGAGCCAGAGCGCAGTACTGAGGCCGCGAGACGTTCAGTTGGTCCAGCCATTGGTGGTACTGAGGCCACCAGAGTTCATGTAGAGAGATATGTTGTTTTTCCTTCACCTGATGTATCTCGGAACCATGTTGTGAATAAAGGAAAAGGTTTGGTTTTTTCTGGTCCCACTGTGGTGCTTGATGTATGTGCGGATCCGGCCGTCGAGCCGTCTAGACCTTTTCCTAGTCCTTCATCTAAGAAGGACCCAGTGATCCCCTTACCTAGAGCCCTTCAGACGGGGAAGGGGAAGAAAACAGATAATCCCAAAAAGAAAGATCAGGAGGAGTTCAGCCAGCAGATGATAGATAGATTTCACATACAGCTGACCCTTCAGGAGGCTTTGCAGCACATTCCCCTTCTTCAGCGTTCGTTGAGAGACAGGACTACAGTCAGGAGGAAGAGGAGGAACCACCATTCAGAGATCCATGTGCTGACGAAAGCCACGTGCTTCACGATCCAGAACCGTCTGCCGGCCAAGAGGCCAGATTTAGGAGCCCCTTATGTCAGATATCACATTAGAGAGCAGAGGTTCGACCGGACTCTATTAGATAGCGGATCGTCTATCAACCTCCTTCCGACAGCCCTTCTAGACCGCTTCAAGTTGGGCACTCTTAGACAGAGCAGGACAGTCCTTCAGTTTGCTGATCGATCTGTCAAGAGGCCGAAGGGGTTGTTACGAGACGTTGTCGTCACTATTCAGGGTCTACAATTCCCTGTGGACTTCGTAGTGTTGGACATGGAGATCCCTGATTCAGTGACCGATACCCCCATCATCCTCGGTCGTCCGTTCTTGGCCACAGCCAAGGCGGTGACTGACCATGACAGCGGGAAGGTATACTTTCGCATCGAAGGCGAAAGTGTACAAATAGAGACAGTTGAGGACAGCCGAGCCAGAGAAAGATCATGCTCAGAGACCACTTCAGATGCAGAGCAGCTGATAGATGCCAGGCTAGACATCCACCAGGACTGTGATTTTGTGATCACAGACGATGAGGCAGTATGGGCAGACCCAGCAGCACAGGCCATCCTCTCATTTTCAGACACCGTTGATGCAGAGATGACAGCAGAGGAGAGCTTAGAGAGCACACTCCTGGTTCAGGATACTTCAGTGGCAGCAGAGCAGGTTCTTGACCGCGACACGGATTTTCGTGATGATGGTGCTGCTGATGCCACCTTGTTTGATGCAGATCCCTCGGATTCAGAGTCTGATTGGGCAGATTGCGAGGATTACATGCCAGACCTGAATTCCACTTAGCCTACAGTTGAGGAGGAGGTAGATGCCGAGCAGATCAGAGACAGATCAGTTGAGCAGCCTTCTTCAGATCCAGTTTGCGAGAGTACGTTCTCATTCTCCTAGGCAGATTTGGCAGCATACACGACGCTTCTTTCGAAGCCAGATTTGCCAGCACCCAGCTGTCCATAGCTGAAGCCGCTCCCTACTTCGCTAAAGTATCGATTCCTTGCGGGTGAGCCTGAGATGTACCCAGTCATCATCTCCGCCGATCTGACTGGAGAGCAAGAATCCCGTTTGATGGGGGTTCTTGAAAAGAACCGCAAGGAAATCGGATGGAGCGTAGCAGATCTCCAGGGGATTAGTCTGGCCCTGTGCTCCCACCATATCTATCTCGAGGATGAGGCGAAGCCTTCGCGTAAGTTCCAGCGGCGGCTGAACCCCAATCTGAGAGAGGTTGTCATGAAGGAAATCTCGAAATGGTGGAGCGCCGATTTTATCTATCCCATTTCCGACTCCAAGTGGGTCAGCCCCTTGCATGTGGTGCCCAAGAAGACGGGCATCACGACTGTGATCAGTGAGTCAGGGGAGGAGATTGCTACACGAGTACCCACTTCTTGGCGGGTCTGCGTTGACTACAGGAGACTCAACCAGGCCACCAAGAAGGATCATTTCCCCCTACCTTTTATTGACCAGGTCATTGAGAGACTGGCAGGGAAGAGCCAATATTGCTTTCTGGATGGGTACTCGAGCTACAACCAGGTGGCCATCGCTCCTGAGGACCAGGAGAAGACCACCTTTACCTGTCCCTTCGGCATATACGCCTTTTGACGCATGCCATTTGGGCTATGCAATGTCCCTGCGACTTTTCAGAGATGCATGCTGTCGATCTTTTCGGACATGGTAGGGGAGTGTTTGGAGGTCTTCATGGATGATTTCTCGGTTTACGGCGACGAATTCGACTCCTGTCTTGACTGCCTAGACCGAGTACTCCAGCGATGTATAGAGGTCCATTTGGTGTTGTCTTGGGAGAAGAGTCACTTCATGGTGACTCAAGGGACGGTGCTTGGCCATATCATCTCCAACAGGGGCATGGAGGTTGATCCAACCAAGGTTGATGTCATTAGAAAACTCGCATCGCCGTCCAATTTGAGGCAGCTACGGTCATTCCTGGGGCACGTCGGTTTCTACTGACGATTCATTCATGATTTCAGCAGGATTGCCCGGCCGTTGACTGACCTACTGACGAAAGACACCGAGTTCCTTGTCGATGACAAGTGTCTTTCATCCTTTGAGACTCTCAAGCAGAATGTTATTGAGGCTCCTGTTCTTTAGCCGCCTGATTGGTCTCTCCCATTCGAGATCATGACGGATGCCTCCGATTTTGCCATGGGGGCCGTGCTGGGACAGAGGAGGGATGGAGTCCCCTTTTCTATTCACTACGCTAGCCGCACATTGGATTCCGCCCAGTGGAATTATACTGTCACAGAGAAGGAGATGCTAGCCGTAGTATTCACCCTAGATAAGTTCAGATCTTACATCATTGGATCTAGAGTGACCCTGTACACTGATCACACCGCCATCCGATACCTCATGGCAAAGAAGGATGCCAAGGCCAGACTGACTAGATGGATCCTTCTACTCCAGGAGTTCGACATTGAGATCAAGGATAATCCTGGAGTCAAGAATGTGGTGGCGAATCATCTCTCCCGTTTAGAGCAGCCTGAGGAGTCTGAGCATATTGATCCCATTTGTGAGACCTTCCCAGATGAGGCGATTCTTGCTATCGCCTCACTCCCGTGGTATGTCGATATTGTGAACTTTCTCGTTGCTGGGAAAGTCCCACAAGATTGGACCAGGCAGAGGCTTGAGACCTTCCTTGCGAAGGCCAAGTCCTACCACTGGGAGGATCCCATCCTTTACCACGAAGGAGGGGATAGTGTCTGGCGTCGGTGCATTCCTCAGGAGGAGCACCATAGCGTCCTCACGTACTGCCACAAGCTTGAGGCAGGAGGACATCATTCTGGGAGGAGAACGGCACAGAAAGTGCTCCAATCCGGCTTGTGGTGGCCTACCCTCTTCAAGGACTCTGATGAGTTCGTGAAGAGGTGTACTGACTGTTAGAGGATGGGCACTTGTGGACAGCGTGATATGATGCCGATGCAACCCATTCACTTCTGTGAGGTTTTTGACGCATGGGGCATCGATTTCATGGGTCCATTCCCTAAGAGTCAGGGATTTGAGTACATTCTGTTGGCCGTAGATTACGTTAGTCATTGGGTTGAGGCTATCCCCACCTGAGCCGCTGATGCAAGGACAGTTTGCAGATTTTTGAGGAAGCACATCATCACGCGGTTCGGGGTACCTCGAGTATTGATTTCAGATAGGGGGTCTCATTTCATCAACGACCAGGTGAAGGCCCTTGCTAGCGAGTTCGGCATAGACCATCGTGTTGCCACACCCTACCATCCACAGACGAATGGTCTCGCCGAGGTGTCGAACAGGGAGATCGAGACTATATTGCATAAAGTCGTCCGCCCTGACCGAAAGGATTGGTCATAGCTTTTGGACTCGGTCTTGTGGGCATATAGGACGTCTTTCAAGACACCATTGGGCACATCTCCCTTTCGCCTCGTATATGGCAAGCCGTGCCATTTGCCTGTTGAGCTGAGACACATGTCACTTTGGGCAGTCACTGAGATACTTATGGATCCAGATGGTGTAGGAGACCAGAGGAGGGCAGAGTTAGCAGCCCTGGAGGAGCTTAGAGATACCACCTTCTCAAACAGCCTACATTATAAGGAGAGAGTGAAGGAGTGGCATGATTCTCATACCAGCCACAAGCATTTTGAGCCTGGACAGAGAGTATGGCTGTTTGATGCGAGGCTTCGCCTATTTCCAGGGAAGCTATAGAGCAAGTGGAAGGGACCCTACTTGGTGAGAAAGGTACACGACAACGGTAGCATTGATATATCCGAGTTGTCTTCTGAGAGCACCTTTAGAGTGAACGGCCAGCGGCTCAAGCCATTTCTAGATCATGAGCCGCGGGTCGTTGATGTTGCCCCTATTCATTTTGCGTGAGATGTGATCCTTTGACTCACATCTATGACATCTCACGCCTGATTTTCACTGATCTTCCGACTTGTATAGATCCAGATGTCCATATCATCACATTCTTTAGTCCCACATCCCTTTATTCATCCTTTGATTATGCTATACTTAGGGTGTACTTTACCCTAAGTATAGGGGGGATGTAGGACCTTTGGGTATTTCTTTTGTTTCTGTCTACCCATGTTTTTGTTGCCTATACTTAGGGATATGTTACCCTAAGTATAGGGGGGATAGGCCCTGTACATTCTCCACTCGGTTTTCCCTTTGTGTACAGCCTGCTATACTTAGGATTACTTGATCCTAAGTATAGGGGGAAAGCCGAGAGTCTCTTGATATTCTATTCAGTCGTCTTTGTATATAGCATTCCTTTTCACTTCCCTATACATAGCACGAGTTATGTCTTCTTCATCGCTCTTGACTATGAGGACATCGTTCGAGCTAAGTATGGGGGGTGTGTATATATTCCATATATACTTTAGCCATAACTCATACTTTGTGTGAGTGTGTTAATAAATAAAATGGTTAAAAACCTTAAAAATCACAAAAAATAAAAAAACTTCCTGTAAATAATCCTTCTTTTATTTGCACATAAATAGCTAGTGTACAAATTATTTTTGTAAAAATGATTTCAAAAATCTTTTGTGTAAAGCTTTGTGTAAATATTTTCTTATCAAAATTATGTATATAATACAACATTTTTCCAAAATGTTTTGAAAATCAAAAGTTTGCAAAAATCTTGTGTAAATGTGTGTAAATACATTTTGCAAAACTTGCACTGCATGCATCATCCATTCATGATTTCAAAACATTTTTCAAAAATTTTGCATATTTGTAAAATTTGTGTAAATAACATCTTTTGTACAAATGTATATAGTTTTTCTGGATTATAGTTGACATTTAAACTAGCCTTGAATTAAATTGGGAAATGGAGCTTGATTAAGATGTTAATCCACCTAATTTATAAGAGGAACCTTATAGGGCTTAGGTTTAAGGCTTTTCAGGTCCATGGTGACTTAATTCTTTGAGTCCACTAGGCTATGATCACATGTCATCTCAATGAGCCTAAGTAGAGCACTTAACAACAACACATGACTCATATGGACAATGACCTTACTTGAAAACCAGCACTTTGCACCGAGCTCTCTACAGATGAGGTGGTGAGGAGGCAGTCTTCCTTGACTTGGGGTAGCATATGAGGGTAGTACTTCTAGGCGGAATCTCTCTTCTTCTTTTAGTGAAGGAAGTGCGTCTCAACTTGGTCTGGTTGCCAGGAGGTCTAACGACAGGAGTTGTGGGTTGCAATAAAGCTTCAAAAGAGGGATAGTCTACTGGCTCAAGAGGAAAAACTCCTTGTATATATGCTACACATGTATATATTGTATAGATGCACTTGAAAAAAAATGCAAAAAGAAAATAACTCCAAAAAAGTGGTGGGTCTGAGAGAAAATGATAATCCCACCGGAGTATGTATATAGAGTGCAATAAGCAAAGCTTGAGATTCATGATCCACCTTATGTAGCTTGCAGCAGGGAGACTTGGCTACACTGGTCAAGCTCCCAAGGATACATGGCTACACTGGCCATGGTCCATTCTCTTCTTCCTCCTCTTCTTGAGCCGGTTGAACTTGAACTTATAAGGGAATACCCCGCTCCTCGAGGAAAGAGTGGCCAGATTGAGGTCATAGAGTTACCTTGTTGGGGAGGGTTGTCAAGTTGCCATTTCTGAGGTGGAGAGCTTATACCTCACATTCACAGGACAAGGAAAGATTCATGGTCTTCAGGGTTTGTGATTGATGACTTGTTCTGATCTGGAACATTGAGGAGTCTTGATTAGAGATTAGTGGAACTTAGAGGCTGTTGAGTTTTAAGCTTAAGTCCAAATAAGGTTCCGACACATCAATAATCCAAAGATCTGATTAAGCTCCATAATTCAATTTAATGAAGGAAAGTTTAATATTCAACCTTGATCCATGTACATTCTTCTCTTTTTCTTTTTCTTTCTTCTGTTTCACTTCTTTTTCAATAAGTGTTTGCTAAGGGACTAGCAAAGTTAAGTATAGGGGGGTGATGAATACTCATTCATCACTCTTTATTCTTATATTTTAGCTACAAAAACCTTTGCAAATGCATGTATATATGTGTAAATATAAATAATTACCAAAAGCATGCATGGTGTAAAAACTAATAATTAGCATGTTTTTATGCAAAAATAAAAGAATAAAGATTAAAAAGAAAAAGAGGAAATATTTAGAATAAATATTGAGCAACCTAACCTAAGGGAGGGCTCAGCATGGGCCTGACCGCATAAAAGCCAAAGTAGAGGGAGATAGGGGCTCATGTGTGTAAATATACCTGCAAATAAAATAAAAATATTTTCCTCTAAAAAAATAGAATAAAATGACTTGTATATATTGTGTATATATTTATTATAAAAATCAAAACAAAAATAGAAAAGTCAAAAAGAAAATAAAAATAGAACACTTGTACATAGTCACCATGTATATAGTCCACTCATCTATATTTATTTAGCCTTGCAAATAGATAAAATTAATCTCCAAAAATTTTGTATATATTCTACTTTTTATGTTGTAAATAAATAAAATAAAAACCATTAAAACAAAAACAAAATAAAAAGCACAAAATTAAAAACCAAAAAACACATTGTAAATATACCATGTACATAGATATAAATATCTATTTATTTCACTATTGTATATAAATAATAAAAATAAAATAAAAATACCCTTTCATTCTTAATTTTATACTATAAATAAATAAAATATAAAATAGGAATAAAAATGTATAAAAACAACAAATTAAAAATCAAAAATTAAAAAGGCATATTGTGTATATACCTATATATAGTCATATAGTGTAAATACCTTATTTTTATTTTGAAAAATTAATTAAAAATCACCAAAAAATAGAAAAAATTAAAACAAAATATTTCATGTTTTAAGTTTTCTCTAATTCGGCCATTTTCGATTTTTAATTAAATTTCCAAATGTTTTCCACGTGGCCAGCCCCCATTGGTCCACAGGGGATGTTGACCGCCCGGTCAACTCCCCCCTGTGGACCACTCCCCACGGGTTTAAGGTGCCCGACCCGACTTCTCCTTATTTTGACGTCTAAACCTGACCACCATTCCACTAAACCCTGGGTCCGTTTCGCTCCTGCCAGATCTGACACCCTCGCCGGGGTGCCCGCCTCGGGGTCCGCGCTCCGAGCTGCCCTACCCGATCACTTCTAGCCGGACCTCTGGCTGAATAAAAACCGAGCTCCGCCTTCCATTTCCCTATATTTGGATCATTTGCTTCCCATTCAGTGACCTCCACCGTCTTGGCGATAGTGACAGCTCGCCCCAGAGGGTGTTGCAGCGAGGAGAGAGCAAGGAGCCATCGATCCGGCGAGCTTGCGCTGCCGTGCGCCGCCTGGAGGTAGCGCAAGAGCCTCGAGCCACGACGTCCCGCGAGGCAAGGACCCAGAGCACCAGCTGCTCATCCCCAGTCGACCCATCCACTCAGGTAGCTTAGATGCCTTCCCGTTTTCGTTAATTTCTAGTTTCCCCCAATTATCGTCGTCACCGTCCATCATTGATTCCGGTCACGTCACCCATCACCTCGATTATCGGACCTCACCATCGCATTCGCCTTCCTCCCGCGCACGTTCTACACCCCTCCGTTCAACCCAACTCGCACAGGAGCTGGGGTTTCGAGCTCCTCCGTCTACCCCTCGCCGGAGCTCGACCGCCTCGCCTCACCAGTCACCTTCACCCCCTCTCATAGGGTCGAGACACTTTTCCCTCGACCCGCGAGCGTTTTGCTGTGACTTGCTGGTTCCGTCGAGCCCATCTGAGGGTCCGACCATCTAGGAGCAGGCGCTCTACCTCCGCCGACCTCGTCGGAGCTCCCCAGAGCTCCGTCGAGTCTTCGGAGGCCACCATTCGACGCGGAGAGCCCGTAGCCATCTTCTCCGATCTTCAGTGGGCCGCGAGGAGGACGGCAGAGCACACCCGGCCCCGACGAAGTTTGCCGGCATCCAGTTCGTCCACTTTTTTATAAATATCAAATTAAAGCAAAAGTGTCCCCAAAAATTCTAGAAAATGTTACAACATGGCAGGAGCCATGTATCCAATTTTCATTGAATTCGGAGTAAGTTTGTTATTTTATTCAAAATTAAAACCTAGGTACAGTGCACAGGGACCTGTACGCAAATATCCAAAGCTCTGGGGGGTCCGATGCAAAATTCTCAAGGAGTCACGCGTGAGGCGCGTGCCTGGGGCACACAGGGACCTATTTATGAAGAAATAAAGTTTCTGGGCTAAACAACAACTCGTATTAAAAGACCAGGAACTTTAGTGTAATTTACCCACAAATATAGCGCACATGCGCATAAAAACTACTCACAGGAGCATATCTGCAATTTTCTAAAAAGTTTCATTCATTTCATAACATTTCAGAACTACAGAGCTACATATGCAAATAGCCCAAAGGAACATGTGTTGACGCACGTGACACACCACACACAGGGGCTTAAATGCAATAAGAAAACAAGACAGGGTCCAACATGCAAAAGTACCAATGAAAATAAAATTCGAAAAATATTTACAGGACGGAAATGAAATAAAATAAACAGAAGAGCCTAAGGGATAAATTACCCTTTATTAAGTAGGTCGTCGGATGGGTGCCACGTGGTGGATCGAACGGTTGAGAACGGGTGGCACCCCAACCCTGGACTCATCGGGCTGATCGGACGGCCAGGGTCTCGCCACGTGGGGGATCGAATGGAGTGAAAGCGTTGTGGCTAAACCTCGGCCATCAGACGGTCCAGATCGCTCCTCCCAAGATCTGACGCTGCTGATGGCTCCTCAGATGGACGGCTGTGATGCGAACTGGAGCGGGAGGTGCATCGGACGGTTCTGGAAAACACCCTTTTTCTTTACTGTTTGAATTGAAAAATCACAAAAAAATATTAAAACTCTTCTAAAAATTATAAAAAATAGCTACTGTTTAGTTTGTCTTGTGATTTTCTGACCAAATTTGGTCATTTTTCATTACATAAAACTCATAAAAATTACAAAACACTAAAACCCTCATAAAAATTCTAATAATTAATCTAAAAACCCAAAAATAATAATTAACATGCCTAAATTTTCCTTGTTTCTTTCTCTATACAGGAAAATTACCTCCAGGCTTATTGGGGGTTTCTAGATATTATATCTAAGTCCCTCAAGCTCGGCTGGACAGTACCTTTATTTTCTTGCATTGTTTTATTTTTAGAAAATTAAATAAAAATCAGAAAAATCCCAAAAATTCACTAAAAACAGTAAAAATCATAAAAAAAACATAAAAACATTTTTATTTGAATTTTTGCTTGATTTTTGATGCATTTAATAATTGTTTGAATTGGCTTGTTTTACTTGTTTTCTTATTTTCCTTATTAATTAAAATCCAAAAAAATATAAAAAGACTAAAAATCCACCAAAAATACCTTTTCTTTTCTTTTCTTTTATTTTATTTTTGAGACTACTTCGTAGGCCGCAAGGCCATCTTGTGCTCCTTGTGTTCGACCCTGGTCGCTATACCAGGTTAATCTAATAGCGAGACCGCTCTTTGATTTTGATTGATTTTATTCTTATTTGGCGGTCTATTTTTCTCGATCGACCACACTTGATTACTTAGGGTCGCAACGACCATCGATCACCTTTTACCCGAGTGATCAGGTGTGTCATCAAGTGGAGGAGAAGGAGGATGTCTTATGTGCAAGACCTAGGGATTTTTAAAACTTATCCATCCCAAAAACAACATTCAATGGCAATTTTATTTTTTTATTCTAAAAATATAATGTTTGTTGTTGAAAAGGGTGGTACTTGGAAGTAAGATGTGGTTGGTTGGCTTGCTAGGGTATAAGTAGCATGGAAGATCCTCACTACTGTACATAACACAACTATTAGACATGTATATTGTATATGCACATAAACCGTCCGTCATCCATATCTATTTATGGTTAATTAATTTGGATATGGTTATTTTTAAATTGCATACACAACATAAAAATACAAAGTGGAAAAATAAACAAAAACGATACCTTTAATAGTAAAAAAGAAATCACAGACCCCCAATTTGCCAATCGTGATAAATTCTCATGCCCATATCTATTTTTGTATAAAAGCAAATGTCTCATATTCAGCTTTGAACTTCATCTCGTACTTAAATATAAAAATCACATATACATGTCAATGGACAAAGTTTTGGATTTTTTGTGCAGCTATTCAGCACCTATATATACATACATACATACATATATATATATATGGGGCACTTCAAATGAGGTGTGGTCTCACCGATATTGTGGTGAGCCATTGAGCAGATTCATCAGATCTCAATCTGACGGTTGCATCAAAAAACTCATCCAAAAGGGCATTTTCGTCAAATTGATTTCATTAATTTCGAGTTTTATTTATTGGTTTCAAATTGCCATTCTAAGCTTTTCTCAATTTGGTATTTTCACAAATACCTTTAATGATTAATTTCCGATTTTGTTCCAAACGATCTGAAATCAACCACAGCTTGTAAAGTACAACGGGTTTTTGTAAAATATATTTTACTCTTTGTAAATTTTCATTAATGATTTCATTTTTATTACTGTCATTTCATTTTGTAAATGGTTGTATCAATTTTGTAAAATATATACATTCATTTTGTAATTCCATCGAGTTTTTGTAAGATTATTTTTCCTTTTTGTAAGCTTCAACTTTTTTGTAATTGTGTATGTTTGTTTTGTAAAAAATCCGTGAATCTTTGTAACTGAATCTCCCTCCTTTGTAAAATTCACGCATGTTTTCCACTGCATTAAAGTTCAATTGCCATACATGTTTTCGAGATTTGTAAAAAAGGTATATAAATATGTAAATCTGAATATCAGTTTAGTAAAATTATTATACGATAATGTAACAGAATCTTCCTCTTTTGTAAGAACCTGCAAAATAATAAAAATGTAAACAAACATCAGGATTTGTAAAAAAAACAAATCAAAATGTAAATATGAATGTCATATATGTAAAATAACTATATCAGAATGTAAATCCATGCCTCCCTCCCAATAGGGGAGGGGTACCGTCGTCGTTGTCTTCAACAGTCAAGAGGGAGGAGGCGGGCGGAGATCTCAGCGGCGCTGGTGATGAATCTCCATTTCATCACCTTTATTCTATCATTTTGGCCTCAAAAACCCCAGCAAATGCATGTAAAAAGCATCAAATTGTACATAATAGCATTCATGATTCATTGTATTAATTATACATTAAATATTGTGTTTAATGCCAAAATTATAGAATAAAGAGAAGAAAAGAAAAAGGAATAAAATATTGAAGATATTTTATGACCCAAACCCCGAGACCAAGGCCAGCATGGAATTGGTCGACAAGGAATAAAGTAGGGGGAGATAAGGGCCAGTGTACAATAAACACCTCATTTATTCATGCATCTATTTATGCATTTTTTGACACCTATTTTGTACATATTACTCATTTATCAAATAAAGAAACTTTGTTCATGAAAGTTGTAGATAATAATGTAAATAAAAATACAAAATTGAGTTTGTGTAAAAATAATACTCAGTGTACATTTTATACACAGAATAAAAAGCCAAAATATCAACTTCACAAACCCATATCTTGCAAATAAAAACTCCAAATCACCCAAACTCACCTTTACTTGTATATAGCATTCCAAGAACTATTTAATAAAATTTGTTTCATAATTTTTGGAGTTCATCTGTAGAAGTTAGGTTTTTGACCCTCCTTGTATATAGGGCTGTTAAAATATTCATTTTATTCAATATGTATTATTTATACAAAATTATATTTTTAGAATTTTGAAAATAATGTATAGAATACATGTACATATTAAAATTAAAAGTAAACTAAAAATAATTTGAAAAATAAAATAAGCCTATGTAATACATAGGCAAAATACCTATGTTAAGAATGTATATAAATAAAAAGGGGTTTTAATTCTTTTATTATTTATTCATCTATATTTTTATAGTAATGTATATATTATATATATCTTATTAAAAATACAAATCCAAAATAAAAACAAAAAAAATTCTTTAAATAAATAAAATGTATATAATATAAAGGTAAAACACCTATAAGTATACTTACATATGCATATACCTATTTATTTAAAAATGTAAATAAACTCCAAAAAGTTAAATAAAAATACCTTTATACTCACAAAAATAAATTATAAATTTATAAAATAAGCCAATAAAATAATAAAAGAAAATAAACAAATTAAAAATAAAATACACAAAATACATGTAAATACATACATATACACATTATTAAAATAAAACTATAATAAAACACTTCGAAAAATTCAATAAAAATCATAAATAAATACTAGATGAAATAATACACATTTTTTATTTTTTGAGAAAAAATAATAAAATCGTTTACTATGTCAAATAAAGCGATCTCTAACAAGATTTCTTATTTTGGCGTTTAGCGGCCGACGTGGACCAATGGGGCGCCAGCCCTCGTTGACCGCCTGGTCAACTGTCCCATCCAAGCTTTGGCGCGTCTGAACCGTCTTTTCCCCGATTTTCATCCCTTTTTTACGGCCATCTCGTCCATCGATCGAGCTCGCTTCCTTCACAAGAATTGATCTCTGATCATCCATGATGCCCGCCAAACTCTTAGATCAATCAGATACTCATTGGATTAAGAAATAATCGCCGGTCAATGAGGCACCATGCCAACGTCTATAAATAAGTAGCTCCGCCTCCTTCCTCAAATTTGGCCGATTTCATTCCAACCAAAAGCCTTGATCTTGTTCCTGGACTGTTCCTCGTGACAAGGGTAGTGCTCCAGTGCCTCGGATCAGTCGGAGGAAGGAGAATTTTGACGCGGCGGAGCTCCGGCGTCCGACCTGCTCCCTGGTGGCCCCCAGATATAAGAGTTGTCCCTTTTATGCTTTTTAGTTAGGTTTTAATGCTAGTTTTTAATTCCAGTTGTTAGATTAGACTTTAGTTAATCCCTGTAGCGTAAAATTCCAAATTCGAAGTTCGCCGGAGCTCCGCTCCGGCGACTTCTTCACTGTGAAACCAATTGTCTCCGACCGCCACGTGCACCCCATTTCACTACCCATCGCATTCTCCATCGATCCATCACCTTTGACCAACTGAGGACCCCTGGTCTTCGCGAATCGGGGCTCCACCTCCGCCGTTTGTCGGAGCCCCTCCGCCTCACTCCATCTCGCTGCCAAGCTTCAAAACCCCAGGTCGAGGAGGTAGCCCTCGCTCCCCCGATTCTTCCTATGCAGGTCAAACGAAGGAAGAGCCCCATCTGGGCTCGAATCGAACCAGGAAGAGGTTCATGGAGGTCTGCTACTTCACCGACCTCGTCCGAGCGACTCGGACCTCCAGGAGCCATGATAGGACCTTCAGGAGATGCGGGAGGCTTCTAGCTACGTGCAGACTACTTCAGATCCGCGGGAGAGCCCTGGAGGAGCCCATGCTTCTCGATCAAAGCTCACCAGGCGCGAGCTTCTTCCCTGTTCTTCCAGGGAGCTCCAGAGCCGTCAGATCTGGAGGCCCGTCCCAGATCACTCAAGGGTCGTCCGATGAAGACCCGCGCCGACCGTCAGATCAGCCAGGAGCTTCTAATCCGAACCCTTCATCGGCGAACCGGCGTCAACCGTCCGATGCACGACACGTGGATAAGTGGCGCACCCAGCGCCGCAGGATGAAGCGCCTTAAGGGGGTAAATTTCAAACACCTCCCCCCGCTTTTTGTATTTACAGTTTAGTGCTAAAAATAAAAGGTTACGTTGTAAATAAATGGTATAATTTACAGAAGGACCCCTGATGTTTTTTTATATTTGTATTTTAGTCCCTCTGCGCCTTACGTGCAGACCCACGTGAGGCGCGTGAAATTTGCATGTAAACCCTGACGGGTTTTAGTATTTGTAAAATGGCCCTGAAAAGGAAAATAAATGTTTAATTCTGTTGTAACTTTTGCATGTATGCCCCTGAGAGATATTTTAATTGCAAAAATACCCCTGCCAGGACATTTATTTTTGGTATGCTTTGTCCATTTATTTTATGCTTCATATTTCCTTGAAAAATTTTGTAAAAATGGATATAAGCTCCTGTTAGTGTACCCTTGCATGCCATATTTTTGGATTTTAATTTGGTTGTGTTTTTGCATTTATTAAAAATAAAAAAATATGCTTTTTATTCACTGTCTAGCTTATAAAATTCCAAAAAAATATTAAAAGGCCTCGAAAAATCCCAAAAAAAATAGTTATGGTGTATTTTGACCTATTTCAGTGTCACTCCAAAAATCCCTAAAAATCTCAAAAGGAAAACCTTAAAAATTCAAAAATACCCAAAAACTTTAAAAATATGTATAAAATCAAAGAAAAATCAGAAAAATATGAACTCAGTCCCTATTTATGCTATATTTTATTATCTTTATTAGAAAAATAGTGTGGAAAATTTTTGAGGCTGTTTGCTATTTTTAATTCCTATTTTTCTTACAGCCAGACCTTATTCCACTGTTTGCTCTTATTTTGCTATTTAAAAATACTAAAAATGCTTTGAAAAATGCCCAAAAATCACAAAAACAGTAAAAAATCATGAAAATCCCAAAAAAAGATTTCATTCCTGAATCTTTGAATATTTTTTTAGTATTTTTATAAATATTATAGCACCCCTATATATATATCCCCCTATTCTAAAGAAAATAAAAAAATATAAAAATATATATATATATATATATATCTATGTATCCATATATATCTATATGAGGAAAGGGATGGCAAGCTCCCTGCTGCAGCACTGCCAGCCATTGGATGTGGTTGCATCCCTAATCTTTTCAGCCGTTGGATAAACTTGTGTGAGTTCCTCCCCCAACTCCTTTGCAGGCCACCTTCCCTCTCCGATCTCTGCCGCATCGCTCCAGCGCGACCAACTCCTTTGCAGGCCACCTTCCCTCTCCGATCTCTGCCGCATCGCTCCAGCGCGACCTTCCCCGCACACGAAGAAGCCCCTCTTTCGAAGCACCTCAGGTCGGGCAGATCCCCGAGCACCCGTCCTCCGCCTCCTCCCTCGAGTGCGTGCGGGAGAAGCCCTTTGGGTCTTGAAGTTCCCTGAACACCCGTCGCTCCGCCTCTTACCTCGAGTGCATGCCGGAGCATCCCTATGTGTCTCGCAGCTTGAGGAACACCCACTCCGTCTCCTCCCTCGTACTAGAGCCGAAGACCTATAATCCCCTCATGTATCTCACTAAGGCCCGTCATCTAACCCCATCACCAACCATTTTGCTCTTGTCCGAGCAAGAAGAGAAGGAAGTTGATCGATCGTGGTGTGCCACCTGAGATGCCCTCAACACTTGTAGCCACAGGAACACTGGTGGCACCCTCACCTTTCCGCCGGGTTCATGGTGGTCTTTTTCTGCTTCATGTCTTTATATGTCCTAGTTTATTCTACTTTTCAGTTTTTTATATGTGAGCTCAGTTTCTTTATAAAAAATTTATTTTAATTATTTCTCATAAATATCAATAGTTGGATCACACTACCTTGTAACAAGTTGCGTGTAAACATAAAGCTGACCCAAATGGTTTTTTGCACTAAATTGTATTAGAATGGCATCAACAAATCCATGTTTGAGATCGTCAAGTAATCGCATATTTATTTTGTCATATTTTAAATTAAATTAAATTTGTTCAGATTAATGTGCTGGGTAGTTCTTATTTCTGGCTATGATGTAGTATTTTTTTTATATGTATGAATTATGGCTCCATTGAAATGTCTTGTAGCTAATAAAAGATGTAGAAATATTTTCTAAATAGTTTTCTTTGATAATTCTTAGGTAAATGTTTTATGAAGAAGCTTTGATGGTAGAACTACTACATTTTCTGTTTCTGTAATATTCAAATTAATATCATTTTCACAATAAGGAGAACAAATAGCTACAGAGATGTGTTGAGAAATCTGAATTTTTGTTCTAGAAACTGCTGCTTTTTTAAAGGCAGAAATCCTTGGATTCATTGAGGCATCTAACAAGAGATTTCTTGCTTTCAGATTATGATGTTATTTTTGTCAATGGAATGTCTTATACCCAATATGCACATAATTCAGAGATTGTATTTTGTGCATCTAATTGCCTTCTGTCTTGAAACTCTTGAAATTACAGGATGGTATAAAATCCTTCAGATACTAATATCGCAAAAGAGCTCCATTTTCAGTACATATCCTCAAAGTCAATGAAATCATCAAGACAAGAAAGCAAGGTGATGGGATTCAGCAACCATCAGAAATCCATATAAAGGCAGTGGAGTTAGACAATAAAGCCAACCCAAATAGCAACCAATAATGAGAAATTCATGACACTCGCAAGTCAAGAGCATCACAAATTAGAGAAGATTGGGATAACTATGCAACTTACAATGTAATTACAGTTGCTATTATAATGCAACTATCCATTCATTTGTACTATTATCTGCAACTATTAGTAGTGATTTTATTGTTTTTATCCTACATGTTGGATTGTCAGGAGTGTAACCATTTTTTAGGAATTGTAAAGTGTGGATCTTTTTCTTGTTTTCTTTACATGGTATTTCAACAAGAAGCACTTGTACTTTCTCATAGTGAAATGAATGGAGAGGTGTGATCATGTACTCTTATTACTGCATTGTGGCATCCCATTGTGAAATCTGTATGCAAAGCTATACACATTATTAACTTTCTTTGATATAGGTACCATATAGTATAACCATTGACGAGTAAATTGACAAGTATTATTACTACATTCAACTTTAATCAACATAATGTCAACATGTGTGCTGCAATTTTTAATCAAATGTAAATCGTGATGTATGCATTGTGTATTAGAGAGATGTATAACGTTCTCGGATCTTCTCGTCAAGCAAAAAAATTCTTGAATTTATATCACGATGTATGATGCAAATGGGTAACTTATGGATTTCTTGATAGTGTAATCTAAAATCTTGACTACATAGGATTGTAATTACCTAATGTTTGTTGTAACAAATAAGAATCTGCTTGATATTTATGATCCAATTGTTTCTCACTGTGGTGAAAAGCTTCAGCGGCACGCTGCTGGCAGATGGTTTTTGCATTGTTATTCCAGATTATATCAGCAAAACAAGGAAAGCTAGTAAATTGAATCATTAAATGAAAAGCTAGCATGTATGAGTTCATATGGGTCTAAGTTCATCGAAGGAAAGATAATAGAAAACCTCTGGCTGCATATCAATCAATTCATCACCAGAGTTAAAAACAACAATTATGTAATAAAATCTTAGAAATCAAGGCTTGTTTATAGTATATTTACTCACATCAGTCATCTAAAGCTTAAAAAGTAACGAAGCAATTGCCAAACCAGATTTGAACAATACATCGTTCTTGTTTAAATGTTGCTTAGATACCACTTCGTATAATATAAGTCGAATTAAAGTATAGACCATCAACATCTGATGAGGTTGAACGGGCATCAACACCTGTAGAAGAACAAGCTCGTCCATCTGTTTGCTGCTTCCAAGTCTTGCAACCGCTAACAGAGGTAATTGAACTCTACCACCACCATGACTTTACTTGTGTGGGACATTACATTACTTGTGCAACCACCGCAAGCGTTGGCCTGAGAACCTCTCGCAGATCTAAACTGATCAGATCACACATCAATCATCTTCAGATAAGCGTCCACCGGTCCTCTTCGGATCTCCTCTGTGAAACCATTCATCAACGAGATCTACTGCAACACAATCATCATCTCAACGAGGTGGGGAGAAACTAAAAAGACCCAACACCTCCGTTATTCACTGTTCTTGATAGAATGTGAAACTCTTCAAATAATCAGGAAAATGGATTATAGGCACATGAGGAAGTAGGTGATTCACTTTTTTGTGTGATGACGGCTTTCTCTTCTTGCTCGGACAAGAGCAAAATGGTTGGTGATGGGGTTAGAATGGCGGGTCTTAGTGAGATACATGAGAGGATTATAGGTCTCCGGCTCTAGTACGAGGAAGGAGACAGAAGGGGTGTTCCTCAAGCTGCGAGACCCATGGGGATGCTCCGGCAAGCACTCAAGGGAGGAGGCGGAGTAACGGGTGTTTAGGGAACTGCGAGACCTAAAGGGCTTCTCCCGCACGCACTCGAGGGAGGAGGCGGAGGATGGGTGCTTGGGGATCTGCCAGACCCGAGGTGCTTCGAAAGAGGGGTTCCTTCATGTGCGGGGAAGGTTGCACGGGAGTGTGCGGAGGAGCTCGGAGAGGGAAGGTGGCCTGCGGAGGAGTTGGGGGAGGAACTCGTGCACGTTCATCCAACGGATGAAAAGATTACGGATGCAACCACATCCAACGGCTGGTAGTGCTGCAGCAGGGAGCTTGCCTGCTTTAGGCAGCAGGCTCCCTTTCCTATATATATATATATATATATATATATATATATATATATATATATATATATATATATATATATATATATATATATATATATATGCAAAATCCTAAAATTAAAATATATATATATTATTCATATTATATATATATATATATCTAATGTATGTATTATAGACTGTATACCTACCCTCTAGGGATATCTATATATTCCTTTATATATTTATAATCTATAAAGTATATATATTATATAACTATATAAAAAAATAAAATAAAATAATAAAAATTAAAAAAAAAACCACTTCACACAAGGATGACTCTGAGATACATGTAGGCTATTGCATTTTGTATTGCTCTCTGTGGTTCGACCTCTACATGCTTGTTCCTATACATTTTAGGGTAGAGTAATAAAGATTAATTCACATTTCTTTTTGAGCTTAATTGTTTTATTCTTTTACTGTGGGTTAATTGCTGATTAACCGGGTATTCTGCGAGCAGTCGCCTCAGCGACACTTTTTATATTATTCATGGTGGCCCTTTGTAGAATTATCCGTGTTATCAGATGGCGCCGTTGCCGGAGAGTAATGAGCATAGCCTAATTTATTTTGTCATTCTTGTGTATATTTTTGATTCATTATTGATGTGATTTTGTGAGCAGCCATTTTTATTGCCATTAATCACCATGCTTTATTGATTCATTTATTGTGATTACTTTATCTGTTCTATTTGATTGATTGAGTTATTCTAATGCAATCTTTTTTGTGACTTTGATGCGAGGGCCCGCCACGCGAGGATGGCTTCTTAGGAGGCCAAGGCAGCCGAGCTTGGAGGAGGATGGTCTTCTCTTCTCATGACCATCTGGAGAGAGTATCAAGGAAACAAATAGATGTGAATTAGATAGGTGTAGATATTTAGGATTATTTTTGTAATTTATGGTGAGAGAGAGACATTTTTGGCATGTAATTAAACAGGACTCTACTCTTCACAATGAGGTCCAGTGCCCGGGTGATTGTTCACCTGGGAGCCTCATCGCGGCTTTTCGAGTTTTCATCGCCTTCTTTTCTTTATTTTCCGAAGTTTTGAGCTTTCCGCCTTTATTTTCCTTTGTTTTGTGTGCTTGGAGCCCCTAGATGTAGGTTGCTTGACTCGGTAGCTAGGTCCACACATTAATAAGAATGCATGTTCCTATAGTTTACTTCGTCTAGATCTAGTCAAACTTTAAACAAGCCGTTCATTTATCTCTTAGCCCTTGTGCCGCAGCGAGCTCTGTAAAGCGCTTTCTCCTACCCTCAAGTGTGTTGAGCAAAGGAGGGGTGAGCCAAGACAGGACCCTTTGGGCTAGAGATGAATGAGCGACTTATGGTTCTTCACGCTAATAGCAGCTAATGTTTAGGGTGATTTTGTGCCTTGCATACCGACATGTAGATAGGTTTAAAAATTCTGTTTTGCATACCGCATGGAGAGAGATGGGATGCACTGTAAGTCTTCTAACTCAGCATGCATCATTCGGTTCAATGGTGAGATTTCCATCATGGAACCACTTGCACGGCTTTTCCGCTATCTTCCTCTGATTTTGAGCACCTAGGACTTAAATGAAAATATACAAAAACGTTAGGCACTGGTATGAAACAGACTCAAAAAAAGTGAAAACCCAAAAATTAAAACAAGGGGACTGCTAAATAAACTTTGACCTTAATTAAAATCTATAATGGTCTATCATTGTACCGGGTTCATAAAGCCCTCATTGTTTTCAGGTACCTTGGAGGGGGACCAAAACCCTACTCCCTTGAGCGAGTGCGACCCCCTAAGGATTAAAGCCAAAAACCCAGTCTGCAACTGCCTTGTGTATCGCCTGGATTTCCGAAGTAATGGCGCTTCTATCGTACGTAGGCGAGTAGGGCTTGGTCACCAATGATGACTCCTTATTGTGTGGAGCATCGACCCTGTCTGAAGTATTGAGCATAGGCCACGCCTTCACGGGGTGTCTGTCTCATTGTCCTGCGTCCGAGTAGGTTCTTGCACACTCACGGGTGATTCCGTTGCGAGCGAGAACCGAAGTATTGGTTTCGCCTATCGGCTTCCTCTCTCTATTTCTTTGGCTGAGTAGGGATCCAGGAAGGGTTACAAGGACTCCAAAAAGTACAGACTACAGGTTACACAGGAGGAGGACAAGTACGGGATACTCTTCCGGCAGTACTCTCTCTCCTATAGGGTAGCGTATTAAGGACTTGTTATAAGATATGCCTAAAAATCACAACTCTAAAAATGAAAAGATAATAAATAGCTGAGCTTTCACGGCTTCACATGGCGTGAGTTGGTGAACCCGATTTTGTATTGTGTTTGTATGGATCTAGATTAAGGTTCAAAAGATCAAGTCCCGCGTATTTGCGCACATTTTGTTTCTTCCCTTTGACCACCCCGCTCAACCGAGCCTCTCTACTATTTTACACTCCTTTTATTCCTCGTTGACCACCGCATCTTTCATCCAACATCTGATCTTCTCTTGTACTTCGCGAAGTTGATCCATGGATGGTTTCCGTCGGGACCATGCCGACACCCACATCGATTCCATGGACTCAACTCCGCCAATAAGTTCGATGCGATTCCCGAGAACCCGATCCGGACTTTGCGGATCGATCTCCAGACTCCTCGTTTTCTACCTTTCTCTTGGCCACCCAATAAACTGGGATCACTTTTGTCCCACTTTCGTCGCGTGAATGGAAGTCGATTACAGTCTACATCCTTTTCCATCCACAACATGTTGGGGTTAACCTGAATTCCAGCTTAATCACGGCAGCTGAACATTAATTGTAAGTGATCTGATTCGGACCATCTCATTATGCAGATAGAAGACAGTGCGAGCCCTGGAGACTACTCCAGAATTCATCTCGTCCGACTCAGACCCTGACATGGCTCCAGGAGGAAAGGGAAAGGGTCAGCAGCCACCCCAACCAGAGGGACAGGTGCTAGATCAGAATTAAGTAAATGCACTGTTACTGGCATCTATCCAGGCCATCCAGCAGCAGCTGACCGAGCAGGCCCTCACACAGACAGCTTTCTAGGACATGTTGAATGATATGGTGAACCGTGATGATGGAGGAGGAGGCAGAGGCAGAGGAGGCAGGGGAGGAGAAGGTGGAGGTGGAGGTGGTGGTCCTCCTGATGATGACCTTGAATTACCACCACCAAAGCCAACACTTAAAGAAACATACAATCCGGGAGACAACCAGATGACCGAGTGGATCCTCATTCCACCGGTACACGCTCACTTCGAGCTGAAACCCCAATTCATTGCTCTTCTCCATGCCTTCCATGGAAACACCAATGAAGAGCCGTACATTCACCTGCAGCAATTTTCCTGCATTTGCCGTACTACACACTATCCCAATGTCCCTCTGGACATTGTCAAGATGATGGTTTTCCCCTTCAGCCTACAGGACAAGGCCCTCTATTGGGTCAATCATTTGGGAAAGGTCGTGACGACCTGGGAGGAGTTGAAGTCCGCCTTCCTGCACAAGTATTACCCTCTCGGTCGGCTCAACCAGATGCGAGCCCGTATCAGTAATTTCTCCCAAGGAGCCCATGAGTCAGTACACGAAGCCTGGGAGAGATTTACTGACTTGCAGGAGAAATGTCCCCACCATGAGATCCCTAAGACCAGCTTGGTCCAGCATTTCTTTGGGGGACTGAACATTGAAAGCCAAAGGCTCGTGGATGCAGCATGTGGGGGCTCACATTTTAACAAGGATGAAGATGTAGTTTGGCAGATATTTGAAGAAATGGCCGAAGGAGACGCCGCCCTCTCTTCATCCAAGGCGTATCAGAAGCAGCCCCAGATCCTCCAGAAGCAAGTGCATATGGCTGCATCCAAAGAAGCAGAGAGAGATGAGAGCTCCAACCTCAGCATCATCGGGGGCCATCTCTCTAAGGTAGATATCATTGAGAAGCGATCACATGACCTCGAGAAACTCGATGTGATCGAGAAGAGGACCCAAAACTAGACAAACTTGATCAGATCAACAAGTACCTTGAACTGTTGGTCGGCACTATCAACTCTGTCCAGTCGGCTACACCATCGGACGCTCTCGCTGAGAAGAAGGAAGAGCAGCAACCGCAGCATCAACCTCAGCCGAGCCAGCAGCCACCGGCAGTCCAGCACGTGTACTACGTGCAGGCGCCCGACCAGGGTCCGCCGCAGCAGCAGATGGTCGTGTACCAACCAGAGTTTCTTTCTGTATCTAATCCAGTCTTCCCTCCACCACCCCTGATTCAAGAAGTGAATGGGGTATGGACTAATGATGCACAGCCGACCCGTCCTCAGGGACAACCCCAGGGTCAGCTATTCGCCAATCGGCAGTACCACCAACCTCAGGGTGGTCGTTTTGGGCAAGTCTCTCAGTCTCACCAGCAGCACCAGCAGCCTCCCCAGTTTGCACATCAATGGAGGCAGAATTTTCCTTACCAGCAGCAGCCGCAGTACCGCCACCCACAGCCGTATCACCAGTACGCGGCTGCCCCCTCTCAATAATACCAGCAGTATCCTCCTCCCTCATACTAACAACTTCAACTTCCTGCACCACCTCAGAACCACCAGCAACAGCCTCCCCACCCATCTACCCAACAGCAGTGTGGTCTGCACGCTGAATCTTCTGAAGTGTCCCCTGCGAACCCCACCATGGATTGTCTAGCCCAGCTTGTTAAAGGGCTTACGAAAATGACAAAGCGGCTTGACGACCTGACCGCCACCAGAACTACCATTCTGGCGCAGGTCGAAGCCAGCCCCAATAATTTCAAAAAGAAAGAGCAGGTAGAATGTGATGTCATGTCCGTGTTTGGTAATGATATTACTGCTTATTCTAATGTTGTTACTCTCAGGAGTGGTAGGGCCTTGCCTCCGCCTGCTAGCAAAAGTGGGGTGAATAAAGAAACAGGTGGATCGTCATCTTCCGCATCAGCCGTGCCAGCTCCAGGGGCGGGTGAGGAGGAAGAAGAAGGAGAAGCTAGTCCAGCCGCCGTGCCATGTCATCAACAACCTCAGCAGAAAATACAAAAAAATCATCAAAAACAAAAACAACAAAAAGAAGCTTGTAGCAGAAGTGAAGTCGTGCCAGCATTGGAGGAGCCGCTAGCAGCAGCTGATCCCTCGCCAGCCGATGGAGCAGACGCTACCCTTTTTGATCGCCCAACAGCACCAGCATTCCAAGATCCAGCTTGTACTCCTTTTTGTAGTTCGGATGTACAACCTTCTGTGGGCGATGATTTTGATGTAAATAAGAACTCTCATTTTCCTGCTAGTGGTGTAAATATTCATTTTCCTTATGCAATACAAAAATCCAAAAAAATTGCAAAACGAAAAAAGGCATTGTCTGATCCAGGTGTTGTGGATATTTTGGATAAATTGACTGTTGAGATTCCCTTGTTAAAGGCCGTGGAATACATGACAGCTATGAAGAAAGGACTGAAAGAGGCATGTACTAACAGGCGTCGCTCAGCGCAAGAAAACAGACGCCAGCAAGTCGAGAGGCACGTCCTCACCTTGGCCACGGTAGCAGCTATCAGCAATCTCCCCCAGAAGAAGCAAGATACAGGAGCACCTTTGATCAGTTGTGAGATTTTTGATCAAGTCTTCGAGCGCACTCTCCTTGATAGTGGATCTTCCATCAACCTTCTGCCCTCGTCCATTATGCAAGAATTTGGGCTGGGACCGCTCAAGCAAACACGCATGATCCTTCAGTTTGTTGACCGATCCGTCAAGGGGCCCCGAGGTCTTTTGGAAGATGTGGTTGTTAAAGTGCAGGAATGAAATTCCTAGCTGACTTTGTAGTCCTTGATATGGACTCACCTGCACCCCTGCTTCAGACCCCTATCATCCTTGGCAGACCATTCCTTCGTACTTCAGGTGCCGTGGTTGATTACGGGTCTGGCAAGATCACTTTCAGCTCGAACACCCAGCAAATCACGATAAACATGAACAAAGAGCAGAATGCCACAACTGATGAGATCCAGGCGGCATCAGAAGCAGACTGTGATTTTATTGCAGAGATCAGAGACTCAGCTTTATCATTGGATGATTCATGGACCCGAGAAATCCTCACTCTTGAGGAGGACTTGGAAAGCGCAGTCAGCATATGCTCCGACGATTCTTGGGAGACAGATTCTCAGATGCAGGCGCATCTTCTTGAGCATTCACTCTAGACTGAACATGATCAGCTTAGCGCAGAACCGTTCGGTGCATCACCGGGATCTCAACAGGATGATGAGGATGGTAAGTATCGCAAGGAAGTATATCCCACCACCAGCATGGTATCTGAAGTGACGGATAAAGTGGACAGATCAAAACCAGAACTCAAGCCACTTCCTGCAGGCTTGAAGTATGCTTTCCTTGCGGGTGAAGAACAAATGTATCCGGTCATCATCAACAGCAGGCTGGATCCGGATCAGGAATCTCGACTTCTCGAGGTTCTAGAAAAGAACTGCAAGGCACTTGGTTGGAGCGTATTAGATCTCCAAGGGATAAATACAGCCTTGTGTTCACACCACATCTATTTGGAAGAAGATGCTAAGCCGTCCCGTGAGTTTCAGAGAAGGCTGAACCCTAACCTTCGGGACGTCGTCATGAAAGAAATCACGAAATGGTGTGATGTAGGCTTCATCTATCCCATCTCCGATTCAAAATGGGTAAGCCCACTGCATGTAGTTCCCACGAAATCTGGGCTTACCGTGGTTACAAACGATAAAGGAGAGGAAATTTCAACTCAGGTACCAACATCCTGGCGGGTGTGTGTTGACTACCGCCGTCTCAATGCAGCAACGAAGAAGGACCGCTTCCCCTTGCCATTCATTGATCAAGTTCTCGAAAGACTAGCAGGCAAGGAGTTCTTCTGCTTTCTGGATGGGTACTCCGGGTACAACTAAGTGGCGATTGCCCCTGAGGATCAAGAGAAGACTACCTTCACTTGCTCGTTCGGCACCTACGCCTTCAAGAGGATGCCCTTTGGATTATGCAATGCACCTGCAACCTTCCAAAGATGCATGTTAGCAGTCTTCGCCGAGATGGTAGGCAGTTTTCTCGAGGTGCTCATGGATGATTTCTCCGTCTATGGTGATAGTTTTGACTCTTGTCTTGAGCACCTAGACAGAGTGCTTTAGAAGTGCCGGGAAGTCAATCTAGTACTTTCATGGGAAAAGAGCCACTTTATGGTCACTGAAGGTGTTGTGCTGGGCCACGTCGTTTCCAAACGTGGCATGGAAGTCGATCCGGCGAAGGTGGATGTCATTTCAAATCTTCAGCCACCTCAGTCAGTGAAGAATGTGAGGTCATTCCTGGGGCATGTGGGATTCTACAGGCGATTCAGCAAGGATTTCAGTCGCATTGCCCGACCTCTGACAGAACTTTTGTGCAAGGAGACTGAGTTCATTGTTGATCAGCCGGTTCTCCTTGCGTTCAATCAGTTGAAGGAGCTTATCACTCGGGCTCCAATCTTACAGCCGCCCGACTGGACTCTTCCTTTTGAGATAATGACCGATGCGTCATACTTTGCAGTCGGAGCTGTGCTTGGGCAGAGAAAAGATAGAGCGCCCTATGCCATTCACTATGCCAGCAGAACATTAGACGAAGCACAGAGAAATTATACAGTGACAGAGAAAGAACTGCTGGATGTGGTTTTCGCCTTAGGGAAGTTCAGATCCTATTTGTTGGGATCAAAAGTCACCATCTTTACAGACCACTCTGTTATCCGGTACTTACAGCAGAAGAAGTATGCTAAGCCAAGACTGATTCATTGTATCCTTCTCCTTCAGGAATTCGATTTGGAAATAAAGGACAAGCCTGGAGTTCAGAATGTGGTAGCAGATCATCTCTCCAGAATAGAGCAGCATGAACCTCCTCTGAGCAATGCACCTATCACAGAAACCTTCCCTGACGAAGCCATCTTAGCAGTGGATTCTCTTCCTTGGTATGCTGATATAGTCAATTACCTCGCCTCTGGGGTAATACCTTCGGATTGGACGAAGAACCAAAAGAACAAATTCATGTCGACCATCCGCTTCTACCAATGGGAGGATCCTCTTTTATTCAGAGAAGGAGCAGATTGTATTTGGCGCAGGTGCATCCCTCAGACGGAGCAATCAAGTGTCTCGAGCATTGTCACTCGCTCGAATCTGGTGGACATCACTCTGGAGATCGTACGACAGCAAAAGTTCTTCAGTGTGGCTTCTGGTGGCCCACTTTATTCAAGGATGCAGCTGAATTTGTTAAATGATGTACTGACTGTCAGAGAATGAAAGGTACACTTACTGCCAAAGATTCAATGCCCCTGAAAATCATTCAGATAGCAGATGTTTTCGACGCATGGGGCATTGACTTCATGGGACCTGTCCCTAACAGTCAATGATTTGAGCACATCCTTCTCGTCGTCGATTACGTGAGTCGTTGGATTGAAGCTATCCCCGCTCGAGCCGCTGACAGCCGAACAGTATGCCAGTTTCTGAAGAAGAACATCATTTCGCGGTTCGGGATACCGAAAATCCTCATCTCAGACGGGGGTAGCCACTTCATTAATAAAGAGGTCAAGAAGTTAACGAAGGAGTACGGCATCGATCATCGTGTCGCGTCTCCTTATCATCCGCATACCAATGGCATGACGGAGTTATCAAAGAGAGAAATCAAGACTATCCTGCAGAAACTTGTTAGGCCAAACGGAAAGGACTGGTCTCAACTCTTGGACTCGGTCCTATGGGCTTACCGAACCGCCTACAAGTCTCCTTTGGGCATGTCGCCCTATCGTCTTGTATATGGAAAACCGTGCCATCTGCCTGTGGAATTAATTCACAAGTCTTTATGGGCAATCAACAGTTGTAATTTGGACTCACGAAGAAGTAGTCAGAAGAGAAAAGATGATATGAACAAGCTCTTGGAATTCCGAGACTATGCATACGATAACACATTGATGTACAAGGAGAAGGTGAAACGCTGGCATGACCGGCACATCAGACGAAAGACCTTTGACGTTGGACAGAAAGTGTAGTTATTTGATGCAAAGTTGCGGATATTTCCAGGCAAATTAAAGAGTAAGTGGACAGGGCCCTTTCGAGTTTGTGAACTGCGTAACAATGGAAGCATTGCTATATCAGAACTGTCTCCTGATGCACAGCCATTCGTCGTCAACGGTCAACTCCTGAAGTCGTACCTCGAACCAGACACATTCCTGGCCGTTGTTGACTCCGTTCAGCTCATGCATCATGATGACATCTCCTCAGCACCTGCGGCATCGAAAGATTCAGACTATGCAATCCAACAATTGTTTATCTGATTTTCTTTGCTTTTCTTCTTTTCTTCTTTTCCTTTTCTATTTTCCCTGTGTATTTAAAAGGTGCCGCCCTTGTAGACAGTTTTCTATACTTAGGACGTACTTGGTCCTAAGTATAGGGGGATGTGCATCCCGAGTTTTTCATTTCATTCCGATCCTCTCCATTGTCTCCTCTTCTTGTCTATACTCAGGAGTATCTTATCCTAAGTATAGGGGGAGACAATCTGAGTACGATCTGTGTATTCCCACCCTTGACCCTCCCTGTTTTTTGTACAGTCTGCTATACTTAGGATTACTTGATCCTAAGTATAGGGGAGACGATCAACTTCTCATTCATTCATTTCATTTATATGTATTCTTTAGACTTGTCTATACTCAGTACGAGTTATGTCTCTGCTTTTCTCTTCGATCTATGAGGACATAGCTCAAGGTAAGTATAGGGGGTCGTATATACCATGTATATACTATAAGCCATAACTCATACTGAAAAATAAAACACCAATTCAATCTAAAAAGCAATAAGTAACTCTACAATAATAAAATATGATTGTGAGCTCCTCAGGCTCTTTGTACTTATATTGATTATTAAGTCAGAAAAAAAGGTTTTGTGAAAGAAAGTTTCTTTGGAAAACCTTGTGAAAATTGTTTGAAAATAGTGTGTACAAGTATTCAACTTTTGAAAAATCAGTTTTGTGTGTAAAATTTATTTTCTTGAGTGAAATCAAAATATGTGAAAATCAGTTTGCAAATGATTGTAAAAACTTGATTGTCAAAATTGTTTTGAAAAACCTATCTATGCTGTGTAAAACCTTTGTAAAATCATTTTCAAATACGTGTACATGTTTGCAAAAATTATTTTGGACTAAAGTTTTCAAAGCTCTTGTGAAAATGATTCTGGAATAAGTCTGAGGAGTCTGCACAAAAATCTCTTATACAAAAATAAGCATAATCCCAAATAAAGCTTATAAGAGCCAAAACCATAATATACATCAAATACAGTTTTCTTCTTTTGTATATACTGATTGATAAATCAGGCTAGATACCTATACAGTATGATTTGAAAAATAGTGTGATCAGTTTTGAAAAAAAATTTGATGTGAAAAGATTTCAACCTGGGTGAAACTGTTTTGATTGAAAAACTTTTTCTTTGTGTGAAAGAAAGGATTTGAAAAAACCTATGTGCAAATATTTCGAAAAATGCTTGTCAAAACTATTGTGAAAATTGTATATATAGTGTGAAAAATCTTTGCAAAAATAGTTTTCAAATGTGTGTAAATGATTGCAAAAATTATCGTGTACAATAGTTTGCAAAATTATTTTCAAAACTAGACCTGAAAAATAAGATCACTATTACAAATACTTGTAAATCATAAATAAGACACATACAATTCTTTCTGTACAATTCTAAATAAACTACTTCACTCACACCTGTAAAGTTTTTATAAATTCATACATTTTGTAAATAAAGTGGCGAGCTGTGTAAATAATTATATGTACCCTTTCATTTTACTTGCAAATATTCTTTGTGTAAAAAGATTCTTTGATTCTTTTAAATTCTTTGTGAAAATTTGCATCATTCATTGTGCATAGCATAAGCATACCATTCATATTCTTTTTGAGTGAGCTTGATGATTGAATCAGTCCAATAAAGTCTCAAATTGGAGCTTGGTTAGACCTGACCGCACCTAACTGCACTGGAACCTTACGGGAACTAGGTTTAAGGTACTTCAGGTCTATGCAGACTTAATTCTTTGAGAAATCAGGGCTGGGTTCAAGTCACCTCAGTGGACTAACTAGAACTTTTCGAGACGCACGTACGACTCTTGCCGACCGTGACCTAACTTGGACACTTGCACCTTTCACTTGGCTCAACTCAGTTGGAGTGGTGAGGGGGTTGGATTTGCCAGTCTCAGACGCACACGGGTGGAAACATTCGTCCTCGTCTAGGGAGGGAAGTGCACCCCAACCTGGTCCAATAGCCATGAGGTCTAAAGACAGGAGATTGTGGGTTGCGATAAAGCTTCAAAAGAGGGATAGTCTACTGGCTCAAGAGGAAAAACTCCTTATGTAAATGCTGCTGTGAATAGTATGTTGAAAAAAAATGGCCAGGCATGTACAAAAATAAAATGCATGCGAAGTATGTACAAAGTCAATAAGCAAGCTTGATTTCCAAAGACAAATATGTGAGCCTGCAGCTGGATGACTTGACTACACTGGTTTTGCATCCCAGGATAGGTAGCTACACTGGCTACCGTCCATTCTTCTCTTCACCCCCTCCTCTTGAGCTGGTTGCCACTTGAACTTAGAAGGGAATACCCTGCTCCTCTAGGAAAGAGTTGTTGGACTGGGGAATCATTGGGTTGTCATTCTGGAGAAGTCAGTTCCTTTGTCATTTCAGTTGGGGAGAGCTGATGAATACACATTCATCACTCTTTATTCTTATATTTTAGCTACAAAAACCTATGCAAATACATGTAGATATGTGTAAATAGGGTTAATTAGCAAAAGCATGCATGTTTGTAAAAATAGATAATTAGCATGTTTTTGTGCAAAAATAAAAGAATAAAGATGAAAAAGAAAAAGAGGGAAATATTTAGAATAAATATTGAGCAACCTGACCCAAGGGAGGGCTCAGCATGGGCCTGACCGCATAAAAACCAAGTAGAGGGAGATAGGGGCTCACATGTACATATATTTGTAAATAAATAAAATAATATTTTCCTCAGCCAAAAATATGCTTGTATATATTTTGTATATATTTAGAAGCTATTAAAAACAAAATAAAAATCAAAAAAATCAAAAATCCAAAAAACATCTCTTCACCATGTACATAGACCACCTTCTTTATTTATTTCACCTTGTAAATAACCTACTTTATTTTCAAACCTTTTTGTAAATATCCCTTTTTATGTTTTGTAAATAAAATAAATAAAAAGAAACAAGACAAAAATCAAATAAAAATTACAAAATTAAAATACAAACATACCTTGTACATATACCATGTACATATATGTATATCACTAATTATTTAACCTATGTATATAAATAATAAAAATAAAATAAAAATAGCCTTTTATTCCTCATTTTATCCTATAAATAAATAAAATATAAAATAGGAATAAAAATGTATAAAAATAAATAATTAAAAATCAAAAATCAAAAATCAATATAGTGTATATATACCTATGTATAGCTATATTATATAGACCTTATTTTTATTTCCAAAAATTAATTAAAAATCACAAAAAAATAGAAAAAAATAAAATAAAAATATTTTGTGTTTTAAGTTTTTGAAAATTCGGCCATTTAAAGGCCCAAAAAAATCAAATAAAAACTCAATAATTGGCGGGCTCTGATTGGTCCACGGGGGATTGTTGACCCCCGGTCAACTCTCCCCCCAGGACCACCAGAGCCGGGTCACCCTCGCCCGACCCGTTTTCTCCATATTCTTCACGGTTGACCCGACCGCCTTTCCCCTTAACCCCGAGCCCCGATTGACACCCGATCACCCAGGACCTTCGCCCGGGGTGGGCTTGCCGGATCCGAGCTCCGCCTGACTCGCCCGAACACCATCTTCTCGGACCTGGCACCATATTTAATGTCGTCACCGGCGACCTATCCACGCCATCTTTGATCTTCCCCTCGGCGCCTGTGAGCTCCTCCGGACCACCCGAGTGACAGGCGAGTGATTTGGAGTGGAAGCGAGGCCTGGGCAGCCGGAAATCACTGATCCGGTGGTTGACTCCGCCGTGCGCCGCCGCGAGCGCGCCTGAGCCTCGGGGAGCTCGACGACCCCTTGAGGCAACGACCGGGAGCCTCCTTGGCTCCAGCCCAGTCGACATCAGCCATCAGGTACCTTCCTTAGCCAGTAGAGTAGCGTAGCTTTAGGTTTTTAGATTCGCAGTAGCGTAGCTCCGCCACCTCCACCAGCCGTATCCGTCTACCCATCCGATCATCCGACACCGCCATCACCTCCGCCAGCCTTCTCTCCACCTGCTCCGCCCCTTCACACCCCTTGTCTCGCCCAGGAGCAAGGTCTCGGCTCTCATCCCTCCGCCGCTCGCCGGAGAGCCATCGCCTCGCACCACCAGCCATCTTCCGCCCGCTCTGACGGGTCGAGGCACTTTGCCCTCGACCCAGCTTCTTTTCTGTGCAGGTCTTAAGGCGAATCGACCTCATCTGGAGGTCGGAGCTTCAGAGCACAGCAGCTCCCGCCCCTTGACGTCGCCGGAGCTCTCCTGAGCTCCTCTCTTCCTTCGGAGCGTTGCATCGGGTGCGGAGCTTCACGGGGAAGCTTCTCCGCACCTTAGGAGAGATCGACGAGGACTACCGTGCACACAGAGGGCCGGCGAAGCTCGCCGGCCGCCAGTTCTTCCACCATCCTCTCCGACCGTCAGATCAGCCGTGGAGCTCCAGATCAGATCTTGACCGTTTATTCGCAGAGCTGCAGTTAGCGTCAGATCAGCTGCGGTGTGATCCTAACCGTTGATTCACCGAGGGTTCGTCCACCACGCACGAGGACCGTCCGATCTCCACGTGGAGGACCCTCCACCGTTCGATCAGGCCAAGCTTATTAAGGTCAAAGGCGCCACTCACCTCCACCATTGGATCATCTACGTGGCGCTCCTCCAGCCGTCGGATCGCGTCGAGGTTCTCCTTGGGTGTGCGGCGCGTCAATCCAGCCGTTCGATCCGCCACGCGTCGCGCATCCGCCCCTCGACATTAATAAAAGGGTAATTTGCTTAGGGCCCCCTCTTAGTTTGTCTTTTTATTTTTAGTCCTGTAAATATTTTAGTAACTTTATTTACGTAGGGTAAATTGCATTGTGGACCCTGTGCTTGTTTGTATTTGCATGTATGCCTTTGTGTGTATGAGTCCACGTGCTTCGTCACGTGTCTAGCTGGGCTATTTACATCTTTTTCCCTATAGTTCTGTTGGGTTAATGAATGAATGTTAACTTTTTGGTAATTGCATTTATGCCCCTGTGAGTGTTGTTTATGCGCATGTGCGAATTTTAGTGGGATTTTTGCATCCAAGCCCCTGGACTTTTGGTACGAGTTACCAAAGAGTCCAGAAACTTGGTTTTTATTACCAAGAGGCCCCTGAGTGCCCCAGGCACGCGCCACGCACGTGCTTTGCTGGGATTTTTGCACCTTGGCCCCCAGACTTTAGGGTATTTGCACATACGTCCCTGTGCACTGTGCCCCCTCTTTGATTTTTGAATAAATATCAAACCACCTCCAAATTCGATGAAAATTTGACACATGGCTCCTGCCATGTTGTTGGATTTTTGAGAAATTTTTGAGGACATTTTTGAGTTTATTTAGTATTTTTAAAAATTCAAAAACCTTGTTTTTAGCTACTGTCTAGGTTTAAAAATACCAAAAAAATATAAAAACACCTCCAAAAATTCTAAAAATTTTAGTTACTGTTTCTTGTGTGTTGTTTGATTTTCTAGCCAATTTTGGCTATTTTTAATCACTTAAAAACCCTAAAAATTGAAAAACCCCTAAAAACTCATAAAAATTATAATAAATAATTTAAAAATCCAAAAACAATAATTCAGGTGCCTAAATTTTCCTTATTCTTTCTAGATTACAGGAAAATTACCTCCAAGGTCTGTTGAGACTCTTAAATATTTTATTTTTGAGTTTTGAGCCTTGTTGGACAGTACCATTTCTTTTTAGCACTGTTTGATTTTTAGAAAATAATTTACCCATTAGAAAAATACCAAAAATTCACCAAAAACACTTAAAAACCTAAAAAACATAAAAACAATTTTTCCTTAATTTTTTCTTGATTTTTGGTGTGTTAAATAATTTGCCCAAGTGTGTTGATATTTGTTTTCTTTTATTTTCTTTATCTTTTAAAAATCCAAAAAAAATATAAAAATTATTAAAAAACACTAAAAAACACTTTTCTTTTATTTTATTTTCTTTTTACTACTTCGTAGGCCCTAGGCCAATCCGTGCTCCTTGTGTTCGACCCTGGGAGCTATACCAGGTTAATCACATAGCTAGGACCGCTTGATTTGCTTTGTTTGATTTT
The DNA here is from genome assembly GCA_037367405.1 of Ottelia alismoides. NCBI lineage: Eukaryota > Viridiplantae > Streptophyta > Magnoliopsida > Alismatales > Hydrocharitaceae > Ottelia > Ottelia alismoides. The sequence continues at coordinate 330,508 of JAZKJV010011886.1, read as the reverse complement.
CGATTCGTTTCGCGGTTCGATTCTTTTTCTTGATTGACACATCTTCTGAGATCCGGGTCGCAACGACCCTTGTTTCATTACCTTCACCCTGGTCTTAGGGAATTTAGTGTCATCAGAATGGCGCCGTTGCCGGGGAGCACGGCTTAGTAGTTGTTTTTGTTTTATTTTTCGTTTTTATTTTCGTGGTTTTTCGCGGCTCTTCGGAGCTCGCGGCTTTTTCGCGGCTTTTGTATTCAGTTTCTTTTTGTTTTATTTTTGTTCTATTTTGATTTTCTTTTCTTTTTATTTTTGTTTTATTTTGTGTGATTATTTTGTTTCCATTTTTGCACATATACCCTTGTTCTTATTTTCATTTATTATTTGATTATTTTATTGGTCTGACCACCCTCTTCTGTCTTTCTTGCGAGGGTCCGAGGACCGCGGAGGCGACTTTCGAGGAGCCGGTGCAGCCGCGGAGTTCGGAGGCGGCTTCTTTCTCTACGAAGCCACAGGAGAGAGCGAGAGAGAGAGAGAGTGAGTGGGAGAGGATAGCTTAGTTTATTTTCAGTTCATTTATTATTGTAATAATACAGGAACTGTGAGACTTTTAGACACTTAGACCGTAGCGGGTCTGTTTCGCCGAGCACCGGCGTGCTCGGGGGACCCATTAGGACCCCTCGGTTTTTCGCGGCTTTTTACGCGGTTTTCTTTTTCTTTCTTACTGTCATTTGCCGGTTTTTCGCGGTTTTTGCTCGAGCCCCTAGACATAGGATTTTTGTTGGTTGTGACGTAAGATTTCTAAGGCCCAACACTTAATAGAATATCTGTTCCTATAGAACGTAATTGGACCTTACTAAAATTCACTAAAAAAGTTAGTTTAATTGGATTTGAGACCACGTGCCGTTAGGAGTCACATACAGCGCTGGCAGGACCCGTTGTGGCGGGCACCGAGTGACTCCCAAGATCGGACTCCGGACTCGATTCGGTTAACTAACTATTGTTCTTCACGATCAATAGAAGTTGCTTGTCTTAGGACTCGGCTTTTTACCGTTGCATCATATAGCTTAGTTTACTTTTCTGTCTTTATTTTATGCGCGGATCACTCTGCATGTAGAGAGCTGGAGGCAGGTACGCTTTTCTGACTTTGCATGCATCATTGATTTCTCGTGCATCGGCTTTTTCGACTTCTCCCCCCGATTTTGGACTTAATAACCAGGAGAACCGAAAAATTCGTTAGGCGTTTCTTTTTATTGAAAAATACCTAAAAACAAAAACAATAAAATCGGGACTGCTAATCATACTTGACCTAAAAGACACTTCACTAAAAATCTGTCTTGGGGAGAGTAACCCCCTCCTTGTCTGGTTTGGATGAGCGAGAGAGTGATCCGCACATTAGGATAGAGCCTCCGATCTTTTCTTGACTGATTACCGGCTTTCAGTACGGGACAGTCGGTTGAGAGAGATTTGGATACCTATTTACCTCACGTAATCGCTCTGATAGACTGGATGATCACCTAAAATAAAATTGACAAGATAATTGACCGATCCCTTCGGTCTTCAGCTCTGTGTGCGTAGGTGAATTGGGGGTTTGCTTGTTTATCTTGTTTGATTGCCAGATCCCTTCGATCCTTTCTCATCTTCCTTCTATTCCCCTCCCTCACCTCCCTTCATTCCACCTTCTTCTCCTTTACCCCTGGATGATGGATCCCCCTCACTTTGAGCCGACTCTTACGGCTTCTTCTCCGTCTTCTGACCATCACTCCAGTCCACCTTCTAGGGAGGTCGGATCTCCGACCAACCTCCCGCTCCCTCCCTCCCTTTCATCTTATCACTCTGGGCATGCTGTGATAGACGTCCGAGGATACCAGCTAGAGCAGATGCGAGACCCGGACGATGTTGTTGCTGAGTTGAGAGTGCACTCCTTTGATGACCCGAGAGAGCAGTGGAGAGTAGCAGACAGATCCTATTCCAGAAGGATGGAGGAGCAGATAGCACATGGAGCTCAGTCAGCTTCTACACTAGGTCCATTCGTCTTGGATTTGGATTACGTTCAGCGACTGCCGTCATTTTCAGGAGAGGCACACGAGGAGCCGTATCTTCACCTGTCAGCTTTCGAGGAGTTTTGTAGAGCACAGAGATATTCAGATGTCACTGCAGAGGAGCTGATGAGCAGGACCTTCCCATTCACGCTTCACGACAGAGCCATGAGGTGGCACCGACGATTGGGAAGGACATTCGAGACGTGGGGAGAGCTACGCCGAGAGTTTTTGCAGAGATACTTTCCCCCACGCAAAGCAGAGTTTATGCGGTCTTTGATCTTGGACTTTTCAGTTGACCCCCAGGAGCCATTGCACGAGGCATGGCCGAGGTTTCTTGACCTCTTGAGGAGATTCCCTGAGCACGGACTTCCACTTACAGACTTGATAGAAATCTCCATGCGGGGGATGACCGCAGAGCAGATAGCACTGGTGATTACCACATGTGGCGGTTCACACCGCAGTTCCGACATTCACTTCCTGGATACCATCTCGAGGTTACTTTTACAGAGATCTTCTTCGCGAGACGCCTTGGTCGGGACAACACATGTGGACGATGTTGTACCAGTGCGGTGTGTCACTTTACATGGTGATTCCGCTTCTACACACCAGCCCGAGGATTTGGATGATGACGCACCATTGCCAGAGGAGATGACTGCGATAGCAGAGGTTCGGACCCAGAATCTACTTGAGTTCCCGTTGGCCTTCCACTTGGAGTTCGAGTCAGCCCCAGAGTTCCCTGTTGACGAGTCTTGGATATCAGATCTTCTGATACTCCAGGAACCGGAGGAGCCCCAGCTTTTGCAGCCGTTGATTCAGACACTTCAGATTCCAGTCCCGGAGGAGTCAGTCTCCTTCCTGCAGAGACACTTCTCGGATGCAGTCAGTCACCAGGACTCAGCCAGCAGCCACAGCTCAAGGAGGGACAGCACTTTGAGAGTACAGACACTGAGAGTCCCGTCTTCGAGCCTTTTGTCCTCCACTTCGTTGAGATAGATACACTTCCTGAGGACCAGCTGGCAGCCAGCATAGCCGCAGAGCGAGGATCAGCTGCAGACACGTTTCCAGCTTTAGCGGTGTTGACTAGTACCTTCTCCTGCTTCCAGATTGCCGAGAGCTACACTTCCGATGATGATGCAGCCTGGTGTACAGAGTGGGTGCTTGACAGCAGCGCAGATGCCCTTCTAGATCCTGATCCTCTTCTTGTCACTTCTGATCTTGCATTTCTCCCCGAGGGTTATCTGCGGGAGGATGCCGCACTCGATGAATATTCGGTTTCACATACTGAGAGTGTTTCCGATCTGGCGGAACACGAAACCGAGTCCTTAGATCATTCTGATTCTGATTCTTCTCACCTCGACGACCCTCGCGAGGATGAGCCTATCCTGGAGATATTCGATGATCTGCCTGATCTTCTTCCATTTCATTCATCGGATATCAGTCTTCTTAGAGAGTCTCCTGATCCTGACCTTCCACATCTTTTTGAGACGGTGATTGACGTGGAGGATTCCATGACTGATCCATCCTTCTCCACGTTTGATTTCTTCGGCTCCACATTTCTACTCCAGTCTGAAACAGAGCCGATGATTTCCTTTGTGCTACCGGATCCCGACCACTTATTTCCATATCTTTGGCCGGTAGCAGACACCCGCCTGATTACATACCTGGGTGTCGTACTTTACACTGTTGAGTTCGTCGTTGTTCTCACACCGAGACTGCGGCGACAGTACGGCAGTCGCCTTACCGATGCCGTCCTGAACCTTGATACTGCATTATCCTAGCCTTTGCGCCCAGCTAGGGGCGTAAAATCTAGCGCTTGTTGAGAGGCACCTCAACATTGTACTCTTTTGTATATACGTGTTTCGTCTTATTTTGATCCTTCTTTCTTCCGTTCTTGTTTTCACCCCAGGCCTCACCTAGGATTATCTTTGCTATACTTAGGATATTACTCATCCTAAGTATAGGGGGGTGAAAACACCGGGTTGTTCTTCGTTCTGTTCCATCACTCCTGTTGTTGCCTATACTTAAGGTTCTTCACCTTAAGTATAGGGGGAGTGATGACCCTCCTTCTTGTATATATTCGTGATTTTCTTCGTGTCTTGCTACCCCTGTTTTGCTGCCTATACTTAGGGATATTTCACCCTAAGTATAGGGGGGTGGACCCTGTACATTCTCCACTCGGTTTTCCCTTCGTTTACAGCCTGCTATACTTAGGATTACTTGATCCTAAGTATAGGGGGAAGACCCGAGTCCCTCTTGACTTCTTATTCTCCTTTTGTATAGCCTTCCTTTTCACTTCCCTATACATAGCACGAGTTATGTCTTCTTCACCGCTCTTGACTCCGAGGACATCGTTCGAGCTAAGTATAGGGGGGGTGTATATATTTCATATATACTTTAGCCATAACTCGTACTTTGTGTGAGTGTGTTAATAAATAAAAATGGCTAAAAACCACAAAATTAAAAATTTTCATGTACATAATCTTCTTTTATTTGCACATACATAGCTAGTGTACAAATTATTTTTGTAAAAATGATTTCAAAAATCTTTTGTGTGTAAAGCTTGTGTAAATATTTTTGTATCAAAATTATGTATATAGTACAAAATTTTTCCAAAATGTTTTGAAAATCAAACGTTTGCAAAAATCTTGTGTAAATGTGTGTAAATATCTTTTTGCAAAACTTGCACTTCATGCATCATCATTCATGATTTCAAAACATTTTTCAAAAATTTTGCATGATTGTAAAATAGTGTGTAAATATGCATCTTTTTGTACATATGTATATAGTTTTTCTGGATGATAGTTGACCTTTAAACTAGCCTGGAATCAAATTGAGAAATGGAGCTTGATTAAGATCTTAATCCACCTAATTTCTAAGAGGAACCTTATAGGGCTTAGGTTTAAGGCTTTTCAGGTCCATGGAGACTTAATTCTTTGAGTCCACTAGGCTATGATCACATGTCATCTTAATGAGCCTAAGTAGAGCACTTAACAACAACACATGACTCATATAGATTATGGCTTTACTTGGACAACCGCACTATGCACCGAGCTCTCTACGGATGAGGTGGTGAGGAGGCAGTCTTCCTTGGCTTGGGGTAGCATATGAGGGTAGTACTTCTAGGCGGAACCTCTCTTCTTCATTTAGTGAAGGAAGTGCGTCTCAACTTGGTCTGGTTGCCATGAGGTCTAACGACGGGAGTTGTGGGTTGCAATAAAGCTTCAAAAGAGGGATAGTCTACTGTCTCAAGAGGAAAAACTCCTTGTATATATGCTGCACATGTACATGTTGTATAGATGCACTCGAAAAAAAATGCAAAAGAGAAAAGAACTCCAAAAAAGTGGTGGGTCTGAGAGAAAATGATAATCCCACCGGAGTATGTATATAAGTGCAATAAGCAAAGCTTGGTTTCATGATCCACCTGTTGTAGCTTGCAGCAGGGAGACTTGGCTACACTGGTCAAGCTCCCAAGGGTACTTGGCTACACTGGCCTTGACCCATTCTCTTCTTCCCCCTCTTCTTGAGCCGGTTGTACTTGAACTTAGAAGGGAATACCCCGCTCCTCGAGGAAAGAGTGGCCAGATTGAGGTCATAGAGTTACCTTGTTAGGGAGGGTTGTCAAGTTGCCATTTCTGAGGTAGAGAGCTTAGACCTCACTTTCACAGGACAAGAAAAGATTCATGGTCTTCAGGGTTTGTGATTGGTGACTTGTTCTGATCTGGAGCATTGAGGAGTCTTGGTTATAGGATAGTGGAACTTAAAGGCTGTTAGGTTTTAAGCTTAAGTCTAAATAAGGTTCCGACACATGAATAATCCAAAGATCTGATTGAGCTCCATACCTCAATTTAATGAAGGCAAGTTTAATAATCAACCTTGATCCATGTACATTCTCTTTTCCTTTTTCTTTTTCTTTCTTTTTCACTTCTTTTTCAAATAAGTGTTTGCTAAGGGACTAGCAAAGTATAGTATAGGGGGGTGATGAATACACATTCATCACTCTTTATTCTTATATTTTAGCTACAAAAACCTATGCAAATACATGTAGATATGTGTAAATAGGGTTAATTAGCAAAAGCATGCATGTTTGTAAAAATAGATAATTAGCATGTTTTTGTGCAAAAATAAAAGAACAAAGATGAAAAAGAAAAAGAGGGAAATATTTAGAATAAATATTGAGCAACCTGACCCAAGGGAGGGCTCAGCATGGGCCTGACCGCATAAAAACCAAGTAGAGGGAGATAGGGGCTCACATGTACATATATTTGTAAATAAATAAAATAATATTTTCCTCAGCCAAAAATATGCTTGTATATATTTTGTATATATTTAGAAGCTATTAAAAACAAAATAAAAATTAAAAAAATCAAAAATCCAAAAAACATCTCTTCACCATGTACATAGACCACCTTCTTTATTTATTTCACCTTGTAAATAACCTAATTTATTTTCAAACCTTTTTGTAAATATCCCTTTTTATGTTTTGTAAATAAAATAAATAAAAAGAAACAAGACAAAAATCAAATAAAAATTACAAAATTAAAATACAAACATACCTTGTACATATACCATGTACATATATGTATATCACTAATTATTTAACCTATGTATATAAATAATAAAAATAAAATAAAAATAGCCTTTTATTCCTCATTTTATCCTATAAATAAATAAAATATAAAATAGGAATAAAAATGTATAAAAATAAATAATTAAAAATCAAAAATCAAAAATCAATATAGTGTATATATACCTATGTATAGCTATATTATATAGACCTTATTTTTATTTCCAAAAATTAATTAAAAATCACAAAAAAATAGAAAAAAATAAAATAAAAATATTTTGTGTTTTAAGTTTTTGAAAATTCGGCCATTTAAAGGCCCAAAAAAATCAAATAAAAACTCAATAATTGGCGGGCTCTGATTGGTCCACGGGGGATTGTTGACCCCCGGTCAACTCTCCCCCCAGGACCACCAGAGCCGGGTCACCCTCGCCCGACCCGTTTTCTCCATATTCTTCACGGTTGACCCGACCGCCTTTCCCCTTAACCCCGGGCCCCGATTGACACCCGATCACCCAGGACCTTCGCCCGGGGTGGGCTTGCCGGATCCGAGCTCCGCCTGACTCGCCCGAACACCATCTTCTCGGACCTGGCACCATATTTAATGTCGTCACCGGCGACCTATCCACGCCATCTTTGATCTTCCCCTCGGCGCCTGTGAGCTCCTCCGGACCACCCGAGTGACAGGCGAGTGATTTGGAGTGGAAGCGAGGCCTGGGCAGCCGGAAATCACTGATCCGGTGGTTGACTCCGCCGTGCGCCGCCGCGAGCGCGCCTGAGCCTCGGGGAGCTCGACGACCCCTTGAGGCAACGACCGGGAGCCTCCTTGGCTCCAGCCCAGTCGACATCAGCCATCAGGTACCTTCCTTAGCCAGTAGAGTAGCGTAGCTTTAGGTTTTTAGATTCGCAGTAGCGTAGCTCCGCCACCTCCACCAGCCGTATCCGTCTACCCATCCGATCATCCGACACCGCCATCACCTCCGCCAGCCTTCTCTCCACCTGCTCCGCCCCTTCACACCCCTTGTCTCGCCCAGGAGCAAGGTCTCGGCTCTCATCCCTCCGCCGCTCGCCGGAGAGCCATCGCCTCGCACCACCAGCCATCTTCCGCCCGCTCTGACGGGTCGAGGCACTTTGCCCTCGACCCAGCTTCTTTTCTGTGCAGGTCTTAAGGCGAATCGACCTCATCTGGAGGTCGGAGCTTCAGAGCACAGCAGCTCCCGCCCCTTGACGTCGCCGGAGCTCTCCTGAGCTCCTCTCTTCCTTCGGAGCGTTGCATCGGGTGCGGAGCTTCACGGGGAAGCTTCTCCGCACCTTAGGAGAGATCGACGAGGACTACCGTGCACACAGAGGGCCGGCGAAGCTCGCCGGCCGCCAGTTCTTCCACCATCCTCTCCGACCGTCAGATCAGCCGTGGAGCTCCAGATCAGATCTTGACCGTTTATTCGCAGAGCTGCAGTTAGCGTCAGATCAGCTGCGGTGTGATCCTAACCGTTGATTCACCGAGGGTTCGTCCACCACGCACGAGGACCGTCCGATCTCCACGTGGAGGACCCTCCACCGTTCGATCAGGCCAAGCTTATTAAGGTCAAAGGCGCCACTCACCTCCACCGTTGGATCATCTACGTGGCGCTCCTCCAGCCGTCGGATCGCGTCGAGGTTCTCCTTGGGTGTGCGGCGCGTCAATCCAGCCGTTCGATCCGCCACGCGTCGCGCATCCGCCCCTCGACATTAATAAAAGGGTAATTTGCTTAGGGCCCCCTCTTAGTTTGTCTTTTTATTTTTAGTCCTGTAAATATTTTAGTAACTTTATTTACGTAGGGTAAATTGCATTGTGGACCCTGTGCTTGTTTGTATTTGCATGTATGCCTTTGTGTGTATGAGTCCACGTGCTTCGTCACGTGTCTAGCTGGGCTATTTACATCTTTTTCCCTGTAGTTCTGTTGGGTTAATGAATGAATGTTAACTTTTTGGTAATTGCATTTATGCCCCTGTGAGTGTTGTTTATGCGCATGTGCGAATTTTAGTGCGATTTTTGCATCCAAGCCCCTGGACTTTTGGTACGAGTTACCAAAGAGTCCAGAAACTTGGTTTTTATTACCAAGAGGCCCCTGAGTGCCCCAGGCACGCGCCACGCGCGTGCTTTGCCGGGATTTTTGCACCTTGGCCCCCAGACTTTAGGGTATTTGCACATACGTCCCTGTGCACTGTGCCCCCTCTTTGATTTTTGAATAAATATCAAACCACCTCCAAATTCGATGAAAATTTGACACATGGCTCCTGCCATGTTGTTGGATTTTTGAGAAATTTTTGAGGACATTTTTGAGTTTATTTAGTATTTTTAAAAATTCAAAAACCTTGTTTTTAGCTACTGTCTAGGTTTAAAAATACCAAAAAAATATAAAAACACCTCCAAAAATTCTAAAAATTTTAGTTACTGTTTCTTGTGTGTTGTTTGATTTTCTAGCCAATTTTGGCTATTTTTCATCACTTAAAAACCCTAAAAATTGAAAAACCCCAAAAAACGCATAAAAATTATAATAAATAATTTAAAAATCCAAAAACAATAATTCAGGTGCCTAAATTTTCCTTATTCTTTCTAGATTACAGGAAAATTACCTCCAAGGCCTATTGAGACTCTTAAATATTTTATTTTTGAGTTTTGAGCCTTGCTGGACAGTACCATTTCTTTTTAGCACTGTTTGATTTTTAGAAAATAATTTACCCATTAGAAAAATACCAAAAATTCACCAAAAACACTTAAAAACCTAAAAAACATAAAAACAATTTTTCCTTAATTTTTGCTTGATTTTTGGTGTGTTAAATAATTTGCCCAAGTGTGTTGATATTTGTTTTCTTTTATTTTCTTTATCTTTTAAAAATCCAAAAAAAAATATAAAAATTATTAAAAACCACTAAAAAACACTTTTCTTTTATTTTATTTTCTTTTTACTACTTCGTAGGCCCTAGGCCAATCCGTGCTCCTTGTGTTCGACCCTGGGAGCTATACCAGGTTAATCATATAGCTAGGACCGCTTGATTTGCTTTGTTTGATTTTCGATTCGTTTCGCGGTTCGATTCTTTTTCTTGATTGACACATCTTCTGAGATCCGGGTCGCAACGACCCTTGTTTCATTACCTTCACCCTGGTCTTAGGGAATTTAGTGTCATCAAGAGCCCCCATCACTTACACTGTACAAGTCAGCTTCATAGTTATAAGGGTTTGCGTATGATGTAGACTGGTTCTGACCAGGCTATTGAGGTGGGTTGAACCGAGTTCTGTGACTATCGAAGGCTGTTATATTTTAGAGCTGGTTCCCGACTAGGTTCCACACACATCTACACCCAAGGTCTGACAGGAGCTCCAAATTCAGATTTTGTAAAGACATGCATTGCACTGAAAGCACCCCTGTTCACTCTACCCTTCTTTAATTCTCCTTTTTCTTTTCTTTATTCTTTTTGTACTTATTGCATAAGTGTTTGCTAGGGACTAGCAAAGGCGAGTATAGGGGGGTGATGAATCTCCATTTCATCACCTTTATTCTATCATTTTGGCCTTAAAAACCCCAGCAAATGCATGTAAAAAGCATCAAATTGTACATAATAGCATTCATGATTCATTGTATTAATTATACATTAAATACCGTGTTTAATGCCAAAATTATAGAATAAAGAGAAGGAAAAGAAAAAGGAATAAAATATTGAAGATATTTTATGACCCAAACCCCGAGACCAAGGCCAGCATGGAATTGGTTGACAAGGAATAAAGTAGGGGGAGATAAGGGCCAGTGTACAATAAACACCTCATTTATTCATGCATCTATTTATGCATTTTTTGACACCTATTTTGTACATAATTACTCATTCATCAAATAAAGAAACTTTGTTCATGAAAGTTGTAGATAATAATGTAAATAAAAATACAAAATTGAGTTTGTGTAAAAATAATACTCAGTGTACATTTTATACACAGAATAAAAAGCCAAAATATCAACTTCACAGACCCATATCTTGCAAATAAAAACTCCAAATCACCCAAACTCACCATTAATTGTATATAGCATTCCAAGAACTATTTAATAAAATTTGTTTCATAATTTTTGGAGTTCATCTGTAGAAGTTAGATTTTTGACCCTCCTTGTATATAGGGATGATTAAAATATTCATTTTATTCAATATGTATTATTTATACAAAATTATATTTTTAGAATTTTGAAAATAATGTATAGAATACATGTACATATTAAAATTAAAAGTAAACTAAAAAGAATTTGAAAAATAAAATAAGCCTATGTAATACATAGGCAAAATACCTATGTTAAGAATGTATATAAATAAAAAGGGGTTTTAATTCTTTTATTCTTTATTCATCTATATTTTTATAGTAATGTATATATTATATATATCTTATTAAAAATACAAATCCAAAATAAAAACAAATAAAATTCATTAAATAAATAAAATGTATATAATATATAGGTGAAACACCTATAAGTATACTTACATATGCATATACCTATTTATTTAAAAATGTAAATAAATTCCAAAAAATTAAATAAAAATACCTTTATATTCACAAAAATAAATTATAAATTTATAAAATAAGCCAATAAAATAATAAAAGAAAATAAACAAATTAAAAATAAAATACACAAAATACATGTAAATACATACATATACACATTATTCAAATAAAACTATAATAAAACACTTCGAAAAATTCAATAAAAATCATAAATAAATACTAGATGAAATAATACACATTTTTTATTTTTTGAGAAAAAAATAATAAAATCGTTTACTATGTCAAATAAATCAATCTCTAACAAGATTTCTTATTTTGGCGTTTAGCGGCCGACGTGGACCAATGGGGCGCCAGCCCTCGTTGACCGCCTGGTCAACTGTCCCATCCAAGCTCTGGCGCGTCTGAACCGTCTTTTCCCCGATTTTCATCCCTTTTTACGGCCATCTCGTCCATCGATCGAGCTCGCTTCCTTCACAAGAATTGATCTCTGATCATCCATGATGCCCGCCAAACTCTTAGATCAATCAGATACTCATTGGATTAAGAAATAATCGCCGGTCAATAAGGCACCATGCCAATGTCTATAAATAAGTAGCTCCGCCTCCTTCCTCGAATTTGGCCAATTTCATTCCAACCAAAAGCCTTGATCTTGTTCCTGGATTGTTCCTCGTGACAGGGGGAGTGCTCCAGTGCCTCGGATCGGCCGAAGGAAGGAGAATTTTGACGCGGCGGAGCTCCAGCATCCGCCCTGCTCCCTGGTGGCCCCCAGGTATAAGAGTTGTCCCTTTTTATGCTTTTTAGTTAGGTTTTAATGCTAGTTTTTAATTCCAGTTGTTAGATTAGACTTTAGTTAATCCCTGTAGCGTAAAATTCCAAATTCGAAGTTCGCCGGAGCTTCGCTCCGGCAACTTCTTCACTGTGAAACCAACTGTCTCCGACCGCCACGTGCACCCCATTTCACTACCCATCGCATTCTCCATCGATCCATCGCCTTTGACCAACCGAGGACCCCTGGTCTTCGCGAATCGGGGCTCCACCTCCGCCGTTCGTTGGAGCCCCTCCGCCTCACTCCATCTCGCTGCCAAACTTCAAAACCCCGGGTCGAGGAGGTAGCCCTCGCTCCCCCAGTTCTTCCTATGCAGGTCAAACAAAGGAAGAGCCCCATCTGGGCTCGAATCGAACCAGGAAGAGGTTCCTGGAGGTCCGCTACTTCACCGACCTCGTCCGAGCGACTCGGACCTATAGGAGCCATGATAGGACCTTCAGGAGATGCGGGAGGCTTCCAGCTACGTGCAGACTACTTCAGATCCGCGGGAGAGCCGTGGAGGAGCCCATGCTTCTCGATCGAAGCTCGCCAGGCGCGAGCTTCTTCCCTGTTCTTCCAGGGAGCTCCAAAGCCGTCAGATCTGGAGGCCCGTCCCAGATCACTCAAGGGCCGTCCGATGAAGACCCACGCCGACCGTCAGATCAGCCAGGAGCTTCTAATCCGAACCCTTCATCGGCGAACCGGCGTAAACCGTCTGATGCGCGACACGTGGATAAGCGCCTTAAGGGGGTAAATTTCAAACACCTCCCCCCGCTTTTTGTATTTACAGTTTAGTGCTAAAAATAAAAGGTTACGTTGTAAATAAATGGTATAATTTGCAGAAGGACCCCTGATGTTTTTTGTATTTGTATTTTAGTCCCTTTGTGCCTCACGTGCAGACCCCACGTGAGGCGCGTGAAATTTGCATGTAAACCCTGCCGGGTTTTAGTATTTGTAAAATGGCCCGGAAAATGAAAATAAATATTTGATTCTGTTGTAACTTTTGCATGTATACCCCTGAGAGATATTTTAATTGCAAAAATACCCCTACCAGGCCATTTATTGTTGGTATGCTTTGTCCATTTATTTTGTGCTTCATATTTCCTTGAAAAATTTTGTAAAAATGGATATAAGCTCCTGAAAGTGTACCCTTGCACGCCATATTTTTGGATTTTAATTTGGTTGTGTTTTTGCATTTATTAAAAATAAAAAAATATGCTTTTTATTCACTGTCTAGCTTATAAAATTCCAAAAAAATATAAAAAGGCCTCGAAAAATCCCAAAAAAATTAGTTATGGTATTTTGACCTATTTCAGTGTCAGTCCAAAAATCCCTAAAAATCTCAAAAGGAAAATCTTAAAAATTCAAAAATACCCAAAAACTTCAAAAAAATGTATAAAATCAAAGAAAAATCAGAAAAATATGAACTCGGTCCCTATTTATGCTATATTTTATTATCTTTATTAGGAAAATAGTGTGGAAAATTTTTGAGGTTGTTTGCTTTTTTTAATTCCTATTTTTCTTACAGTCAGACCCTATTCCACTGTTTGCTCTTATTTTGCTATTTAAAAATACTAAAAATGCTTTGAAAAATGCCCAAAAATCACAAAAACAGTAAAAAATCATGAAAATCCCAAAAAAGATTTCATTCCTGAATCTTTGACTATTTTTTTAGTATTTTTATAAATATTGTAGCATCCCTATATATATCCCCCTATTCTAAAGAAAATAAAAAAATATAAATATATATATATGTATCCATATATATATATATATTAATATACAAAATCCTAAAATTAAAAAATATATATATTATTCATATTATTTATATATATATCTAATGTATGTATTATAGACTGTATACCTACCCTCTAGGGATATCTATATATTCCTTTATATATTTATAATCTATAAAGTATATATATATTATATTACTATATAAAAAAATAAATAAAATAATAAAAATTAAAAAAAAACCACTTTACACAAGGATAACTCTGAGATACATGTAGGCTATTGCATTTTGTATTGCTCTCTGTGGTTCGACCTCTACATGCTTGTTCCCTATACATTTTATGGTAGAGTAATAAAGATTAATTCACATTTCTTTTTGAGCTTAATTGTTTTATTCTTTTACTGTGGGTTAATTGCTGATTAACCGGGTATTCTGCGAGCGGTCGCCTCAGCGACACTTTTTATATTATTCATGGTGGCCCTTTGTAGAATTATTCGTGTTATCAGCTGGCTGCCTGTGGCGATGAGGCACGAGGTGGTCGGAGAGGGGCACCTTGCAAAGGCGGCGGGGCGAGATGATGCGGCCGCACGAAGATGGTTGCACCGCTGGAGTTGCGCGAAGGCGGTCGACGCTTCGGAGTCAGCGGCGAGGCACCGCATTGGAGGACGTGCAAGGAAGCGTGGCCTGACAGAGAGCAGGCGGGCAGTAGGGGCGCGAGCAAATCACGAGAGAGGATGGAGGGAGTGTCGTCGTCAATTAAGAGAGAGAGAGAGATAATGGAAATAATACAATGACTTACCATAAAAATAGGATTTATGGTTGTCACATTCTATATTTAGAATGTGACAATGACGAAAATGGGTTTTCAGCCATTAAATTAATTTAGTTAATGTATCATTAATTCCAGCCGTGAGATCCAAAATAGAAGGATGAGATTGAGGGCTCACCACAATATTAGTGAGACCCCGTCTCATTTGAAGTTTCTCATATATATATATATAGGGCTTTATCCAGAGAGCCCCGTGCCCATTTGAATTGCGGTGAGCACCAAACGTGGGCTCGCCACGTGTATTTCCATTTGAATGGTTGCCTATTTTGAAGGAGCACGGTTTTGGAAGGATTTAATATGTTTGAGCCTTTTATATTTCCAATTATATCGAGTCCTTAAAAAAAGAAGACGGTTTTGGAAAGATATATTCAAATCATTAATTTCGTACCGAAGAAATAATCATTGTACATTTGATTAGTAATGTACATAATGTACTCAAGTAATTATATATTGCGAGATCAGTAATACTGAAACAATTGTCAGTATTTTACACCTGTAATATTATATTGTACAGAGATCATTAATTCATTCATGTTACTCAAGTAATGCATATTCAGCTCTCAAGTAATTATTGTTGTGAGATCAATAATTAAGTATGTAAATTACTAGTGTCCATACAATAAGTACTGATTACAAATGTCCATTTTACTGAAGTCATTTTGATTGTTACTAATGTTATAGTTACTTAATACTTTGAGTCTTACTGAAGCGCCTCTTAATTACTTATATAACTTTTTAAATTACAATAATGCATCGAGTGTTACTGATAGCAATACATAACTTACTGGTCACGGGGGTTTTTTATACTTATTGTAACTTACTTATTCTATTATCCTCTTTTACCTACAATTTATTACATGTTACTGATGCTTCTATGTATCTTGTTTTATTCTGTATTTTGAATTACTACCGAATCACACCTTCTTTACTTATGTAGTCCATTTAATTACTTGTAATACGTCAATTATTACTGAAAGCCACACATAAGTTACTTAATTATTGTTATATGATGAACATCCAAATTTCAATTGTTGTCTTATAGTCCATTTAGATGATGTTGTTTTGCTCTCGCTCGTCGGCATAACAACAACTTCTTCAAGACACCAAATTGTTGCATTGTTCTGCAAGAAATAATAAGTTAATTGACCATTTAAAAATATTAAAATATCAAGAAATTGGCAAAAAAATACACATTACTTATAAATTTTCAGTAACGTTTCAGGAGGATACTTGCTTCAGTACTATTTTATATCCGTGAATAGTAAGAATTGTAAAAAGAAAAGTAACTAATCAATATACTCGCTTCAGTAAGAATCATTCAATGACAAGTAACTTGTAATGAATTGTTAGCAACATTTGTTATATGACAAGTAACTTGTAATGAATTATATTTATAATAGTAATTCAATGTGAAGCATAAGTAATTTGATGAGCTACTTAAGTAACTTACTGAATTGAGATCAGTAAGATAAACTTCGGAATTCATATAAGTAAGAATTCACTATTTCAAAAGTAAGTAGATTCATTTTTGCTCAAAATATCAGTAACTTTTATTTCTATATCAGTAACTAATAGCAAAGGACAAGTAAATATTTAAATTACTCAGGTAATTTGTAGAATTTTCATCAGTAATAATGACTATAAGGGCAGTAACTCAGTATATCTTCAAAGTAACACACGAAAAAGTAATAATTCTATTAGCATTAGTAACATAAAATATCTTATAAGTAAATTAAGTAAATACATCAGTAACTTGGTATATCTTCAAAGTAACGTATTAAAAGTAACAATTATGTTAGCAGTAGTAACATAAAATATCTTATAAATAAATTAAGTAAATACATCATTAACTCAGTATATTTTCAAATTAACGCATGAAAAACAACGACTGTGTTTACTGTAACTTTTTATTATATGAAAACAAAATACATTCGATAAAAAATCTATTATTACTACAGATCATGTATCAAAATGAATAAAAATTGATATTATGAACACCACTTTCCCATATTTCAATCATACTTCTCGAAAAAATATTGCTTACGATAAAAAATATGAAATTTCATAAGCGATCAAATCATGAAATCATGAAATGATGAAATAGAACAAAAATATCATTAAAACAACAAAATTATGATAGAAATAAGTGATCAAATCATGAAATGAATCACATACCTCTCTTCTTGCGTTGAAACGAAAAAAGTACCTTGCGTTAGAATGAATCGATAGTTTTAGCAATCATATACGTGTGCCTTGCACTTTCCAAAAATGTAACGCTATTTTTAGAGAAGTTTTAATTTCCGATTTTGTTTTATTTCCATATGAAAATTAGTTCCTATTTTTTGGTATTGAATCTTGTAGATGGACGGCTATAATTGGGTCTCAAAAAAATCCAAATGGGAACAGGGCTCTCTGGATAAATTCCCTATATATAATATAGGGAGCACTCCAATTGAGGTTTCTTAATTATGGAAAGGTGTTATCTTAGGTCATAGGACGATTATTCTATGTGTGAGATTGAAACCACTAGATGATTTTTGTGCCAACTAACATTTCTAAATTGGGGTGGATTAAATGTGCTAATTTAGCCAAATACACGTCATATTTAGTAATACCCGAGGAGTGTGCATTGTATTTTCGAGAAACATGATGGAATAAGTGTTTTTATTTTGAATTAATTGTTATCAATTTACAAAAGATGGATATGTTTTACAATCATGTGATGTAAATTACAAAAATCATAACCACTAATGTACAGGAAAAAAACTCAAATTCGTCAAAAATTGATGTATTATGTATAGTTGTGTTTCCTAAAATATAGAGTTCTTTGATAATGACCTAATTAATTAACGTACACGTGGAAAATATTCCTCCGATGATGGAATTTTTGTTACAACAATATTTCCTAATATATTGGACGTGGTAAATTACGAACGCATTATATTCTACATGTCATACGCATATTATTTCTAGGGGGATCTAAATATGAGGTGTGTTTTTAAATTCACAAATTAGAAAATACATGTCTTAGTACATGCTAAATCTCATTTCATTCAACATTATGTGAAAGCAATATTTATAAACCACAATATTTTTTATAAATTTTATAGTCCCTTTTGTAAACCACATTTGATTTATTTTGAACAATTTTGCAGTCTCTTTTGAGAACATTTTGTGGGAGTAACGTTTGTAAAATGTGATATTGTTTTGTAAACTTTGTGATCTCTTTTATAAAATACATGTGATTTTTGTAAAACAGATTACTTATTATCAATATAAATTGTTTTATATTTCCATCCAACATATTTCCCAATATCATAGGTCCAACGAAATTTGTCATCCATTGTAAGTTTGTGTAGATTTTGTAAAATCCACGCTCCCATTGTAACAATTATGTGAGAATTTGGAAAAAAAATCATTCAGTAGTTTATCATTTATTCCTACGATAACTTGTAAAAAATATGTGAAAAATTATAAATCAACGAATCAAAATGTAAATTATACAATCAATTATGTAAATTAGTAGATAAAAAGTAAAATATTCCATCATATTTAGTATTTAATCTATCTAATTGAATCTGCAAACTTCATCCCTTTAATATTTAATCCACAATTGATGTGATTTATCTAATTTGATTTTTGCAAAATACAACACCTTTTGGGTGTAAATAACAAGATGTACAATCTTCTATAATAAAAAATCATTTATGAAACTAACAACCTGGGACATATTTAATTTGTAAACAAATATTTACATTCTTAATCAATTTTCTTCTTTTGGGTGATATTTTCATTCTCATTTTACTGAATTCAAATTTGTAAACAAAACTCAAAAGAAAAAAAACGAAAAGTGGATGAACTCAAAAGAATGGCGGAAACCAAATCTATAAACGATTGAATGTTCCAGAAAATATGATTGAACTCAAAAGAACAAAAAGTGTGTTGAATATTCCAGAAAATATGATTGAATAAAGGCTCTCATTTTGAAATAATTGCTATTAATTTACAAAAGATTTATATATTTTACAATCTCGAGTTACACATTACAAAATCATAATCACAGGTGTTTGAAAAAAACACTCAATCATAACCACTAGTGAATCGGAAACACTAATTAAAAACAAAACAAAGGAGAAACTTTGAAGATTTGATTGAGATAGAATCAAAACAAAAAAAATCCAAACAAAAAATAAAAGCAATCTAACATAACCTAGAACTTGATTAATAAATGAATAAAAAGGAATAAGAAAAAAATACTAAGAACACACATCATCCTCTGTGTGAAACCACATCATGCTACTCCATGTATCGTCGTCATTGCCATGCACTACCATCTCACACACCACCATCATCTCCACGCACACCTACCGCTTCTACATCGAGGGAGGACGAAGAAGTGGAGGGGGAGCAAACCCCCATTGAGTTTTGTTTTGAAAATTTCGAGTAATTGAGAACCTCGATTATGATGGATGTTATATTTAGAAAATAAATTCGAGTAATTAATGAGAAACGAGATAATGATGCAACTAAATAGAATATTCAATTTCATTTCTAAAAATAGTGAGTTAGAGGATATTTGGATGGCGGTTTTGGGTTTAATTTGGTGGTTCTGTTTATAGCCATAGATCAAGATCTAACGGATTTTATGGAATGTCGTACCATGATTGTGGTGAGGTAGGACCTTAATTCAAGTTTTCCTATATATATGCCCAAACTTCTAACATTTTTATGTTTTTATTCTAACTCCAATTGACCTAGTTCTTTTTTTATCCTTTTCTTAAAAATGTAAATAAAATATTAAAATAAAAAATCAATTTACAAACACACACACTCACACATATACCAATAAAAACTAACCACTTATAATGTCTTATTTTACAGACTTGTATCACATGCATACGATGTCCAATTCAACTTTACTTACCTTTGGTCATCTGTGGAAGTTTGGTTTTTGACCCCTTGTATCTTTATACAACTTGATTTTAGCTTTAACAATTTATGTAGAATGTATATAAAAGCCTTTTAAAGTGGTTTTAATTTTATATGTTCCTTTTAACATCATATTTTTATCTAAGTATATAAAACAAGACAAAATTGCAAAAACAAAAAAGATACAAAAAAAGGAACGTTGTATGTAGCACAAATTGACATGTACAAAACCTTTCCCATTTTCTTTCTAGTGAGTCAAGAAGGAGTGCACACATGAGAATTTTGAGGCACACGAGCAAGCGCATGCCACTGCTAGTGCGCAATATTAGATAGAACAGAAGCTAGGACAAGTTTGATCGTGGAAGAGAGTACTTGATCTAGTGAGTTATATGATCAAAATAAAAAAATCCAAAAAAGTATTTCTATATGTCTAAAATAGTTCACATAGTAAAATATTTTAGACATATTGTATTAACAAGAAACAAAAATAAAATTGAGAATCATAAAACTTGGCTATAAAATACCTATTATTGAAATGGAAAATTCTCATAAAGGTCTTGTGTTCCACACAAGGGGGGAACACAGTCGCTGAAGCGACCGACGAGAACCTCGAATTCGATAACAATTAGTCCACAATATAGATCAAGCAGTGCAGAAATAAAAGTGTGGAAATAAAATTTATTATAACAGTACAAGGATGTGTATAGATGAAGTATGCATAGGTCAAACACATGGAGAAAGGGGAATAGACTAAAAAAATTGACTAAAGAAGACAATAAATGTTTTTTGTGTTTTATAGGGATTTTTTATTTTTTGGAGGGTTTTTAATATTTAATATTTAATTTAGTTTTTTTAGTTTTTTATTTTTTTATTTTTTATATATTCTAGTTTTTAAATTTTCTTTATAATAAATATAAATAATATATATAAATAGGAGAAACTTCAAATGAGGCGGAGTCTCACCATATATATGGTGAGCCACCCTCAATTTAGGCTTCTTCCAAATATATTTTACAATTTCTTGTTTCAGTAATATAAAATTAAATATTAATACAACATGTATAGTAAAATAAAATTATGAAAATATTATTCTATTGGATGGAAATGTTAATTTTAATTTAGATGCTATATTTTACTAAATTCACTTTTTTTACAATGTGTAGTTTATATTTTTACAAAACTGTTACAGAGTTTTTACTAAATTCACAACGGCCTTTACAATTTCAGAAAAGCCCCCACCTCATTTGAAAGGTCCCCTATATAATATATATAGCTATATATAGCTAATATAATAGATATATAAGATATTAATATATATATAATAGAGAAAATCAGAAAAATACCCTAAGTACAGTCTTTTTTTATTTTTTAAGGGTATTAAAAATAATTTTTGATTTTTTATAATAATATCAATATAATAAATAAATATATATATATAATATAGGCCAGTATATATAAATATAGATATAAATACTAAGATAGAGAAAATAAAATAATGTCTTTTTTATATGTTGATATGTTTTTGTGATATTTTATTTTTTTGTATTTTTAATAGAATAAAAATAGGGAAAAATTAACAAAAATATATAGTCGAATTGTTTTGAAATTTAAAAATAGCTAAATAGCTTAAAAATTAGAAAAACTAATTTTAATATATAACATAGATAATAAATATGATAGAGAAATAGAAAACTCAATTTTTAGATTTTTAAAGAAATTTTTTATATTTTTTAGAACATTTTTAGGGTTTTGCACTTTTTAGTGTTTTTCTTTTGATATTTTTAATAAATTTTGGTTTATAGTCCAGAAACAAAATAATAAATAACTCCTGATTTTTTTAGAAATTTTCAAAATATTTTCTAAATTTTTTGTATTTTATTGCAAACCTAGAATGAATGCAAAGTTTTTTATTTTTAAATATAGAAAAATATTTTAAATGACCTTGCAAAAATATGTGTGAATTAATATCAAGTCAAGCACTTAATAAATTTCCTACAAACATTAAATGCAAAATGTTGTGTTTAATGCAAGAAATAAAGAAAATAAAATGCATACACTGGTAGGGACCTAAACACAATTATAATTAAATAAAAATGCAATCCAGAACAAAAGACACAAAGTCGAGGGGGCTCTATGTAATTTTCTTTAAATATTTAATTCATACAATGCTAGCAGGGGTTGATGAATCTCCATTTCGTCACCTTTATTCTTTCATTTTGGCCTTTAAACCATAGCTAAATGTATGTAAATAGCATTAACTTGTACAAAATAACATTTATTATTTATGTTATAAATATTGTATAAATACTGTATTTAAAGCCAAAATAAAAGAATAAAAACAAGAAAAGAAAAAATGAAATACCAAAGGTATTGAATGACCCTAAATCCCGAGACCTGGGCATCATGATGATTGGGTTGACAAGGGATAAAGTAGGTGGAGATAAGGGTCAAAAATAATAAAACCCTAATTTATAAATCCCCCAAATAAGTCAATTTTGGGACCTATTTTATTTTCTTTATTTATACATCAAGTCAATCAACTTTGTACATGAAAGTTGTAGATAAAAATATATAGAAAAATACAAAATTTATTTCACGCAAAAATAATGCATATTGTGATTTCTATACTTAGAATAAAAATCCAAACTTCCCAGACCTGTATCTCCTCCATATGAACACAAAATTCACCAAAATCACCTTTAATAAAACTTTTAATAAGCTATTTAACGAAGTGGTTTTGTTTTATTTGGAGTTAATACAAAAGTTAGGTTTTGAACCCCTATTGTACGCTATACTTGAATAAAGTATTCATTTTATTTATTCTTTATGTTCTTTAATATTTATAATTTTGTAAATATCATTTATAACATATATGCATAACTAGAATAGAATAAAACCATTAAAAATACACTAAAATAAATAAGTGTAAAATACAGAGATGAATTGAACATTGATAGACATATATATAATAAATAATTACAATTAGTTTAGTGTACATAATATATTAGAAAAATAAAATAAAAATATAATTATGTATATTTAATTAAGTTATAATTATATAAATTATGTATATAAAATAATAAAATCTAAAATATATAATAAAAATTAAATACACATTATATAAATGAATATACCTATATTTATACTTGTAAAAAGTAACTTATAATAAACAAACTTGTAAAAATAATAAAATAATCATAAAATGCTACATAAAATTTTATATTTTTTTATGTTTTAACCTAAAATTAATAAAATTATTTAGTATTTTATTTTGAATTGATAAAGAATTTCCACCCTATTTTGTCGCTTAGCGAGCGGACGTGGACTAATGGGAGCCCAATCAGAGTTGACCTCGATCAACTCTCCGGCCTCCCTAGGTATGCTTTGTCCGATGCTAGACGACTGATGAGCCGCCCGATAGACTAAGGTAAAGGAATCACTAAGGTCGTTGCGACCTCAGTCACTCGGGGCTCAGAGCTGGATCAAGAAACAAAAATCGGACCACCAAACAAAGAGAGAAAAAACAATGAAAATCAAAATCGCGGTCCTAGCTAGGTGATTAACCTTGTATAGCTCCCAGAGTCGGTCTCGAGGAGCACGAGTTGGCCTTGCGGCCTACGAAGTAGTCGGAAAAGAAAAGAAAATAAAACAAATATTTTTTTGGTGGTTTTTAATATTTTTATATTTTTTGGATTTTTAATAATAAGGAAAATAAGAAAAACACAAAAACAATAAACTTCAACCAATTATTTAAATACTCAAAAATGGTCCAAAAATTCAAACAAAAATATTTTTATGTTTTATATGATTTTTACTGTTTTTGGTGAATTTTTGAGGCTTTTATAATTTTTATAGAATTTTCTAAAAATAAAAGAATGTAGAAATAAAGGCAAACTGTCCAGTCAGGCTTGGAGGACCAAATTAAAATGTAAAATGATCATAAGAAAGCCTGAAGTATTTTTCTTGAAAGATAGAAATAACAAGGAAAAATCAGAAAAAAAAAAGATTTTATTAGTTTTTTGAATTTTCTATGATTTTTTAGAATTTTTATGAGTTTTTAAGGGTTTTCAATTTTTAAGCTTTTTATAAATCCAAAAATAGCCAAAAATGCACTGAAATTCAAACATACAAAAACACACAAAACTTGATTTTTTGGAATTTTTAAAAGGGTTTTTATATTTTTTAGGAATTTTTAATCTGGACAGAGGCAAAAAGGGATGTTTTTGAATTTTTAAAATAATAAAAAGTCACAAAAATGTACCCAAAAATAGTGAAAATTTTACACAGTGGCAGAAGCCACGTGTCCAATTTTTACATGATTTGGGTTAATTTTGATATTTTATTTAAATCAAAACACACACACAGTGCGTAGGGACCTGTTCGCAATGAAAATATAGTCCAGGGGCCAAAAAGTAACAAATCCAGAAGCTGGGGGGTCCCTTGTGCAAAATTTCCAAGTCCCCACGCGCGCTGCACGTGATCTGGGCACAGAGGGACCAATATGCAATAAACTTACTTCCCATGACTTATTAGCAACAGGTGCTAAAAGTCCAGGGGAGAAGTTGCAAAATACCCAAACAATTCAACACATGTCGAATACAACCACGCACAGGGGTATGGATGCAAATATCAAAAACTATATTTCATTCATTAACACATAGAAACTACAAGCCCGGATAATGCAAATTCACCAAAAATCACGCGACGACGCACGTGTCTCACATACACAGGGATGAAAATGCAAATAACATGAACGCCCAGGTCCTAAGTGCAATTTTTACAAAATAAAAACAACTACTTAAACTAATTACAGGACTAATTGATAAAAGCAAAATAGGAGGTGGCCTAAGTGATATTTACCCCTTATTATCCGAGGGCTCGAGGCGCGCCACGTGTGATATCCAACGGCTGCGGGGCGCTGCTCCTCTGTGAAGGGCGCTGGCTCGGATCTGATGGCTGAGGGGTGTCCACGTGGCTGATCGGGCGTTCGTGGATCAAGGGCACTCCTCGCTGAATCAAGGGTAACGATCGAGCCTATGGTAGATCTACGGTGACTGGCTCCTCGCTCGTGGACACTCCAGATCAAAATTGGGCGAGGAGGGCTTGATCTGAAGGTGACGGAGGATGCACCAAGAACAGGTCGCCGACGACTTTCACCGGCCCAATGCTCGCGCTAGGGTCCTCCTCCGATGCTGCTGAGATGTCCAAGAGCTTCGCCTCGATGGTCCGCAGCTGGTGGATGCCTCTGATGAGGCCAGCGACCACATGAATGACCCGACGATGGCGGAGGCTAGGAGCTGCTGTGCTGAACGCTTAGACCCTCATATGGGCCTTTTCTCAATCTGCAAAACCCACAGCCAAACTCCTGGGTCGAGGGCAAAGTGCCTCGACCCTGTGAGGGGTGAAATGGGCGAGTGTAAGCGTCGGGGCGGCACCCTCCGGCGATGCGACGGTGGAGGAGGTGGACTCCCAGTTCCGGGGCAAACTGGGTTGGATGGATGAGTGAAGAAGGTGGAGAGAGGTCTGGTGAAGGTGATGGTCGGGTCGAGAGGACAAATGGGTGGTCGGAGTGAGCTGAATTGGTCGGCGACGGTGGCGGAGCAATTTGGGGGAAAAGTGAAATTAGGCTAAACTACAAGCTAAAGGAACTACCTGGCGGATGAAGTCGACTGTGCTGGAGCTCGGGGAGCTCCGGGGGTTATGGCCTCAAGGGTTTGTCGCTTCTCGAGGCTTGGCGCACCTCGCGGCGGTGCACGGCGGTTATCTCACCGAATCAGTGGCTCCCGGCTACCCGAGCCTCGCTGCTACTCTCTCTCGCACAGATGTCACTCAGGCGAGGTGGAGGAGGTCACTGGCGTCGAGGGGGAGGACCAAAGATAGAGTGAAAAGCTGCCCGGAGGCGAGATCTTATATGGCTAGGGGTCCGAGAAGATGAAGGTCGGGCGAACATATCGGAGCTCGGATCCCTAGAACCCACCCCAGGCGTGAATCGCGGATAAGCAAGGATCAAATGGAGCATGGGGTTTAGGGGTTTGGCGATCGGATTAAGTGGGTAAAAATAGGAGAAATCAGGTCGGGGCGACAAGATCCGAGTCTGGTGGTCCTGGGGGGAGAGTTGACCGGGGGTCAACATCCCCCGTGGACCAATCAGAGCTCGCCAATTATTGAATATTTGGAAATTAAATAAAAAATAGTAAATGACCGAATTTCAAAAAAGTTAAAACATAAAAAAAATGTTTATTTATTTTTAAACTATTTTTTAGTGATTTTTATTTATTTTTTTGAAATAAAAATAATGTATTTACAATATAGTATTATTATATATATGTATATACAATATGTATTTTTGATTTTTGATTTTTAATTATTTATTTTTATACATTTATTCCAATTTTATATTTTATTTATTTATAGAATAAAATTTGGAATAATAAGGTATTTTTATTTTATTTTTATTAATTATTTACAAGGGTTAAATAAATACTTTTATTTATATACATACATGGTATATATACAATGTGGATTTTGGTTTTTATTTTATTTCTTTTTATTTTTGTTTTTATTTTCATGGTTTTCATTTTATTTATTTACACTATGGAATATAGAATATGTACATATTTTTATGGGATTTTTAGTTATGTATTTATAAGGAGAAATAAATAGATATGTCATTTATATACATATGGTTTATGTACAATGATGAAGGGATTTTAATTTCTTTTTAATTTTTATTTTGTTTTTTCCAATTTTATTTTAATTTAATATTTACAAATATATACATATTCACAAAAATACATTTTTATTTTATTTAGAGGAAAATATTGTTATTTATTTACAAGTATATATACACACATGAGCTTCCCTATCTCTCTCTACTTGGGTTCTTTTGCGGTCAGGCCCATGCTGAGCCCTCCCTTGGGATTAGGTCGCTCAATATTTATTCTAAATATCTCCCTCTTTTTCTTTTATTTCTTTATTCTTTTATTTATGCACAAAAACATGCTAATTATTCATTTTTACACAATGCATGCTGAATTGTAATTATTGCTATTTACAGGAATATACATGTGTTTTGCATGGATTTTGTAGCTAAAATAAAAGAATAAAGAGTGATGAATGGGTATTCATCACCCCCCTATACTTAACTTTGTTAGCCCCTTAGCAAACACTTATTTGAAAAAGAAGTGAAAAAGAAAAAGAAAAAGAAAAAGAGGAGAAAATGCATGGATTAATGCTGATTTATTAAACTTGCCTTCATTAAATTGAAATATGGAGCTCGATAAGATCTTTGGATTATTAATGTGTCGGAACCTTATCTAGACTTAGGTTTAAAACTCAACAGCATCTAAGATCCACTAATCTATAGTCAGGACTCCTCAACAATCCAGATCAGAACAAGTCTACATACACAAACCCTGAAGACCATGAATCTTTCCTTGTACAGTGTATGTGAGGTATAGCTCTCCACCTCAGAAGTAGTAACTTGACAACCCTCCCCAACAAGGTAACTCTATGACCCTAGTCTGGCCACTCTTTCCTCGAGGAGCGGGGTATTCCCTTCTAAGTTCAAATTCAACCGGCTCAAGAAGAGGGGGAAGAAGAGAATGGACCATGGCCAGTGTAGCCATGTATCCTTGGGAGCTCAACCAGTGTAGCTAAGTCTCCCTGCTGCAAGCTACATAAGATGGAACATGAGTCTCAAGCTTTGCTTATTTGCACTATATACATACTCCGGTGGGATTATCATTTTCTCTCAGACCCACCACTTTTTTGGAGTTATTCTCTTTTTGCATTTTTTTTTCAAGTGCATCTATACACATATTTACACGGTGCAGCATATGTACATAAGAAGTTTTTCCTCTTGAGCCAGTAGGCTATCCCTCTTTTGAAGCATTATTGCAACCCACAACTCCTGTCGTTAGACCTCATGGCAACCAGACCAAGTTGAGACGCACTTCCTTCACTAAAAGAAGAAGAGAGGTTCCGCCTAGAAGTACTACCCTCATATGCTACCCCAAGTCAAGGAAGACTGCCTCCTCACCACCTCATCCGTAGAGAGCTCGGTGTAAAGTGCGGGTCCAAGTCAAGCCATTGTCTATATGAGTCATGTGTGTGTTGTTAAGTGCTCTACTTAGGCTCATTGAGATGGCATGTGATCATAGCCTAGTGGACTCAAAGAATTAAGTCACCATGGACCTGAAAAGCCTTAACCCTAAGCCCTATAAGGTTCCTCTTATAATTAGGTGGATTAAGATCTTAATCAAGCTCCATTTCCCAATTTAATTCTAGGCTAGTTTAAATGTCAACTATAATCTAGGAAAAATTATACAAATATATGCAAAGATGTTATTTACACAATAATACACAAATGCAAAATTTTTGAAAAATGTTTTGAAATCATGAATGTGTGCATGAATGCAAGCTTTGCAAAATATTTACACAAATTTACACAAGGTTTTTGCAAACTTTTGATTTTCAAAACATTTTAGAAAAATTTTGTACTATATACATAATTTTGATATACACATATTTACATGATCTTAACACAAAAAGTTTTTGAAAACATTTTTACAAAAATAATTTTGTACAATAGCTATGTATATGCAATAAAAGAATATTTATTTACAAGGAAAATTTTTATTTTTTATGGATTTTAGGGTTTTTAACCATTTTTATTTATTAACACACTCTCACAAAGTACGAGTTATGGCTAAAGTATATATGAAATATATACACACCCCCCTATACTTAGCTCGAACGATGTCCTCAGAGTCAAGAGCGATGAAGAAGACATAACTCGTGCGTAGTATAGGGAAGTGAAAAGGAAGGCTATAAATAAAGACGAATCAAAGAAGAGAAAATCAAGAGGATCTCGGCATTTCCCCCTATACTTAGGATCAAATAATCCTAAGTATAGCAGGCTGTACACAAAGGGAAGGCCGAGTGAAGAATGTACAGGGTCTACCCCCCCCCCCCATACTTAGGGTGAAATATCCCTAAGTATAGGCAACAAAAACGGGGGTAGCAAGACACGAAGAAAATAGACAAATATATACAAGATGGAGGGCATCACTCCCCCTATACTTAAGGTGAAGAATCCTTAAGTATAGGCAACAACAGAAGTGATGAAACATAACAGAAGAACAACCCGGTGTTTCCACCCTCCTATACTTAGGATGAGGTATATCCTAAGTATAGCAAAGATAATCCTATACGAGACCTGGGGTGAAAACAAGAACGGAAGAAAGAAAGATCAAACTAAGACAAAACACGTATATACAAAGGGTACAATGTTGAGGTGCCTCTCAACAAGCGCTGGATTTTACGCCCCTAGCTGGGCGCAAAGGCTAGGACAAAGAAGTGTCAAGGTTCAGGACGGCATCTGTAAGGCGAATGTCGTACTGTCGTCGCAGTTTCGGTATGAGAACAATGACGTAAACAACAGTGTAAAGAATGACACCCAGGTATGCAATCAGGCGAATGTCTACTACCGGCCAAGTATATGGAAATAAATGATCGGGATCCGGTAGCATAAAAGAAATCGTCGGCCCGGAATCAGACTGGAGTGAAAGTGTAGAGCCGACGAAGTCAAACGTGGAGAAGGATGGATCAGTCATGGAATCCTCCACGCCGATCAGTGTCTCGAAAAGGTGTGGACAGTCAAGATCAGGAGACTCTCTAAGAAAACTGATATCCGATGCACAAAGTAGAGACAAGTCAGACAGATCATCGAATATCTCAAGGATCGGCTCATCCTCGCGAGGGTCATCGAGGTGAGATGACTCAGAATCAGAAGGATCAGAAGACTCTGTTTCGTGTTCCGTCAGATAGGATACACTCTTAGAAGGTGAAATCGAGTACGCATCATGGTTGGCATTCTCCCGCAGATAACCCTCAGGGAGAAATGCAAGATCATAGGTGAGAAAGAGAGAATCAGGATCTAGAAGGGAATCTGCGTTGCTGTCAAGTATCCACTCGGTGCACCAGAATGCATCATCATCTGAAGTGTGGATGTCGGCAATCTGGAAGCAGGAGAAGGTACTGGTCAACACCGCCGAGGCTGGCAATGTGTCTGCGGTTGATCCTCGCTCTGCGGCAATGCTGGCTGCCAACTGGTCCTCAACAAGTGTGTCTGTCTCGTCAAAGTGGAGGACAAAAAGCTCGAATATGGGACTATCGGTGTCTGGTCTCTCAAAGTGGTGTCCCATATCGAACTGTGGCTGCTGGGCTGAGTCATGGTATCTGTCGGACTCCGAGAAGTGTCTCTGCAGAAAAGAAGCTGACTCCTCCGGGACTGGACACTGAAGTGGCTGAATCAATGGCTGCAAAAGTGGGGGCTCCTCCTGTTCCTGAAGTATCAGAAGATCTGATATCCAAGACTCGTCAACTGAGAACTCTGGGACTGACTCGAACTCTAGCTGGAAGACCAACGGGAACTCGAGTAGACTCTGGGTCCGAACCTCTGCTATCGCAGTCATCTCCTCTGTTGTCTGTGGTGCTGCATCATCCAAGTCCTCGAGCTGGTGTGTAGAAGATGTATCCTCATGTAGTGTGACACACCGCACTGGTACCGCAACATCCTCATGTGTTGTCCCGACTACGGCATCTCGTGAAGAAGATCTCTGTGAAAGTAAGCTCGAGATGGTATCCAGTAGGTGAATGTCGGAACTGCGGTGTGAACCGCCACATGTGGTAATCACCGGTGCTATCTGCTCTGCGATCATCCCCCACATGGAGATCTCAATAAGGTCTGTCAATGGAAGTCCATGGTCGGGAAATCTCCTCAAGAGGTCAAGAAACCTCGGCCATGCCTCATGCAGTGGCTCATGGGGGTCAACTGAAAACTCGGTGATCAAAGACCGCATAAACTCCTTCCTGTAGGTCCTGGATAGAGGAGGTGACAGGTCCTCTCCGGCCTCCCTGCAGAGGCATTTGGCAAAGTAAATCGGTGTCTCCACCCCATCTCCTGCCCTTGGCAGTGAGGTCCACATCTCTTGGTTTTCACCAACCAGTCGAGGTTGTTTTTTGTCTATTTTCTCGCTGATTAGTTAGCCATTAGTTTCAGCTTTTAGTTTGTGCATTTAGTTTGTTGTTTAATCCATTAGTTAGCGTAGATTTCACGATCGAACACCTCGTCGGAGATTTGGAGCTCCGGCCACCTTCACCATTTTACGCCGCCAATCCTCCACCAATAAGCACTGGGTCCTGCATTCCCTTTTTTCTGCTGCATTTTTTGTCACTTGCAGGTCCCAAGAGAGGCAACCGTGCCTCATCCTTTTGCCCAAGAATAGTCCCAGGTCCGCTGGAGCCTCCTTGACCCGCTGAAGGCCATCCGCTGGTCTTTGGCTCAATCCAGGTCACCTGGGCGTTGGGGAGGAGTTACAGGAGTAGAACGCACCCTTCGTCCGTGGGAATGGTGGTCGGAGGCGAGCCCAGCAGCTGAACAAAGCTCGGCACCGCCGAGTTCTTCCTTGGTTCCTCCATCCGCACCCTACACCGTCGGATCAAGAACGCTCCTGCCCAGCGAGCAGATATCGTTGGATTTCGCCCGTCGCCGGCCGTAGATCTTTGCCCTGGGATTTAATCCCAACCATTCAGCCGAAGCGGTGTCGTTTGACGAGGTCGTGACACGTGTTTAAGTGGGATCCCATCTGCCGTCCGATCTGCCAAGGCCCTGGGTAATTTTGCATAATACCCAGCCCGTTTTGTTATTTAATAAGAAACTTTAAATCTTTCATCTGCTTTGAAAACTGTTGTAAAATTTGCAATTAAGCCCCTAAGGTTTTGGTCTATTACATTGTGGTCCTTGCCTGGGACGTGCGTATCACGCGGACTTTGGTGAATCTGCAGGGACGTCCTTTTGCTTTTGGTTATTTATATTGAGTCCAGGGATTTATGTATTCAGTTATATATTTCTGGGAAATTTGTCTTTTGGCCCCTGGATGTTTTGCTAATTACGCATATACCCCTGCCACGATGTATTTTCTTGTTGTTTCCTCTATTTATTGCATGCATTTCTAAAACACCAAAAATTCCCAAAAAATTACATTAAGTTCCTGTTGCATCATATTATCATGCCATATTTTTATTTCACATTTTTATTGCATTTTAATATTTATAAAAATTCAAAAACACTCATTTTCAGCATTTGGTTGCATTATAAAATCCATAAAAATTATAAAAACACCTCAGAAAATTCCCCAAAAAATATATCCTATCTCTATTTTAGTGTGTTTTAACTTCTGTCCAAAAATAACTAAAAAGATACAAAACAAAACTCCTAAAAATTAGAAAGCCTCAAAAATCTTCCTAAAAATCTTAGAATTCCACAAAAATCCTAAAAATACGATTTCAGATTCTGAATTTTCTTTGTTTTATTATCTTTGATTTAAAATTAATTTGAGGAATTTTGGATACTATTTGATATTTTTCATCCTCATTTTAATCTCGGCCACCAATTTTATTCACTGTTTATAGTATTTTTGACTTTAAAAATACTAAAAAAATTAGGAAAAATCAAGAAAAATCACAAAAACATTAGAAAAATATAAAAAACCTAAAACATTTTATTCCCTAATTTTTGAGTATTTTTCCTTATTTTTATAAATACCTTATCCTCTCTTTTCTTATATTGTGTATATATCCTATTTAAAGAAAAAGAAAATAAAAAATATATAAAATATAAAAAGAAAATATAAAATCAGAAAATTAAAAAACAAAATACAAAAATATAAAATTAAAAAAAATAAAAAAAATATAAAATATAAAACCCACAAAAATTTGCATACTTGTAGACACTTGATCACTTATCACATTTGTGCATTATTGCTCGACCTATCATGCTTGCTCCCTGAGTTCGACACTCTACACATACTTACACCTATACACATCTTTGTTGTAGAGTTATAATAAATTTTAACTCCACATTCACCTTCATTTCTTTATTTGATTGTCGTGGGTTAATTGTTGTTTTAATCCCAATTTCGTGTGGTCGATTCAGCGACTGAGTTCCCGCCTTGTGTGGAACTCAAGACCATCGATTTTTGGGTTAACACCCATCCGCGGCCATCCTTCTTTTTTGAGCTCGTCGCCTTGGTCGAATGTATGAGGTGAAAACCTTCCTTGCTTTGTCGACCGTCCGATTGATCTTATTTCGAACCCCCGTATGTAACGATCTCGTGGAGCAAAAGAAGTTTGGGAGTACCGAGAGAACATGCTTTAACAAAATCATATTCCCCCCTAGAGAGCAAAGTCGCCTTCCAACCTGTTAGCCTTTCTTCCAATATCTCTAATAAAATCCTCCCGTCCCCCACATTCGGCTTCACCGCCACAAGAGGAAGCCCCAGGTATGTAATGGTAAAGACGAAGTCAAGCATCCCAACACCTCAGACACGATCCGCTACTCCATCTCCAAAAGATCGAATGGAACCGCCATAGACTTGTCTTTGTTAACCCGTAGGCCAGACACATCCCTGAAAAATGTCCATAATGAAAGAACTGTCTAATCTTCTTCAGTTCAGCCCCCATAAATAATACAATAACATCAACATATTGAAGAAGATGGATGGAAAGCTCCTCCTTTGAAAACCCAAAACACTAATTGCCAGCCACCTCCAACCTCATAAGCATAGCAAGAGAATCAGACGCCAACACAAAGAGGAGAGAAGCCAAAGGGTAGCCCTGCCTAATTCCTCGCCGCGGCTGAAAGAGTCCCCCTTATGGTCTTCCATTGACCAACATAACATGAGAGGCAGTAGTAACACAATGCTTAATCCAAGAAATCCACATCCCATGGAATCCCCTTTTCTCCAACGATGCCCACAAGAATCTCCAATCGACACAATCACACGCCTTGGAAAAATCAACCTTTTAGAGCACCCTTTTATCCTCCCGCCTTTCCAATCTGACACCATCTCCGAGGGCATAACCAACCCATCAGCCATAGCTCTTCCAAGTATAAATGCAGACAGCTGAAGCGAGCAGATCCCGTACAACACCATCCTCAGTCGCTTCGCCAAGATCTTGGAAACCAATAGATAAATAACATTTGATAGCACAATAGGCCTGAAATCTTCAACTCTGACCGGGGTACTTTTCTTGGGTAGCAGAAAAATGAGTGCCTTATTCAATATTTCAAACCATCTATTCCCTCCCTAGAACCCCGTCAATACCTCCATCACATCATTCTTAACCACTTTCCAGAATTCCTTATAAAAGTAAACTAGGAATCCGTCAGGCCCCGATGCTCCATCCACATTAAGCAAGAAAAGTGCACGCTTGGCCTCCTCCTCCGTAATCGCCAACACCAATGACTTCGTCTCCATGTCTGATAGCCGTAAGACACCTTTCCCTTGCCAGTCCCAACCTGATCGGGTCTGTTGCCTTCCAAAATCCTGAAAATGTGACCACAATGCAACACCCACCTCGTGGTCTCCCTCCACCACCATACCATCCACCACAACCGAATGTATCAAATTTCCGCATCTCCTCCCACTAGCCATGGCATGGAGAAACTTCATATTTGCATCTCCCTCCCTCAGCCATTTCTGCCTCCATCTTTGC
The DNA here is from genome assembly GCA_037367405.1 of Ottelia alismoides. NCBI lineage: Eukaryota > Viridiplantae > Streptophyta > Magnoliopsida > Alismatales > Hydrocharitaceae > Ottelia > Ottelia alismoides. Next base: position 296,547 of record JAZKJV010011886.1, on the reverse strand, counting down.
CTCCAGACTGCCTCCTCCTTTTTGTACTTAGAAAAGATCTCGCCCAAGTGATTGCCTCTCACCCACATCTCCTCCACCGTCAAGGCTCTCTCATCCTCCAGTCTATCCAGCTTGCACACCTCTTGTTGGGCCCTCAATCTTATGTTGTACCGTTGCTCCCGATTCCTTCTATTGAAGTCCATCGAATACCTCTTGAGCGAGGCTCGCTTGCAAGACAACCTACAGGTTGCTAAACCATTGGGTCGGCACTCCTCCAAAAAAGTAGCCACAAAATCTAGAAATCCCTCCTCCAAAAGCCATGCTGCTCAAATCGAAAAAATGATCGAGGACGGACGTCCTCCTCAGATGGCCGCAACAACGATGTATGATCAGAATGCGCCAGTGGCAAAGCCCGAGCCCCAGCCAATGGGAAAGATACGTCCATCTCTGCCGACACTAAGAACATGTTAATGATCGCTTGAACAACTAGGGTTAAGTTATCAATTAATTAATGACGTCGTGACCCTAATCAAGCAAGCAATCAATCGAGAAAATAAACCACTTTAAAAGTAAAACATTGAATGTAAGAGGTTTGCTACTTTTATTTACCTGGTATAGCGACTACTGTCAAACACAAGGAGCACAACTAAGAGCTAAGAAATTGATTTCAAAAGATTTTTATTGTTTTAGTGGTTTTATTTTTAAAATTTTTAATTTTTCAATATAAGAAGACAAGCACCACACACACAACAGTCTTTTTATATTTTTAAAAGGGTCGAAAATATTCGAAAAATTGTAACAAAAATGTTTTTAGATTTTATGTATTTTATAATATTTTTGGTAATTTTTATAAATTTTTCAGATGTTTTTCTGATTTTCTAAAATTCAAACAGTGATAAAATAGATAAATAGTAAACAACCATGAGTAATTTACCCAAAATTCCTGAAAGTAATTTTTATTATAAAACATAAGCAAATATCTACAAATAGAGTCTGGAATCATAATTTTTGGATTTTTCTATGATTTTACATTATTTTTATATTTTTTCTAGTTTTTTTGTTAGATTTTTCTAGGGTGTTTTTGAATGAAAATGATATTGAAGATTCAAGATAATAAATAAGACAATTACTCTATTTTTTCTAGAATTTTGGATATATTTTCAAATTTTTATGATTTTTCTAAGGCAAACAAAACACTTTTTAAGAGTTTTTGAATTTTTAGTAATACAAAAAAGCATGTAAATCAATACATAAAAATTACCACAAATAAATCATGAAATCAGAGACTACATGTAATTTATAGGCAAATTTTGGAGTTAATTTAATATTTATTACATTAAATAAAAGACAAATAATTAAAAACAATGCAAAGGGATCTTTATGTAATTACTTTAAGATTATGGGCCTCTAAACTAACAAGATAAAAAACTATAGGAGGTGTTATGCAATTTGTCCATACAACACATGTGCAACACGTGAATCACGTAAACGAGGGTATAAATGCATATTCTCAAAACATAAAATCCATTTCATAACAGATGAGCAATTCAAGGTAAATACTGCAAATATTAGATTGAAATGCAAATGAGAAAACTACATGGGTCAACTACAAAAGTTCTTAACTACACATTCTATTTATTATACTGAATCGAAATAAAAAGACGTGCAAGGGAAAAGTGCAAAATACCCTTGAGGCACGTGGCACATGCGTGGGGTCTCTAACGGCTCTGATGCGATATTTTGGAAAGATCTGACGATTCTGAATGTGTCGGGGATGTGCGGTTAGATCTGATACTCCATGTCTGATCCAACGATCTACAGGTGTGATCTGTCGGGCGGTGCAGATGAGGGATCGGCTTTGATCATACGACAAAAGACGGGAAGCTATCAAATGGACCTGATCTGATCTGGAGCTCCATCTTCAGATCGAACAGCAGAGGGGCAACTGGAAGAGCTCCGCTCAGGTGAACTTCAACCAGACGTGGAGGGTTATCCATGGGCCCGATGACTTTGCTAAAAGGTCCCTCACCGTCCTGAGGTCTCTCCGCGTCGACCAAAATGCTCGGATGAAGGAGTTGACAGACGGATGTCGAGGCAGTGGTGCTCCACTTGGAGTTGTTGAGGCTCAAACCGTGCATCCTCAAAGGCGTGGGTACCGGTGAATGGTAATCAGACTCAGAGGTGTTGCACCGGTCTGGTTATTGCATGGAATAAAGAGGAGAAGTGACATGGGGATGATTTTGATCTCCGACGTACATGGGAGAGGGAGATCAGATCTTAATCTCGATCAAAATATCGGGTCTAAGGTGGTCAAGTTGCGAGGGAGGGTGGAAGGCCTAGTCATATGTGAATCGGTGCAGGTAGGTGCACGAAACGGAGCTCCGACCAGCTGGTCGGAGCTAATGGAGCGGCAGCAAAGGTGATAGTCTAGATCGGAATGAAAAGCGGAAAGAAAGGGAAATGGGGTGCACCTGATTATGCTAGTATGATCAGCGAAGCGAGGCGGAATGGACAATGGGGATCTGGCCTCAACTAAGATGCGGAGGGTGCATGAGGCTATACGTGGCGGAGCTCCAACCACGTTCTTGAGTTGTAGCCAAATCACCACCAAGCATAGCTCCGAAGAGCTCTCCGGAAGGTTGTCACACTGTTGGAGTTGGCTAAGGGAAGGAGGTAGCGACGAGGCACGAGCTCCTGAGCTTAGAAGGCAAAGGAGATGCTTTATTGGGGTGCCCAATGTTCCAGAAAGATCGGAGAGGTGCTCGAAACCCTAGGGTGATCCAGCTGCGCCTAGTGATCCATGAGGATCACGGATCCTAGGATAGTGGTCTGGCGTAAAAATCAAGGCGAATGGAGATCAGACCCGATCGGGAAAATTCTAAGAAATCTAGTCTGGCGAAGGGGGAGTCAGGTCGGGTCCTGGAGAGGAAGGGTTGACTATGGTCAACAATCTGATGTGGACGGATCAGCATGCCATGAATTACATAGTTAAAAAAATAGTAAATGGTTTCAAAATAAAAAATGAATAAAATAAAAAATGTTTGTATTTTTTCAAACTATTTTTCTATAATTTTAATTATTTTTATGACATCATATATACAATATATGCAATATAGTGTATTATATACTTGTACAATATACCTATATATTATATACATGTATTTTTATTTTGTTATTTTTAGGAAAATATATTTATTTTCAATTTTATTTATTTACAAAATAATTTAAGGAATATAAAATGATTTTTATTTGATTTTTTATAAAATAAGTTGATATATTATTTAAATAAATGTTCTATATAATATATACATGTGTGTCTCTTGTACAATGACTTTTGGATTTTACTTTTATTTTATTTTGTGATTTCTAATTTTTATTTCATTTTTATCTTATTATTAAGTGTATGCACAAATGTTAAAAAATAATATGTACAAAGTATGAATATAATCATTTATAGATATAGGTATCAAGTGGCTATACAAGGACCCTATTTCCCCTACTTTCTTCCTTGTCGATCAGGTCATTTATTCACCTTCTCTCGAGGTTTGGGTCAGTCTGTACTTATTTCATATTTACGTCCTTCTTTCCTTTTCTTTTTCTTTATTATTTTATTTTGGATTATATGTGTTAATTATGCAGTATTAACAAGGACATATACAATGTTAATCTATTGTATTTACATGTATTTATAGATGTTTTAGCTAAAGGATAAAGCTAAAATAAAAGAATAAAGAATGGAATCATAGATTCACCATCTGTCAATGCGTAACCATGACCTCGTGTTCCGCAACTGTACATACAACCCGACACATTAATGACCTAAAGACCAAGATCCTCGACCACATCCAATAACTCCGTCAAGCCACAATCTCTCCCTCCACAACTACCAGGACAATCTTCAGCCATCAAAGTCACGTTGAAGTCCCTCGCAATGATCCATGCGGCATTAGATGACCCTTCCATGGTCAACCATATTTCACTCACGAGAAGGTTCATACCAACCCGGTTACACGGGCCATAAACATTGGTGATCAATAGCTTGCTCCCATCTGCCTTCCTCCGCATTAGTGTTGCTAGAGAGAATCTCCCTCATAGCTCTACCTATAGATCAAACTTGTCTTCTACCCATCCAGTTACAATACCCCCAGATGCCCCCTCAGAATCAATTGCTCTGAATTCCTTCCATTGATTTCCCCTAATATCTCTCCACACTCTTTCAAACCTGCTTGGTATTTTAGTCTCCTGCAAAAGAACAATGTATGCCATATTCTCCACCATCAAATGGTGAACCGTTTCCCTCTTCTCCGGTCACCCCGATCCCCTGACATTCCATGTGACGATATTCATTAATAAACTGTCGTGAACCCTTTTGGCACCACGAAGCCAAGGCATCTCAACACATGCTCTTCCAACTCAACCCGTTGTACTACCTCTATCACATGCACCTCCCCCCTCCCTGCCACGGGCTCCACGCCATCTAACGACCATAGATTCCGGTATATTTCCAATCTTTGTCGCCTTCTCCTCTCACTTACCCCGACAACATAGTATCTCCACCCTTACCATCCCTTAAGCCATCCCATCTCCTCCTGCTGCCCCCACCCCCCCCCCCCCCCCCCCCCAAGAGAGCTGTTAAAACCACGTTCAACCCATGCCCATCTCCTCCTGCTGCTCGTTCCGCCCCGGAAACCCCCCCCCCCCCCCCCAGCTTAGTCCCAGCTGTCCCTAGCAAACCATCAGAATACTCCTTCAAAGGGCACCGCCATGATGCCTCGCCTGACACAACCATCATGTCCATACCATCGGATAAATGGCCCACATCAAAACTAAGCAGAACTCCACATGACGAAGAATCAAAGCCATCCCCAAGCGCTTTCAATCTGTTCCTAGAACCCATAGATTCTGTCGTCTGATGATCAACCCTTCCTCCAAAGAATCAAAAGTCGGGGACCTAATCCAAGATGGGGACAATGATTGCCCCTCCTGAACAGCATCTAGCATCGCATGCCTCCCTCTTGCCATATCCATTGCCCCCTGTGCAAGCATCTGTTCCGCATCACAAATCCACCGGGAGCTGATCCATTGGGTGTTGATCCCTCGTATCTACAAAAGGAATCCAGATCCTTCACTTGATCTACAAAGGAAAATGGATCGACCTCCTACTCCGCAACACAAAATGGACACCCATCTTGGTCCACGTAGACCACCGTAGTTCTTGATCCGGATCATCGGATGCGACCTGCCACTACTTCAACATAAGACAAATTTCCACCATCACCTTTACTTCTACCCACGCCAGTCAAAGGTGCCTCGGGGTCTTTGCCACCTTTACTTCTCGAACACGACATTCCATTTTCCAAAAAGGGGGATAGGGGACTCAAAATCCCCAAAAGTCGAAACCATTCCTTCCGAAAATCTCCTCCCTGACCAGCCACCAACTCCACTGATCTCAACGCCCCCCTCCTCCGACCGACCAAACCTCACCATGCGGAACGTGCCCCCGATAAGATTCACATCAAAGCAAAACGGTAGATGGAGGAATACATTTACCCCAGTTGTCAAGGTCCCTGAAGGCTGACAATGGTGTAACCCATCCGAGATTATCATCCCGACCCGAATCATCGGGACCAGTGCCGCCCACATCACCTCTAGGCTCCTTCATAGTAGCAGAAGCCCCTAGATCCAGAATTGCCTCTCCTCCTTCAACCCCTCCACTACAATAAAAAAGCATGATTGACATGCACATGGTGGCTCGTGATGTGCGCGTCAAGTGCATGCCAAGTGCATGCCCACACTATGGGTGAGCACATGTGCTCGTTCGATGTGTGTTCGCCCAATGGAGGTTCGCTAGGGTAGGCGGGCGAACACCTGTATACACCAGGTGCTCGCCCGATCTAAGCACGTGCAGATTTGGAATTGCCAAAGGCTCACCCGCATATAATCTGGCGAGCGAACGCAGAGCACTGGGAGAGCACATGTGCTCGCCAAAGTTAAAGAGCTGAAAAATATACAGGTTTGACGGGGTTTAGACTCCCTGTCAAACCTGCATAGCCTGCCAAGAAACCACTGCATGTGCTTATTAGATTCGAGAAAAGTACCTTTTATGTGCCATATATCCAACTAATTCAACTAACTTATACCTGCCAAACTCTCATAATATATATGAACTTACAAACTAAACATATAAGTTAATATAAAATTTCAGTATATGCATCATATTTAGCAGCTAAATATAATAGAAATAGATTTTCGAAATGTTCGACAATTACAAGTACAACTAATTATAATATCAAAGTTCATATAGATGAAAAGATTTGCTAAAAATCCACAACAAAACAAGACAAAAACCACCCATCATTTATTTTTTGATCTAAAATTTTTTGAGATTAAACTATGCTTTGCTTTCTTTTTCTCCTTCTCCTTAAATCTGGCATACATGTGTGCCTCTTCTTCTGGATCATTTTCCACCTCCTCTTCATCTGATTCGATCTCCTCATATGAGATGCACGCCTTTGTGACCTATATTATGGTAGATATATATATATGTTATATGCAATTGAAGATATTGAAAATGAAATTACTTGGGTTTAGAAGGAGAATACTTACATGTACGTCGAGAAATCTTGCTGGAATTTCATCACCTGCTCCACCATCATCGCCATCTAGGACTCCATCTACGATGATGGTTGTGATGATTGTGGTTGTGAATACGATGACTATCCATAAGTAGAATAGGAATGATGATGTTCCTCCACATAGTATGGAGAAAGAACACTAAGCATTTGCTTCCCGTTTGCCACAACATCCTTGTCCTCCAACACCTATTAAAATTTTGATTGTTTAATATGCATATATAGTTAAAAATCAATATACTAAAATAATATTTATCTATATCTGTTTCCAAGTTATTTTATTAAATGGTGGTTATTCTCTATTAGGATCCCACCCCATTTCTGTGCAGCTAGTGCCAATTAACGATCCTGAATTAAAAGTTAAAAAAAGATAAGAAATAATTACATTATATCTTTAAAATTACTTATAAATAAAAAGACTAACCAATAATTCTCCTGCTTCAGGGGTGGACCATTGAGACTCTCCCTCTTTCCCACTCATGTGGGACCTAGACCACCATTCCTGAAAAGATGGTTCTCTTTCCAACCTTACTACCTGAAAAATAAATATAAAAAATAATAACGGAATGGAACTATTATAAGTTAATGTTTAAAATCTAAATTCTAATAGAAAGTACCAACTCCACTCTAATTTGATTATGGATTTTAGAGCTACTAGTCGATTTGATCCTCAATTTTTGGCAGTTTGTCCTTCCCGCCATCAATCGCCTTCCAAATTCAGTATCTGCAATGAATGCATCACAAAAACCCACCCACCTGCAACCAATATGTTATAAATATTATTTTTTCTAAAAATTACATCATAAACTATGGAGGTAATACAATACCTATCTTTTGCACACCATGTTGGTGGGAACCTCTTCATCTCCTCAAAATTCATCTCCCTGCTTCCTGTATTCGCATGCGAGTCTCTCATTGCCTTGAAAAAAATATCGATCATCCTCTTCTCCACCAAACGAATAAATGCTCAACGATAATAATCCTTCCCCAGACATGGAACTAAACGATACCTACTTTGAAATGTATTACAAATTATTAGATAAAAGAGTTGTACAACTTTTAATGAATTCGCTAAAAAATTATTTTCACCAGAAACATCTCAAACAATCTCTCATGCTCGGTAAAAGGAATACGACACCAACAAATTTGCATGCTAGTTAAATATATCTTAATTGTGTTGGTAATATACTTTACCACCATGTTGCTATTCAAAAAATCCTTACATATTTTGTAAAATTTTCAAATAATATGAAAGTTAGAATAAGAAAAATTATTTAATTGAAAGTTAAATTGAGAAAATTTATAAAAATTGTACCTCCCATCTATAATAAGCTCCAACAAAGGGTAGGACTCTGAAGTCTGCCTACCTCCAGTAGGTAAAGGCACGTGGGTTTTCGGACGTGCAGAAGAAGGTGAACCAGAATCCATCGAGGTCCGTGCAGGTACAAACACCTGGCATGCAGCAGGAGCAGGTGTGTACGATGTCTCTCCATATACGCCACCATAAAAGGGAGGATGGGATAACCAAGAGACTCATAGTAGGCCATGACCCGTTGAACCTCGTCAGGAAGTGACTCCAAAGTAACAAGCGAGGTCGGCTTCCTACTAGAAGAAGGTGAGTCTGACGAGGATGGACGAGTGCATCGCTGAGATCCATGAGAGCCACCACATCCAAAACCTGCCATAATTGTAATGATAATGTAATAGTTAATTATAAAGTTATTAATGAATATTTTTATTGATTAGAGTAGAATATTTTGCAAAAACCTATAATTAATCTTTGTCATTTGATTCGGGCGAATTACAACGTTTCATGGATTTTTTATTTATTTGAATCATCATTTGTGGTGTCTACATCATCTTGTAGGTCAACACATAACACATCATTATCCGCTAATCGAATCGATTCGATGATTGGGACTTCTTCTACTACATTTATTCTCTCATGAGTAGGTGTGAAGGCTTCATCTATAACATCTTCAATATGAGTGTATTCATTAGAAATATAACTTCGAGAATTTATCTTCACGACACTAAAATTTTGACGCTCTTTCTCTTCTTTGACACTTGTCAGAGATAACAAACTTAGTCCACTTGAGAAGATAGAATGAAGGGTTCAAATCTACGTATAAATTTTCTTGGTATTACATCGACAATGTTATTCCTCTTATCGATCACTACGCCTCCATTGGGTTCGTACCAGTCACACAGAAAAGAACTACTTTATTAAAGCATGGAATATTATATTCTACTTCCAATATCTTCTCTAATATTCCATAGCAATCCAAATGATATTCCTCGTAACAAGATTCATGAAGCACATCACTCCATGATTCTGAGTTGTTAAATATCTACCAGAATTAAAGGTATGAAACTGATAACCATTACACCAACAAGAGTTGTAAGATCAGACCTTATAAACTGGACCTTCTACAAAATATTTTAATATTTGTGTATGATATTCACCGCCGTCCAATTATTCTGTTCGGTTCTTATCATTCCGAAAATTGATTCATATATATATGCTCACAACTTCATCATCTAAATACATGGGATTCTTTGGTATTTTTCCTTCTAAATTCCCTAAAATAAATATAAGAAACAAATAAGTGGAAAGGAATTTACATATGTATAAAAAAAGTAATACAAAGGCGTATTGAACATATGGTGTTATTTCCCCGCAATTATCTAATATGTATAGCTCTGCAGCATCCTTCTCTTGTTTCGATAATAGACGTTTTGTAGCCTTTCCTATGAGTTGAGTGGACTGACGAAAGACACTGATATGAGGTTCTTCCATAGAGTAAATTGTCTCATTCCTCCTTAATCTGTTGTAGATAGTCTCTACATCTTTCAGAAGATACCAGTACAGAATGTTGCGACCTCCTTATAAAATATACTATGAACTTATTGATCCTTCAACTTTACTTTTGTTTCGAACCTTTCTTTTCAAAAATAACACGAACCTACGAAAAACATGTATATATTTTTATTCATATATCAAAAGAATAAAAAAGAAATTATTAATTAGAAATACCTTTAAAATGGATACATCCATCGATATTTTATGAGTCCTCTAACTTTTGCTTCGTATGGAAGATGAATCATCATATGCTCCATTAAATCAAAAAAAAAGTTTGCAGAAATATCTTCTCTAAATTACACATAATCATAGGAATATTTTTTATCAAGATATTCCATCTCCATCCGATGTACGCGTGACGAGCAGAGAATCTAAAAAAATCTGCTGACATCTGATAGAACATCTACAATATTTTTCCGTAACAATCCTCTGAATACTAGCGGTAGCAGTCTTTCCATGAAAACATGACAGTCATGACTCTTCATTCCCTTAAATGAGAACTTCTTTAAATCGATCAAATTTGAGAAATTTGATGCATATCCGTCTGGAAACTTCAATTTACTTGTCCATTCGCAGACAAACTTCTTTTGATTTATGTCTAATGTATACTTCGCTTTAGGAATTTCAATCATTCCATTATCATGTTCCTTTATATACAACTCTGGTCGATTGCATATGATCTTTAAATCACGACGAGACTTTTTTGTATCTTTTGTGCGACCGATTACATTCATAACTGAATAGAAGATGTTATCTAAAGTATTTTTCTTAATATATGTAATAACTAAGTTGTGTCATAACAATAGCTTACTTCAATATGGAAATTCTCAAAATATACTCTTCTTCATCCAATTATGTTTGTCACTAAAAACAAGAAGAGGTTTTATTTTATCCCCATTGCTCAAGACTGAATTTTCCAATTCTTCTAAACTTGATAATATCGTTTCACTAGTCTTAATTACCAGAGGATGTGTAAGATCGATGGTGTTCTTTTTAGATTCTTGCTTTTGTCTTCGATATGGATGATTGTTTGAGAGAAAACGTCGGTGACAATAAAAAAAATAGGGTTTCTGACTGTGTTGAAGTTGGAATGATTTTGTACCTTCCATAGAATATGGAAAACTTTTACGTCCATGCGTACTCCATTTAGATAATATTCCATGTACCGGGAAGTCATTACGTTCATATTAAATGTTTGACTTTTATTTGCATCATATGTGTCCACTCCATCGACCCATAGCATTTTTCAACTAATCTATAAGAGGACGTAAATACAAGTCGATGTATTTTCCAGGATGCTTAGGTCCTGACACCAACAACGATAGAAACATGAATTGTCTCTTATGACATAACCATGGAGGTAGATTGTACGGTGTTGTCATTACTGACCAATAAGAGTAATCTTTACTTCTTCCATGAGGATTAAACCCATCTGTATATAAACCTATAACCCAATTCCTATTTTCTTCTGAAAATGAAGGAAATGTTGACATCAATACTTTTCAACAATCAACTCGGATGGATGCTCCATGTACTCTTCAACTTTATGTTCTATATGTCATGATATTTTTTGTCATTTCTTTACAATAATATAACCGTTTTAATTCGGTGTCAACAGGAAATAATGTAAAACCTTCCTTGAGATTTTTGTCCCACTCTTACTTGATTCCTAAAATCTTGGCTCATCACATTCCGGACAACATGTCAAATGCTGATGTTCATCGTAGTATAAAATATGGTGATTTATATAAGAGTCTATTTTAACTTCTGCATCATCTCCTTGGTTTATATTAATTTCTAGATAATTCAGCGTCTGTTGATAATATTTTCTTGATAATTTTAAGCATGGCATCAAAATCATGATTTGTCATATTATACTCCATCTTCATCGGTAGAAGTTCCAAAACTGTGGAGAGTTTTGAATATGTCTTACAACCCTACCACAGTGGCTCTTCTGCCTTTTCAATAGCTCATAGAAGTCTGTAGACTCAACATATGGTTCCTCATCATCTGGACAACCGGTGTTAAAATAAGGACCCGCAACATCCCATAACCATATATGTGAATGGATTAATAATGTCCGCTTCTTTTGACTCATTCATCGTCTCCTTGAAGTCCTCACCGTGCCTCCACCAAATCTGATATCCTTCCATAAACCATTTTTATAAAAATGCAACTGAATTTCGTCCTTAGATCGCTTCTTCATTAAACGACACTTTTGACACAGATACAAGATGGTACCATCTGAATCTACAACACGAGAACCTTGTACATAATCTAATTCCACAAATTCTTGAACACCTCTTTGAAAGGTATCTATAACACGTCCATCTATTACATGCTTGTACATCCACTCTCTATTAGCTATTTTTATCACCTGAATGTAACAGTTCATGCAGTCAAATGAGAGGAGAAGATTTAACTCCGGCTTAATCTTGGAGAACAAAGTAGAAAACCTAAACCGTAACCCATCGCTTGCCTAAACCTATCATACTTATTCTAGGATATGAGAAGAGAAGTGTGTTAAATGTGTTATCACTTGAGCCCCCTCTGAGTGGATATGTGGAAGTACGCTATGATGATCTAGAGAAACGTGTGGTTTCTGAACCCATTGAGATGACCCAAGAATTTCGCTATTTCGATTCTGCTAGTCTTTGGGAACAGCGGGGAGACGGAGGAGTCCTATATATCTAGCAGCTTTAACTAGACTCCGTCTGCGACTCCTTCTATGATTTTCCTGATTTTCACCTGACCCACGAAGCCAGTCACCTTGCAGCATGACCTCTCGCGCGGTCTTTGGAGTTCTCTGGGCGCATTGGAGCTCAGCTATCGCATCGCACCATTCCTACTCGCATCCAAACCGGCTGGCTACCCTTCTCCTGACCTCGGCTTGCACGACTCGCATAGTGAACCCTATGCTCACCTTTGAACTCAGCTCGTCTCGCTCTGGCTTGTTGTAGTTGGTCTCTTCCCCTCTCTCTCGTCTCTCATAAGGACTAGTTATGTCGAAACGGAAATTCGTCGGGTCTTCTAGGTCCAAAGCCATCCTCTATGCCTGCCTATGGATCCCAAAGTCAATTTCCCGGACAGCAGATGAGGAAGACTTTGATGACCCTAGGCCCAAGGATTCAAACTTACTATAAGATGATTGTTGGCATATGCTTGCTTATTTCTGAGGAAAATTCAACAGCATAATCCTGCACATCTCCGGGTATACCTCAAAAACCAATCGCAATCAACTTTCAAAACAATCACCGTAGTGACTATTTCGATATTAAATTATGATTGGTTTGGTATACTGAAGAGGAAGGCGCTATAGAGCTGAATTTCTATATGAAACAAACAACATGTGACAACGATTGCATTGTAGTAAGTTTGAATCCTTATGAACCCCCTTAATCCAGGATCTCCGAACTAAGGAAAGCCAACATAAATGTAATATTTTAAGATCACTTTACGTCATACATTTGTACGTGCTACAAATAAGACTATAAAACGATCTTAAAATATTTATTAATTTATGTTAACCGGGCATTTACGTATATTTGGTTGGTTAACGATGGGGATATGAATAAGGGTGATCCTAAATTAATGCCTAATAAAGTGTTTAAATGAACATTATTTAAAGTGTACTTGCAGAAAAAGATTTCTCCACCTGTAAACATCAAAATTCACGACTATTGGACTGGGATATCTCATCATGAAGTGAGCTAATAGTACTGTGCAAAATATAAAAAATTATAACACAATTGGAGGTGATGAAATCCTCCATTGTGTTGCACACACCTCCCGCTGTGCAGGACCACGCACCACCCGGTGTGGAGGGACATACTGCGTGTGAATGATTTTGTGCGATTTAATAATAAATTGTTAGTTTTTTAGCCTTATTATCTACCTAACTATAAGTTAATGTGATACACTTGATCACATTAGCTAGAAGTTAATGTGATAATAAATTATCACAAAAAAACTATTGGCGTTTGTTATAATAATATATTCCTCCATCTAATCACCCCCCTCAATACATGTATATACCCATCTCCAAATACATACATCATCATCATACCTCCACATATTATATCCATCTCTCCCTATCTCTCTATCTCTCTCATATCTACACTCTATATGATGATGTTTGTTTGTATAAATAGACTTATAATAAAGAGTTTTCGCCTAAACTAAACCTAACTGGCTAAATAATTTAATCCCAGTCAACCATAATATTATTCACATATTATATTATCAATGTTCAAATTGTCACAATAAAATAATAAGTTATACCTCATTTATAGCTATCATGGCATGATATTCCTATCCTTTATAGTCTTTATAAATCATCAACAAAAAATACTAACTAGCCTAAGATTGACAACAATATTCATTTTTCTACTTTATTATCCACATTAAATCATATTATTGGTTGTGGCATTTCATCATACACCTGCCACACATATGACTTTCCATATAAACTAGGCATCCATCATGAAATCTAACAACAAGGAAAAATTAAACAAGTCGTATCCTAAGCATATATAACATATTAATTTACTCAAATATATACAAAATAACAGATAATATATCAACAATGTGAAAACCAAAAACTATCCAAACATGATTGATATGCAATGAGATGTTAAAAAATGAGAGAAAAGATGAAGCAATATACCAAAGAGAAGATGCATGTGTAGTTGAAATACACAAAGGGGGGGGTCACCGGAGGCAAGGAGGGCGGTGTACGATCGCCGGAGGGGTGGTTTTGGGGGAGAAAATGCTGGTAGAATGAGGAATGAGAGGTAGTGCGACGTTCTGTTTAAGGCTTCTGGCAAGCACACGTTTGTGCTCGCCCATGGGTCCGTCGGTGCTCGCCCAAATATTGACACGCACCCATCCGAGTCATGCCTTAAATTTCAATTAGACGAGCACATTTGGGCGAGCACAAGTGTATTACAAGTGCTCGCACATATTTTCAGATGCACACTATGCAGTCGTGCCTCATAATTCAAATTAGTGAGAAGCCCAGACGAACACATGTGTTCCCCATGTGATCGCCAAGTGCAAGTCAGGGCGTGCATGTCAATCACGCCTTTTCTTGTAGTGATACAAACCCCCATCCCTCGCCAACAACATCCTCCGATGGAACCTCCCGACAGCTCGATAAGAGAACTCCATCAACTTCCCCGCCTCTACATCAGCGAGTCCTCGTGCGCATACCAGTTCACCACCTAGCTAGCTGGATGACATCTCCTTCAAACCACGGCCAAGCATCGCCCCGACATCCTTCATGGTGTCAACCAAGCAAAAACCTTTCCTCCTGCAAACTCCCATCGGGAATAAGGCCCTCGGTGTTCCCGAACTGCTGCCGCACACATCCTCGCACCTCCGCTCTCGACGATGCTGATCTCGAGGGCACTGGAAGCTACGATGCCCAATCCTCCCACACGCAAAACACTTGACGGTATCCCTGCAATTTGTCTCTCTATGCCCCCAACACCCACATCTCAAGCACCTTCCCTAAAAGTTGACGTCCCAGCTCCGAGCCAACCACGAGCCTCACAAATGCAAACTTGGGACATCTTCCGCTCATACTCCCGCCACCCATTTCCTATTTATTAAAATTCATTTAGGAGCTATTTATTTCTTGTCTAAATATAAAAATACAAAAAATGGCAAAACTTATCTAAAAATTCCAAAAAAATAATGTGTTATATACTACTATATAATATCACTACACTCTAAAAATCACAAATAAATATAAAAGAAAAATCTTAAAAATTGAAAACTTGTGTTAACCCTATAAAAATTAGTAAAATTATAAACCCCCCTAAAATAGTTTTCTTCTGTATATTTTTATTTATATTATATACTATAAATTGAAAATACTTTTGAGAAATTTTGGACTTACCTTCTATTTATAAATCTAAAAAATCGACCTATTTATTAAGTTCATGGTTTGAAGTATTTTAGACTTTAAAAATACATAAAAATTAGTAAAACATTGTCAAAAAATCATAAAAATAGAGAAAAATATAAAAAACAAAAATATTTTATTTTGAATTTTTTGAGTATTTATAGATAGAGGATGGGGAACTTGCACCAAGGTGCATGTAACTTTACATGCACCGGCGCTTATATTTCCATATTTTTTAGTTTTTTGAAAAATACCATCATGTATAGTCATCCATATATCCCTCCAATATGTCATTCGAATTTCGTCAGAAACAGAGACTCCTATGACCTCCATCCAGAACAGGTCGATTACAGCAATTCTAGGACCGTTAAAATTACATGTTCTTGATGGAGGTCAAAGGAGTCTCTGTTTCCGACGAAATTCGAATGACTTATTGGAGGGATATATGGATGAATATACATGGTGCTATTTTCAAAAAGTAAAAAAATGTGGAAGATATAAGCGCTAGTGCATGTAAAGTTACATGCACCTTGGTGCAAGCTCCCCATCCTCTTATAGATACTATTTTTAAATATAAAACCATATATTGACTATATGTACACACACACACACACACACACACACACACACACATATATATATATACTTATCAATACAAATATTAATATTATAAATACTGAATAATTATTTTTAAAACCTTTAAATAAATAAAAATGATTGTACATGTATATATTTTTTGAATTTTACATAATTATTATATATATTATATAGTACTTATATTATACATAATATTAATTACAGATATATAAATATATACTTATTATATATTAAAAGGAAAAAACTAAAAATAAGACAAATATAAAAAGAAAATTATAATTATAAAATTAAAAACATAAAAATTATAAAGCATAAAAAATACATAAAAATTAAATATAACAAAAAATCAACAAAAATTAAAAAGCAGAAAAAGTACAAAAATAATTGTTTATTTTTATAGACAATAATTATTTTCCTATCTACGTAGTTTACTCTCTGTGGTTCGACACTCTACCTTATTTACTATAATTTGTAGAGTTAAAATAAAATTAAATTTTGACTCACATATTTTCATAGATTTACCTTAGATTGTGGTTTGATTGTTGATTTATTTGAGTGGTTTGGGATCTGAGTATTGCGAGAGTGGTTGACACAGCGATTTTCGCAGGCTCTCCAAGACCAGGTGTTAGGATCTGCATCCCTCTTGAATTATCACACAAAAGCAAGCACATGTTATTGCTAGTGCACATTATTAAATAGAATAGAAGCTAGGACAAGTTTGATCGTGGAAGAGTACTTGATCTAGTGAATTATACGATCAAAATAAAAAAATCCACAAAAGTATTTATGTATGTCTAAAATAAATCACATTGAAAATATTTAAGATATATTTTATTAACAAGAAACAAAAATAAAAATTGAGAATCACAAAACTTAGGTATAAAATATCTATAAACATGAGCATGAACTTATGTCTTCTAAACTAAGCCAGATTTGTATAAATGAACCTCTGCAAAGCAATAGATCTCAATTTTTAGCAAGTTTCACGTTTATATATTTTGATTTGAGTCCATCTACTAACTATAAGGTATTTTACAACATTTATGCATTTTTTATTTTTTTTAAGAGGCGCTACGTGCAGTGCCTGCATCGAGCTCCTCTACGCAATGTTAAAAGGTGACCTTTGACCTCAAATTTCTCCCTCTCTACTATAGAGCATACATCCCTCCAACTCACGATTAATAACGTAAGGGGCCCTCCATCGAGACATGGCCTCGATTTGAACCCTCGTCGGGATTGATCCATTAAATCACATTGCAAACTTTCACCAAAAAGCGGTTATCTCATCTTTTTCTACCTGTAGTTTGACCAAGTTCCGATGAGCATACTTTGAGTGAATGAGTCCTAGGTCATGACCTAGAGCATTGATGAGGCAAGGCGAGTCGAGAGAGAGGTCTAGAGCTTCATCACAAGATCTACAACCAACTTAAATTATGGTTGAATCTTCTCTTTTTCTGATTGGTGGAGAGACAGAGATATGGGACGTCTATTGCCTCATCCATAGGTTGTTCCATTTTACTTTGGTCTATCTCCCTCGACCAATATGCCTACACCAACCATCCATTTCGCTCTATCATTTACACCTTTGAGAAGTCCCACTCTCACCCTGGCCCCATTTTGATAGAGCACCCAACAATGCAGTGAGTTTTAAAGTTCTTGTAACCTTTATCCCTCACTATTTTGTTTTTAAACTTTGAGATTTGGTATTGCTTGCCAGCATACTTTTTTCAAGATCCCGATGAAGCAAATCAATGCATGTACCACCTCTCACTTTGAATGATCGGAATTAGACCCTCGATTTATCATATGTCAAATCATGCTCTAGGTCAGTTGAGGTCTCAACTTCTTCTCTAGAGGAAAAGCCAATGAGGCCGAAATCGACAATTTTGGAGCTTTGTAGCAACCAAAAGGCATTAATGGAGCTCGCTCTAGGTCACAAATGCATCACTCCCTTGTTGTCATCCATGGTCTGCTACTGATTAGGGAAGATGACCCCTCGTCGTGCCACATCGTTATTTCAAAATCTTTTGTCTAGTAAAAAGGGCGGCTAGTCAAGAATAAAGTTCTATTTTCTGATATTTGCACTTATACCCCTTGCATGGTTATTTCATATTTAAGTTAACTTTTTCTTGCATTTTAGTCCTCAAACCTTTCATGATATATTTCTTGCTCATTAAGCCAATAATATGTGAGGCTTGTACTAGAAGGCCTCATTTTGTATACTTCTCTCATAATTTTCTAACATTCTCTTCATATTTAAGAATAAATTTTGTGTAAATTAAGCTATTCTTGATCAAATAAATCCACATAACACATCTTCCTACTATTTGTTTTGACCTCATGATTCCCGAGGGTACTACAACACACATCGTTTCACTTAGAGAATTGGCAGATCAACACCATGCATCTATTTTGATGGTATTAGGGATATAGGGAATCCGAGTTAGAAGATACGAAATTACTTCATGTCTATCTATTTCTATTTTTTCAAGGTTATAAGATGATGGTGTATTATTAACATTCCGAAGGTAATCATCTCCTTCCAATCGCTTCCACTTGACCTCAAGTCTATAGACAGGCCAAAAACAAATAGTTTAGTCTTGCTTTAGCTCTCTCCAATCAAAAGCTAGATTTAATTGGGCTAAAGATTTCAAGAACAAGGTCTCGACTGATGAACCCAATGGAATGGTCTAATGGTTGAAGCAGTGAGTTCCCATTCAAGTGATCAGGGCTCCAATCCCACTACCCCACCCTCCCCCCTTAACTACTAAAAAAAGGTCTCGACTGGCCACACTGAACATGCATTTTTTATGTTTTGGATTATCTTCTTCAACTTGCGCATTATTAATGACACCGGTGCTTCCTTAATCCTAAGCAATAACCATCACAATTTTTGTAAATTGTGTCTAAGATTCTATTTGATGGAAACTTGAGGGCTCCACTTGATTATTTTAAATGGTTGAAAAAATAATCCTTGAAAATCTCATATGGATTCAATGCATATCCAATAAAAGATGACAAAAGTTCTAATGGGTAAGTCATAAAATAGGGATGGATAATTCAAGGTATGTCCAACAAATCTCCACCTTGAGTTGAACTCTACATGGAAGTAGTAAGTTTGTATCTCTTTGCCGTCAAACTTTCTCATAGCTCAAACAAACCAACCAAATTCACATTCAAAAATCCTCTCGAGTTGGAAATGATCCATGTTCAAGGACATGATTCTAAATATCGATTTTCGAAAGATCTTTCACCCCTTAGATGGCACTGGATTGAGCAAGCATTAGGTACGTCAAGCACCCTACAGATTTTGTAAAATGGATCAGAACAATAATTAACTGTTCTTATAAAAGTCAACAGGGCCTTCATTAGATTCTTGAAACAAATTTAGGTCTTTGGTTTGAGATTTTCACCAAATGGTAAAAACAAGCTCTTATCATGTGGTGTACTACGACAAATCTCACATCCGAAACAAATAAAAGATATGCAATATGAAGTACATGTATTTTTATTTCTTTAGCTTCGACAAGCCCATGGTCTATGTCAATGAGGCAAACTCATTAATTATGTTAGATCTCTCACACTCCGTTTGTGAATCACTAGTTTCAATGCAATCGCTTGTACTTTTAGATTTTTTTCGAATATTTTTTTAGTATTTTTATGTTATTTTAATTTCTTATTTTTTTTCAAAGTTTTTGTTTTTATATTAATATATAAAATAAATAATAATAGATAAAAAAGAATAATAATTGATATATGTAAGAAAAGGTAAATGTCAGTTTTAAAATATAAGATATGGAAATACAAGTAAAATATATTTAGAACACGTGTGTGAGTTTTTTTCAAATAATTTTGGGGTATTAATCATCTTATTACAAAATTGAATAAAAATAAAAGTCAAAAAGGAAACAAAAGTAGTATATGGAAACCTGAGAAATAGGTTTTGGTTCAAAGAGGGAATTAAAACATGGAGAATTTCCCCCAGAAAATATGGTTCTTAAACTTACCAAAAGACCTTTATTTTTTAATTTCGACTTTATAGGATTAATTATGATTTTTCAAAGTTTTATAGTTTTGTTTGGATTTTAGAGCAATAGGTACCACATTTTTGTGATTTTGGGTGTACTACATGAAAAGATGCATCTACTATAATTTTTTGATAATTTTTGGATGAAAAGATGAATAAAATAAAAGTACATCAAGCAAAATACTAAACACTTAATTTTATCTTTCTAATAAATATTAAATATTGGATATAAATTTACAAAACCCTTTAATTATAGCTAAATTAAGTCCTACAATGTGGTATTTTCCTTTTTCCAATATGTTCAATAAAAACTAAATCCACAAGGAGAAACTTGCAAAAAATCCTCAAAGGCTTCAATTGCAATATCTCTTATGAAACTTAGGGAGAATTTTCGGGGACATTAGATACACAACATAATCAAAAATCAAAATAAAATTCCATTGCATGAATTTATTGTGAGTTAAGCAAGTCAAATTGTGGCAATTTTCAATTAATAAATCATATTTAATTCAGAAATGATGTTCACAAATCCCAAAATATTGCACTATAGAGCACAAAGTATGGAATACAACACAATCGAAATCACTTGAAATATTTAGGGACTAAAAAGAATTGCGGCATTAAAGTCGGGGGCTGCAAAGTTTATGTAAAAAGTGTTAAAGAAGACCCCGTTGCAGTTAATGGGACCTGGCAGGAGTCGAGAGCAAAAATCACAAGGTCGCGCATGCAGTGATTCCTCAACGATAGGTGCTTGCTTGCAAATTTGCGAATATTTGAGGGGAAGGGTGTAAAACGCTCTCACGTGCCCAGTGGCACGTGACTCTCTCGGATCTTGTGGATTGAAGCTTTGACGGTTTGATCAAGCGGTAGAGGATGCAGTCACGGAGAGTTTGAAGACGTTGATATGCTTCGAGTGAGTATAGATATTAAATACAAGATACTAACATGGGTGAATTACAGAGAATGACCTCAATTATGTGATGATTCTCAATCAGTGACTTCAATTTTCAAATATAACAAAAGAGGGTCTGATCTTTTTTTGTCTTAAATACTTGCTTTCGTAAGTTTATATAAATCATGAAGTTGAAAGTTTAGACCTCTCTTTGTTATATTGAAAAATTGAAGTCTTTAATTGGGGAATTGATGTATAGTTAATACTTTTTTGTAATTTATCCTAACAACATTCATTAAAAAGGAATCATCATGTAGGACCCACTTTAAAAATTTGATAATTTGATGAAGGCTTAGGATTCAAACTCCATAATATATCATTTCCGACTCGAACAAGTAAAACGAAATATATTTTTTTTTCGGAAACTTCGTCAGGATCGTAGAACATGGAACTCTGATGACTGCATCAAAGATAATCGATAGATCAAGATTAATGATGCAAATAGACGGAGACAAGTGCGGACGTAGTTACTATCATATTCTTATTCATTTAAAAATTTGGACACCATATCTTTAAAAATATATGTCGATACATACATGATATATAGAAATACAATAATTATAAAAGAATGAGCTTGAAATAGATGTCTTACTTATTAAACAAATTCAAAATGGCTTTTACTTCATAAAAATTATATCAGATATGATTTAGAGAAGTTGTGAATTGGCATTCTGTGTAATTATAATTAAATCTACGACTAATTCATACATTAAAATGCATTATACAGATTTTCGTGGATGTCAAAGTCTTTGAAAAATCCATAAATCAGCACTACAACAAAACTTGCTAAGGCGACTGATAATTTAATATTCGCTGTAATATCTTTCATACTTAAATATATTATAACGAATATTATTCATTATTACGTTCTTTAAATTTGCAATGAAAATTATATTCGTTGCTATATATATATATATATATATATATATCAACGAATCATGTAATGACAACTATTCACTAACTTTTTCTTTTAATCATCCTAAATTTTTATTTTGCAATGACTGATGTGAATCTTAATGAATAAATCAACGAAAAAAATCATTGTTACATACCGAGCATGACATATGTGGCTAATTGCAAGAACGAAAGATAAGTTGACAATCAATAATATTCGGCTTTTATGTCTTTAACGTCATAATACATGGTAATATATATTCTAATTATTCGTTATCTTAAATCAATTTTGTTGTAGTATAATCGCTACATAATATGTAGTTTCCGTACGTTAAAATAAACTCCTACTGAGTAAAGGGCAAGTATTCATAGACAATTTCATATCATCTTAAAGAAAATACATATCCGATTCTAGTCCGAATCATCAACGTCCGAGGCATAAGAAAATAGTAGTAGTATCCATATATCCGTATTTGTTTTAAAACAGATACATATACAAATGTCAAAACCTGTATTAAAGAGACCCGGCTCCAGTTTGCAACGCGAATAATCTGAACAGATAACCTTAAACGTCCGAGGCATAAGAAAATAGTAGTAGTATCCATATATCCGTATTTGTTTTAAAACAGATACATATACATATGTCAAAACCTGTATTAAAGAGACCCGGCTCCAGTTTGCAACGCGAATAATCTGAACAGATAACCTTATGCAAACTGTGATCATTAGACGGTAACTAAAAAGTTACTCTTATGTTTTTACTCCGGTGAAATCCTGCAGTCATTAAAGGCTATGCTCGAGAGCATGTAGGTTTAGGATTTTGCTCCGAAGTCGTAGGGGGGCCATTATCTGCCATTCGATCGATGCCGTGATCTGAACGATTCATAATTGGCATTGACCTCCGCAGATTTCATGGCATTTAATCTTTCTGTACACACCACATATCCGAATCAGGATTTGATTGTCTGTTTAATCAACTTAATTAATATCATCACCCCTATGCATTTCTCTGATAAATCGACATTTCATGCTATGTTTAACCTACAACAGTGAATGCTATTCGTCGTGAAATTGTGTTTTATGTTCTAATGTAACTATATATTGACTGTCGGCAGTTACCTCATTTCTTCCTAAGATTTGGAATTTTTTTCGAGAAACTAATCGATTTTTCGATTTTGTTGAACTTATGAACAGATAACTGAATCCGTGATAGTTCAGTTTTTTTTTCAGAATTTTCGGTCCGATTCTATTTTCGATTATTTCTTGATAGCCCCATAATGTTCTCTCATATGGGTCAGTTCCTCATAACCAAGGGGATAGACATGTGATGCAGATGTGATGATAGACATTTGCACTGCTTAAACGTTATAAATATCTTGATGTATATGTGATGGTTTCGTTTGCATTATTGATGTTTAATTACTTAAATGGTGACAAAGTTGGTGGCAAGTGAAATTCCTTGATCGATTATTAAATGGTTGTGAAAATAAACATCATTTTTTTGTATTAGCATTTGATTTCTTTCCCCACATATTATTTACATTCGGAAAGAAGTTGTGTCTTGTTGTCTTTCATGCAAACCTAGACAGGAATTCGGGTAGCTGTAAAAATTTATTGAGATCATCAGATCAACAATGGTCATGATTGAAATATTAACTGAGAGTAGGAGTTACTGAGTACTCTTTTTTTAATGTAAATGTAGCCCCAATATTCTTCTAAGGTAAAACTACAAAAGATAGCCTTATTATTAGATGAGGGCATATATCCCCACCCCACAAGAAGGCATCCAATGCTTAAAGGGAAAATGCAGCATACTTAAAAAAACTAATTTAAAAAAGATCATTGAACCTTGAAGGTATGCTAGGTTATGGAGATAACGCACTGTTGACACATTCCTGGCCGGTTTGCTAATCAGACACCATAAGCAGTCGCTAAGGTGATCGAAATTGAGAGGTGATTCAGACAACAATTAACCCATAGTTAAGGATAAAACAATGCAATATATGTGTAAAGTTAAAATTTATTATAACTCTACAAATTGTGTGTATAGGTGCAAGCATGTAGAGTGTTGAACTCATGGAACAAACATGATAGAATGAAAAATGAATCCAAAATTTTCCTTCTTTTGTCTTTTTATTTCTGATATTTTTGTGGATTTTTTTATTTTTTTGATATTTTATGTTTTATATTTTTTAATTTTATAATTTTAACTTTCTTTTTATATTTTTTTGATTTTTAATTTCGTTTTCTTTTTAATATGTACTAAGTATGTTTATATAAGTGTGTATATATAGAGAGATAATATGTATACTATAATTACTATATAAGATTAAATACATAATAAACATATAAAATCAAGAAAATGCAATTAAATACGATCCTTTTTATTGTTTAAGGTTTTAAATTATTTTTAGGAATTATAAATATTAATAATAAATATAAATCATGTATAATAATAATGTATATAAGTTATATATAAGTTTTATACTTATAAATATAACTATATAGTCAAAAATTATAAAATAAAATATAAATCATGTTTTTATGTTTTTCAATATTTTTAAGAATTTTTGAGTAATTTTTGCTGCTTTTTATGTATTTTAATTGATTAACTGTGATCAGGACCTACATGGTTAGAGCAAAGACAAGAATGCGAAGGTTCGTGAGGTCTTAATAGGTGGAAATGGATGAGGGTGGTGCGCGACAAAGGTCCCAGGTAGAGGTGGCAAAAGTGGAGACCTGATCTCCTGATCTGGACTCGATCAGGGTGAACGGAGGTAATGGGGACGTGGAGAACGTGAATGGGAAGATGGTGGAGTGGCTGGCGAGTTGAGACGAAGGGAGGGTGATGAATCTTCGTTTCATCACCTTTATCCTTTCATTTTATCCGTTAAACCCTTCCTAAATGCATGCATATATCATTATTTTGCAGAAATAACACATATTATTTATTGTATAAAGATTATATAAAATACAGTATTTAAATCTAAAATAAAAGAATAAAGAAAAGAAAAAGAAATGAAATATCAAAGGTATTGAATGACCCTAAACCTTGAAAGCTAGGCATCATGATGACTGGGTCGACAAGGAATAAAGTAGGGGGAGATAAGGGTCAATAAATAGAAGAAATCCTAATTCATAAATACCCAATAAATCAATTTTGGGACCAATTTTATTCTTTATTATTTATACCTCAAATAAATAGACTTTTTACTTAAAATGTGTAGATAAAAAAACATAGAAGAATGCAAAATTTGTTTCACATAAAATAATGCATATTGTATCTTTTATACTCAAAATAAAATTCCAAAATCGCAACTTCACAGACCTATATCTTCTCCATATGAACTCAAAATGCATCAAAATCACCTTTAATTATATATTACTTTTTGGGTTTTAGTGTTGTTGTGTCCCTTTGAGATATTGCAATATCAATTATGCCCCTCTCTTTTTCGGAATATCAATTGTGTCCCTGACTTGCATCATTATCACTTATGCCCTTCTATTTCTGTTAGAGGTGTTTCAGAAATGTCTGCGGTCGAGTAAGTAGCCCTACGAACGAATGGATCGAATCGAATTGGAAAATGGAAAGATTTGTACAAGTTATACGTTCCGTCACAAGCAAACGCGATATATATGATCGATTGAGAACTTTCGGAAGATGGTCAAGGGGGATGACGCATGCACCACAACCCTTTCGAATATCTGATTCTCGTCGAGTGAAAAGCACTCAGGTGACCGTCAGGCTCTAAACCAAACCGACGCATTCCTAGCTCTAATTGGAACGTGTGAATTGACTCGACGATCATATCATGGGCAAGGGTCGTCACAATGGATTGGAGTAAGCCATGGTTTATTCAAACCATGGTGTGGTTACGAGGGTAAAATAGTCAAAACAAATTCAACCCCCTCCCCACCTTCCTCCTCCTCCGCTGACCTCCCCTTCAAGCCCCTTCCTCTGCCCACCTCACCTCCGAACTCGTGCAACACCTCCTCCTCCTCCTCCTCCGTCGACCTCCCCCTCTAACGTCTTCCTCCGCCTCCCTCATCCATGGTTGACCCCTCTACCCTTTCCTTTGCCCACCTCTGACCTCGCTCAGCCCATCCTCCTCCTATGCTGACCTACTCCTGTTGTCCCTTCCTCTGCCCCTCTCCTCCTCGGTTGACCTCCCCCTCCAACCCAGTCCTCCACCCACCTCTCCTCTAACTTCATCTCATATCTCACACTCACCCATCAGTTGAGTTTGTAATGTGAACATTCCCTGCATATTCTCTTATTAATGCTTCGATTCTAACATTGCATGTAGATTTCTATTAAATTACATGTCCACTTCATATTAGGCAATTCAGAACTACGATTCAACCTATGTTAAATCAAGTGATTCCCTTCCCTTCTCATTTGTTTCTTTCTTCCATATCATATGTAGAGAAAGATCAGCAATGGTCGACCCACAAGCAAGCATCAATAATAGGAATGTCTCTACTAAACAACAGAGTCAAGGATCTGTTCAATGGTCAGCGATCGTATTACTGCTGCGGATACCAAGATGACTCAATGGAGTTGCGGCTCATACTCCGATTGCTGCTCGAAAATTAAATGTCATCGAATCCAGATAAAGTAACAGAGCGACAGCGAGCAGGGAATTGAGGATGGAGAACCAGTGGATGTCGGTGGGGTACTTATCGTACATCTTGAGGCATTTGACTCCCTCGGGCTCATGTTGGAAGATGCAAGGGACGACCTCAAGCAAGGGGAGCTGGGGAAGGCGCGGGGGCAGAGGGGGAGAGGAGGAACAGGGGTAAAGGAGGAGGCGTAGTAGCGAAGGGGAAGGAGAGATCCTCGGGTCGACGAAGGCGACACAAAGGAGCTGGGGGAGGCGCAGGGGTAGGGGGAGGGGAGAGCTCGGGGCGGAAGGAGGAGCTAAGGGTAGGGAGAGGAGGTGGTGGAGCAGGGGGCTGGGGAGGAGGAAGAAGGAGATGAAGACGAAGAAGATGAGAGAGGATGAAGAAGAGGATGGGTTGACTTTCCAGCCCCCTTTTTTAATTTAATTCCTCTTGTGTCCCTTAAGTTAACCTCCGTTTGCGTTGGGTATGGACGTCCACTAACCCGATGGGCACAAGTGATAGAATGGCAACAAGTCAGGGGTACAAGTGATATTCCCAAAAGGGAAGGGGCATAATTGAAATTGCAATATCTCAGAGGGGAACAACCGATAAAAATCCTAACTTTTTATTGTTTATTTAATGAAGGTGGTTTCATTTAATTTGGAGTTAAAATGCAAAGTTGGGTTTTGGACTCCCATTGTACAATATATCTAAACAAAATATTCATTTTATTTATTCTTTATTTTTATTTATTTATATTTCTATAATTTTGTAATATTATTTATAGAATATGTACATGATTAGAATAAAATAAACCTTCAAAATGTGGGAAATGGTGAGGCACGTGATGAGGAATGAAATGGGCGTGAAATATTTGGTTGGTACAATAGAAATCACGGTAGGACATGGCCAGAACAGAGAGCTATTCCGATCTTGGATTTTAATTTTTAGCTAATTTAATGATCTAATGATGAAATGAAAGACTGAACTAAACAAACTTGGATTAAAGATACACTCATGTGGAACGTGACAATAAAGTTGTTGAAAGACTTAGGGAGAGAGACAACCAAATGAAGTCAGCTTGCATGTCTACGTCCATGTCGGCTCCTAGGGTTTCTAATTCAGAAAGATACAAAAATATTTTGAGTACATGCTCTCTGACAGAGGTCCCCTCCTGCATCTTGCAGCGAATAAGTTCTCTCATTATATTATAACGCTGTGTGTGATTTACATCATCGAACAATTCCCTCATATTTGTCATAATATCATGGCAAGTGGCCTTTTCCACATGTTGCTTCTGCAGCACACTGGACAATGAACCTAGAGGGCCAGATTATGATATTCATCATATTTTTCATTATATTTGATTTCCTCCAGAGTCTTTGGGTCTATGTATAATTTCTTTGACAACACATAAGATATGCGCTCAGCCGAAAGAACAAGATCCAAATTTCGGATCCAATCTGAATAATTTGGTCAGGTCAATTGATTAACCTCCAGAAGCCTGCTAAGTAGGTTCATGGACTTCATTTTTTGAAATTAATAATGCGCTATATTAGAACATATAAATCATTATATATTTAATTTAAAAACTTTGATTAAGGAATTTTTAATCAAATTATTCTTGCTTTCTCAACTTTGAAAGTTCATTCCCTTGATCACTTTCAAAGCAAGAGAAATACTTACCACTATATCTCTAGCAAGAACAAGGATATCCTTTTTATCTTTGTTACATCCAAATAATATGAAAGCTTGTATCTTGGACGAAAAGAAGTGCGAACACATTCCGCCTTGCAAGTCCAACTTGAATTTCCAAATCGGTCTTTAACACCCGGGCCCACCACCCCTAAAGTAATTTTGACTCGTTGTTAATTGAACCAACCGTCAATAGAAATACAACACGCTATGCGCAATCCAATATGGCCCCAATAATATGAGGACTCCATATTGGGGTCACTATGCATGCGTCCTTACTCTTTCGAGAAACAAAGAGCCCGATCCAAATTGCTTGTATGTAGGATCTGTCACTTCGGACAGGAGTCTCCTACGTACAATCTCTGGTGACGGAATCCTATGTCTTCACGGGAGACCATGGATGTCACTTATGTAAACTTCCACCTCATATTCATATTTTAATTAATTATCATGAATCGCATTCATATAGTTGATTCTTCTAAGGGAAATACACATCTATTATTAATAAAGTGTTTTAAATTAGATATAATTATTTTAATCACATTAAATCATTTATCATTCCAATTTAATCAACAAACTTTATTATTACTTGAAAGTATGGTATAATCTCAAAGTACATATCAATTCAAATTTTAATGATTAGAAAATACATCATGATCTCTCTAGCATTATCTCTTCCCTACCCACTGTCATGGCCATTACCAATGGGAGTGGGACAGACCACACATGTTGCAACCTGCTGCCCCAACACTCCCCGACTAGACACCATATCCGCCTCCTGTTAGGATAACGCCAAATTGATCATTACGTACTTGAGATGATAATCGATTCTTCAACCAAAGTTATACCATATAGTAATAATCAAAACAATTTTTATTATAAGGAAATTTTCTAAACAAATTCCCAATCCTATTCAAGTAGTTTTGTTTGTTGGGAAAAATGATTGTGTAACCAATCGCGATCTAGATCATATCTAATCAATTATTGACTAAGGCAATGCCATTTAAGGAAATAATTATCAATCAAATATTTCTCAAATATTTATCCATAATTATTCCATGAAATTAACGATTTCATTAATTGATTAAATGACAATCGCAAGGTTCATGATTTGGAATGTAATTTCAAGCAGTGATCCACACTTACTAAAATTAGCATATCTCAATCAATTTAAATCCAAATCTTGCAAAATAAGTTTCCAAAGTTTGCTAATTTGATTTACAACATAACTCAAGTGATTAGCATGCATTTGTATGCATTTCAAAATAGTAATTAACCTGTTAATTACGTCAAGATTCGCCATCCCCAAAACAGTGGATACATGTTCATTGAAATGATCATAACTAAAGTTATCGGATTCCAAATCACACAAACTAAAATCCCATAGTCTTCTTATTTAATGGAGAACATAATTTATGTGATTATTTTTTGTTTAAACATTTTAAACAGAGCCGAAATTATTCACTAAGCAGAGATACGAAAATGAAATGCGATAAACTTTTGCAATCCCTAACGAACCCAAGTCTTCCTAGGTTTATGGATCGCATCCAAAACCTATGACTTAAGGCTCTGATACCACTTTAAGGATATGAAACATTCCTTAAGCACATCACGGAAGCGTGAGGATCGTATCATATACGATCAAGAACGATTAGTCGTACTAGTTGTTCGATGCAACGGAATTTAAAATTTTCATGCGATGAAACCACATGATCCAAGAACACTTCTTGGATCATTTCATCTAAATCACATAATATATAAAACGAACACCTCTTGTAGCGTGCTTGCAATCAAGCCTCTGAGAGAAGAGACCTCCTGTCTCAAGTCCGATCTTCGGAGGAGACATTTGCGAGCGCGGGGATGAACAGTGTGCCTCTCGCAATCCAATATGTTGATCCAAGCAAAGAAATCTTGATCTCATCACACGAGATCATACGTCTTCTTCATGAGCGAAGCACGCCAAAGGTAGACAGAGAACCAAGAGAGGTTGCAGCTACAACATAAGGGCAATGCAATGACAGTGGAGTCTTCCCTCTAGGATTTGGGTGGACGACCACCCAATGAGAGAGAGGGAGAGGGCGTGAGAATGAAAGGAGAGAGAGCTTGTTGTTGTTACCAATAAGAGCAAGGGGTGCATCTTCTTATAAGGGTTTTGGGAGTCCATGGATTACACAAAATCAGAGGATGAGATTGATTTATGCTTCTTTCAATGGGCAAGATTTTGTTGTAAAATTACAACAACAATTAATTTAATTAAATTAAATATATATTGAAAAATCAGTATATTTTAATCCTAAAATTAAATCAATCAAGCTTGGATATATTGGAAAGGAGGTTGCCTCCATCCATAATAGTGGAGTGGATGGCCACCTTTTCCGTATAGGAATTGGTGGTCGTCAGCTGCCCATAGTGACTTGTGCTTGATTTCCACTGGTAAATGGCACGGTTTGCCATAGACGAAATGAAAGGGAGATGTCCCTAATGGTGTCTTGAAGAAAGTCCGATAGGCCCACAAGACCGAGTCCAAAAGCTGTGACCAATCCTTTTTGTCTGGGCGGACTACCTTCTGTAAAATAGTCTTGATCTCCATGTTCGATACTTCAACAAGACCATTAGTCTGAGGGTGATATGGAGTGGTAAACGATGGTCAATGCTGAACTCATCTACAAGGGACTTTACCTTGTCGTTGATAAAGCGAGACCCCCCATCTGAAATCAGAATTCTAGGTACCCCAAACCGTGAAATGATATTCTTCCTCAAAAATCGACACACAGTCTTACCAATTGCGGCTCGGGCGGGGATGGCCTCGACCCAACAACTCACATAATCCACATCAAGCAAAATGTACTCAAACCCCTGACTCTTAGGAAATGGACCCATAAAATCAATGCCCCATGCGTCAAAAACCTCTCAGAAATGAATGGGCTGCATGGGCATCATATCTCTCTGTCCGCAAGTACCCATCTTCTGACAGTCAGTACATCTCTTCACGAATTCATAAGAATCCTTGAAGAGAGTAGGCCACCAAAGGCTGGATTGGAGCACCTTCTACGTTGTCCGTCTCCCAGAATGATGTCCTCCTGCCTCAAGCTTGTGGCAGTAGGTGAGGATGTTATGATGCTCTTCTTGAAGAATACACCTCCTCCAGATACTATCCTCTCCTTCGTGATAAAGGACGGGATCCTCTCAATGGTATGACTTGGCCTTCGCAAGGAAGGTCTCAAGTCGCTGCCTGGGCCAACCTTGTGGAACCGTCTTGGCAACAAGATAGTTCACAATGTCGGTGTACCATGGGAGTGAAGTGATAGCAAGTATCGCCTCATCTAGAAATTTCTCTATGATAGGTGCACTGGGCTCAGATTCCTCAAGGTTCTCTAATCGGGAGAGGTGATCCGCCACCACATTCATAACTCCAGGCTTATCCTTAATCTCAATATCAAACTCCTAGAGCAGAAGGATCCATCTGGTAAGGCGAGATTTGGCATCCTTCTTTGCCATGAGGTACCGGATGGTGGTGTGATCTGTATAGATAGTCACTTTTAATCCCAAAATATATGATCTGTACTTATCCAAAGCAAACACTACGACTAGCATCTTCTTCTCAATCATAGTATAATTCCGCTGAGCGGCATCCAAAGTCCGACTAGCATAGTGAATGGCATACGACAATCCATCCCTCCTCTGTCCAAGAACAACCCCTACGACAAAATCAGAAGCATTTGTCATGATCTCGAATGGGAGAGACCAATCGGGTGGCTGAAGGATAGGAGCCTTAACAACTAGATTCTTGAGAGTCTCGAAGGACGCAAGACACTTATCATCGACAATGAACTCGGTGTCTTTTGTCACCAAATCAGTGAGTGGTTGGGCAATACAACTGAAGTCCTGAATGAACCGTCAGTAGAAACCAACATGCCCCAGAAAAGATCGCAATTGACGCAAATTGGACGGTGGATTGAGTTTTCTAATGATATCCACCTTGGCCGGATCAACCTCCATGCCCATGTTGGAGATGATATGACCAAGGATCATTCCTCGAGTCACCATGAAGTGACTCTTCTCCCAAGACAAGACAAGATTGACCTCTATGCAACGCTGAAGCACACGGTCTAGGCAGTCAATACAAGCATCAAACCCATCGCCATAGACCGAGAAGTCATCCATGAAGACCTCTAAACAGTCACCCACCATGTCCGAAAAGATGGACGACATGCACCTTTGGAATGTCGCCGGGGCATTACACAAACCAAAAGGCATCCATCTGAAAGCATAAGTCCCAAATGGACAGGTGAATGTCATTTTGTCCTGATCTCCGGGTGCAATGGCCACTTAGTTATAGATGGAGTACCCGTCAAGAAAACAATAGTGACTCTTCCCAGCTAGCCTCTCGATAATATGATCAATGAATGGTAGTGGGAAATGATCCTTCTTGGTGGCATCATTCAATCGTCTGTAGCCCACGCAGACCCTCCAAGAAGTGGATACCCAGGTAGCTATCTCCTCTCTAGACTTACTCACAACTGTAGTGATACCCGTCTTCTTGGGTACCACATGTAATGGACTGACCCACTTGGAGTCAGAGATGGGATAGATAAAATCGACGCTCCACCATTTTGATATTTCCTTCATGACCACATCTCAAAGATTCGGGTTCAGCCGTCGCTAGAACTCACGCAAGGGCTCAGCATCCTCTTCGAGGTAGATATGGTGGGAGTATAGAGCCGGACTAATCCCCTGGAGATCAGTTATACTCCATCCTATCACCTTGCAGTTTCTTTCAAGAACCTCCATTAAACAAGATTCTTGCTCTCCAGTCAAATCTG
This sequence comes from Ottelia alismoides, assembly GCA_037367405.1. NCBI lineage: Eukaryota > Viridiplantae > Streptophyta > Magnoliopsida > Alismatales > Hydrocharitaceae > Ottelia > Ottelia alismoides. The sequence goes on along the minus strand of JAZKJV010011886.1, from coordinate 263,572 downwards.
CTGAGATAATGACTAGGTGCATATATGGCTCACCCGCAAGGAATCTGTACTTCAGCGACTGCGGTAAGGGCTTCAATTCAGGGCAACTGGGAGCTGGAAAATCTGGCTTCTGATATGTCTGAGTGAAGGCTACCAGGTCTGCATGTGAGAACTCTCGCTGTGCATGAAAATCTGACGAAGGGAACCCTATTGGTATCTCTGTAAATTGTGCTGGCTCGCTCTCCCTCCTAGCTGCCGGCTCAGAAGGAATCAGACATGGCAAGTAATCATCAAAGTCATCCGAGTCTATGTCTGAATCCGAGGGATCTGAACTAGAAGGACATGAATGAAACTCTGCTTCACCACTCATCCCACAACTGTCGGCCTCTAATGTGTCCTCTGCCATGGGTGTGCTCTCCAAACTCTCGACTGCCATAAGCTGTAAGTACGCTGAATCTGTGGGCAAGGTGAGGGCTTGTGCTACTGGATTTGTCCAAATGGCTTCATCATCGGTCATCACAAAGTCACACTCCTGGTGGATGTCTCGCTCAGCCTCTGCCATCTGCTCTGTGTCATTAAACTGCTCTGAGCATGTTGAATCTCTTGCTCTGGTCTCGTCGATCGTCTCTATCTGTATACTTTCACCCTCTATGCGAAAGTACACCTTCCCACTATCATGGTCGGTCACCGCCTTGGCAGTGGCTAAGAATGGGCATCTAAGTATGATGGGGGTATCTGTTACCGACTCAGGGATCTCCATGTCCAATACAACAAAGTCCACGGGGAATTTCATGCCCTGAATGGTAACGACCACGTCTCTCAACAACCCCTTCGGGCTCTTAATTGACCTATCAGCAAACCGAAGGATTGTCCAACTCCGATGGAGAGGGCCAAACTCGAATTGGTCAGGTAAGGCTGTCGGAAGGAGGTTGATTGAAGAGTCGTTGTCTAATAGAGTACGATCGAACTGTTGCTCCTGAATCTTGCATCTGACATAGGGAGCTCCTGCATCAGGTCTCTTGGCTAGCAGTCTATTCTGAATGGAATAGCATGTTGAACGGGTGAGCACATGGATCTCGTCTCTACGGTTCCTCCTCTTCCTGCGGACTGTAGTCTTCTCTCTCAAGTTCTTATGCAATAAGTGCAGAAAAGAAAAACAAAGAAAAGAAAAGGAAGAAATGTGGATTAAATTTAATTATCAAACTTGTCTTCACAAAATCAAAGTTTGGAGCTTAAGTCGGACCTTTGGAATTTTAGTGTGGTCGGAACCTTAATGAGAACCGGATTTGAAATCCAACAGTCCCTGAGAATCCCAAAACTCTGTTCAAGTCTCCTCAATAGCCATGTCAGAAATATTTCAACTCATACGCAAACCCTTACGACTATGAATCTGACTCGTACAGTGTAAGTGATGGTGGCTCTTCCCAACTAGAATGACAAAGAGATTGACTTCTCCAGTATGACAACCCAATGATTCCCCAATCCAATAACTCCTTCCTCGAGGAGCGGGGTATTCCCTTCTAAGTTCAAGTGGCAACCAGCTGAAGAGGAGGGGGTTAAGAGAAGAATGGACGGTAGCCAGTGTAGCTACCTATCCTAGGATGCAAGACCAGTGTAGTCAAGTCATCCAGCTGCAGGCTCACATATTTGACTTTGGAACTCAAGCTTGCTTATTGACTTTACAACATATGTACATACTTTTGCAGGCATTTTATTTTTGTACAGGCATGTATCTCTTTTTTTTCTTTTTTCTTTTTTCTTTTTTTCTTTCTTTTTTTTTTGAAATACTATTCACAGCAGCATTTACATAAGGAGTTTTTCCTCTTGAGCCAGTAGACTATCCCTCTTTTGAAGCTTTATTGCAACCCTCTCTCCTGTCTTTAGACTTCCTCATCACTGGACGGGTTGGGGTGCACTTCCCTCCCTAGAGGAGGACAAGTGTTTCCACTTGTGTGCGTCTCATACCAGCAAATCCAATCCCCTCACCACTCCAACTGAGTTGAGCCATGTGAAAGGTGCAGGTGTCCAAGTTAGGTCATTATCAACAAGAGTCGTGTGTGTGTTCCGAAATACTCTACTTAGGCAGTCAAGAATCCATTGAACTAAGTCCCGTGATCCTCAAAGAATTAAGTCAACTAGACCTGAAGTACCTCAATTCCAATCCCTATAAGGTTCCTGTTATTAGGTAGATTTTAAGGTCCAATCAAGCTCCAATCTCCGGATTTTATTTAGACTTGTTCAACCATCAAACTCAATCTGAAAAAATGCTCATGCTATGCAATGATACGCAAAGTGCAGAAAATATTTTTGTGATGCAATTTTCAAAGATTTTGAACTTTTCATGGGTTTTTGAAAAGATGATGATGCACATGCATTTTTTGTATTTTTCAAAAAGATTTTTCAAATGTTTTTGGATTTTAATTTTGCAAATGTTTTTGGGATTTTTGAACACAAAAAGTTTTTGGCTGAAAACTAGGTACACAATATTTACATGGGCATGCTTCTTATATATACAAGAAGTGGATTTTAAGAATTTACAGGGTAAGTGATCAATTTTATAGGTATATATAAAGAATTTTAGGTGTGATGTATGTATTCCTCAAACTTATTTGACGAGGGTTATTTCAAACAATTTTGAAAACTATAGTCCAAACTAATTTTTACAAACAATTTTACAAACATGTACACAAATTTGAAAATCATTTTGCAAAGGTTTTCAAATAGTATAAATAGATTTCTCACAATATTTTTGCAACCATTTTTCAAACCATTTGCAAATCATTTTCAAACATTTTTATTTCACACAAAGAAAATAAACTTTACAAACCAAAACATTTTTACAAAGGTTGAAAACATGTAACAAAATATTTTCAAAATAGTTTTCAAAAGATTTTCACAAGGATTTTCAAACTATTTTTCAAACATTTTGCAAAAAATATTTTCACCTGATTTATTAATCAGTAAATACCAAAAAGAATTAGAGGAATGATAACATCTTTTTATTAAGGCTTTTAATGAATTTTAAAGAATTATTAGCCATATTATTTAGAAAATACGAAAGTACCAGTTATGGCTAAAGTATATACGTAGTATATACGACCCCCCTATACTTAGCTTGAGCTATGTCCTCATAGATCAGAGAGAAAAGAGAAGACATAACTCGTACTGAGTATAGGAAAATCTAAATAATAAAGAAATAAATCAATGAGAAGTTGACCGTCCCCCCTATACTTAGGATCAAATAATCCTAAGTATAGTAGACTGTACACAACGCAGGGAGGGTCAAGGGTGGGAATGAACAGATCGTACTCAGATTGTCTCCCCTTATACTTAGGGTAAGATATCCCTAAGTATAGACAAGGAGAGGAGACAATGGAGAGGATCGAAAAGAATCGAAAAGAATAGAATCGCACGGGGTGCACACCTCCCTATACTTAGGACAAAGTACGTCCTAAGTATGGAAAACTATCTACAAGGGGAGACACCTTTTCGGTAGATGAAGAAGATAGAAGAGGAAAAGAAGAAAAGAAGAAAAGAAGGAAAGAGATCAGAAGATGGAAGAGAAGAGACCAGAGATTGTACACACCACTCCCCCTATACTTAGGGTAAAAGAAGCCCTAAGTATAGGCAACAACAGGAGTGATGACACGGAACGATGAATGAACACTCGGCTCGTCCACCCCCCTATACTTAGGACAAAGTACGTCCTAAGCAAGGCAAACACGAGAATGGGTGGACGAGCAATACGGAAGATAGACAGAGATGAACAAAAAAGGATATACAACAGAGATGGATATGCACAGGATCAAGAAGGTAGAAAGCAGACCTTCTTGCGAGACCACTGAGGGATAGATCTAGTGTGGTGCAAGTCGACATCGGGGTCCACAGTGGACGGAAGCCGATCAGGGTCGACAGGGTGAAGGCCCTCAGTGGAATCAAATCGAAAAGGGACGAACTAATCAATGGAAGTAGTACGGCTAGGTTCGCCCTTGGTGGTCCTATGGTGTGAAGGCGCAGACGGGCGAGTGGAAGAAGTGTGGTCAGGTCTGGCCTTGGAAGTCTCGTTGATGTCAAAGTGGAATGGGACAAACTCATCATCCTCGGAAGAAGTGTAATCGGAGTCGTCCTGCGAGGGATTGTCCAGGTCAAAATCAAAAGGAACGAAATCATCAGTGGAAGTATACGAACTCTGTTCGTCCTGAAGAATCTCACCTGGATTATCTTTTTCATCAAGAGGCCAGAAATTTTTAATATTCGCATCATAACCGACCTCAATCATCTTTACTTTTGAGCGACCAGGAACGGACTTATCAGTAGAAGTAGTCAAACTAGGTCCGTCCTGTCTAGTCTTGGTATCTGTCCTCCGCTCAATAGGATCAATCACATAAATACTTTGGATTTCATCAACACATCGCCACACACCAGAGTGAGGAACTGTGAGGTCTATGCTTTCCGATTTCCTCCCCTTTCGGGTGATCCGTCGGGTCTCATCAGTGGTCGCTAAGCAAACATCTCTAGTAGCATAAGATCGATCACATGCCTCGGAGTCAGCTAGAATCGGTGAGGGTGCATCAGGTGCATGTCTCTGGTTGACTGTGGGTGTGGTGATCAACACTTCGCTCTCGTCAACAAGACGGAAGCGAATCTCTCCTAATCCATAATCAATAACGACCCTCGTAGAGGCGAGGAATGGTCATCCCAGGATGATTGGAGATGGCTCCCCTGTGGAGGTCTCCATGGGCAACACGACAAAATCAACATGGTGGCTTGTTCCCTGAATAGAAATGACGGCATTTTCAAGGATACCCTTCGGCCTCTTGATAGATCCATCAGTAAACTGTACGATCATCCTGGTCTTTTTGAGAGGCCCTAAATGAAGAGATTGTACCAGCGAGAAGGGTAATATGCTAATTGATGCACCGCCGTCTAGGAGAGTGTGATCACATGTATGGTCAGAGATGGTGCATGTGATGAATGGTGTAGTTGTGTTCTTCCTTCTAGGGATGGGACGGTGTATGATGGCGTGGGCAGTGGCCATGGTCAAAATGTGACGCTCAGATATGCTCCTCCGCTTTCTCTTCTTGGGAAGAGGAGCAGATAATTGTGTCATGGCCTGCTGAAGTGGGGCACAGATAATCTCATGAATGGTGGCCACCACTTCGGGTTCAGTCAATATTTTTTTGAATTTTTGGACCTCCTCCATACAAGGGAGGAAGTCGGAATCAGCATATACACGAGGCATGCCAAGAGCAGTCTGTACAGCGGCATCCTCGGGGTCAAAGTTGGGACAGTGTGTGAAAGGCTGTGTGGTCAGATGGTCTGGCAAGTGGCACCTTTCCTCATGGTCTGAATCAACCAAATGTCTCCCGAACTCTTTTTGGGTTTTTAAATTTTTCTCATTTTTTGTGTTTTTGGCGATTGCAAGCTCCCATGATCACCCATAAGTAAATCCGTATCCTCGACGAAAGGAGCATTAATCTGGTTTTTCCTCAAGATAGCAAGATTATCATTCATCAAATTAATGCGCTTTGTCATTCAGTTCAAGATATCACTTATAGAGATCGAGGGAGGTGACTCCAACAGGTCAGACTCGGGTGGATGTGAAAGTGGAGGTGGATAATATACAGGTGGAGATGGAGGTGGGTAGAACTCCAAGGTCTGATACTACGTCTGAGGCGGATATGTACAAAAAACAGAAAAAGTAGGAGGATCCTCCTAATAAAAGGGAGGTGGACCGACTGGAGTGAACGAAAGATCCGCAAAGTCCGGATAAAATGCACTCCAGGGGTCCATCTCGAAAACAAAAGGAAATGATCGGGAGAGCATGATGGTCAAGTCAAGAGAATGGAGAAGAAGGCGCAAATGCGCAAGTGCGATCTAGAACACACACAAAACAATCACAAACAAAAATAAAAAGAATACAAACCCTCAATTCGCCTACTCAACTCGGTAGAGATTGAAAAGTCGGTCTTTTTATCTAGTCTGTTTTAGAGTTAGGTGAGAAGTCCAAAAGTTGTACACATGCTTAGGGGGCTGAAATTGGGATTTGGGCACTAATCCTTAGCGTGTGCGCGAGCAAGGTAAAACGAAGACAATGAGGGGATTACTCGCCCCAAGACAAGATTTTTTTTAGTTGATTTTAGGGTCAAGTAATATCAACAGTCCCAATTTTATTGGTTATCGCTTTTTTTTGGATTTTTAGTGAGAATGCACGGTCCTAACGAGGAATCAATTTTACTTAGCACCTAGGTGATCAAAATCAGAGGGAGAGAGGCGGAAAAGCAATGCAAGCAACAAAACGATGATGTATGCTAAAGCATAAATGCTCACCTTGCCTCCAGCACTCTACATGCAAAGATGCTTAGCATAATTGAAATCTAGCTATATGCAAATGCAAGCCGATGAAATCGCCCTAAGTTTCAGAAATTACTATTATCGTGAAGAACCACAAGTCGGTCACCGATCCTCAATCCAAGAGTCCGGTCTAGGTTCACCCCTCCTCCTCTCGACAAATCGAGTTCAGGAGAAGCGCTTGGCAGGGAGAGCTCGCGGCGCGACGACTCGAAGATGGTGATCAACTGTTTTATGATTTGACTAAGTCCAAACGATACTATAGGCACATGCAAAGATATTAGGTGTTTGGCCTTAATCTATCGCAAGCAACTCCTAAAATTAGGGGCTCAATCACACAAAATAAATAAAACAAAACTGGGAAACAAATGAAAAAGAATGCGAAGAAAACACGAAAAAGCCGCGGTGAGCCCCCAAGTGAACAATCACTTGGAAATTAGGCCCGAATGTCCAAGAGTTAAAGTACCTGTAATATTACAATAAATACAGTCTCTCTCACAAAAATTACAGAAATAAATACAAGGAAATAAATGCAACAACTAAGGTAGAGCTCGATCTTCAAAAATCCTCTAAGTTTCCTCGGTGCTAGGCTGGCTAGAGCCGGCTTCACGTGGGTGCACAGGCGCCTAGGGTAGAGCGCCTCCCTCGATCCGTGGTTCCTCGCACAAGTCAACAAGAGAGGGAGGTTAGACAGCTCAACAGATATATCAAAAATAAGAAAAATAAAACAAGCACAAAAAGCCGCTAAATAGACAAGTAATCACAAGCACGAACAAAAAGCCGAACTACGCGTTGTTGCTTCCCGGCAACAACGTCATTTGTTTAACCCAAAAATCGGTGATCTTGAGTTCCACACAAGGCGGGAACTCAGTCGTTGAATCGACCACATGAAATCCGGATTAAAACAACAATTAACCTACAACAGATAAATCAAGCAATGAAAGTAAATGTGCGGAGTTAAAATTTATTATAACTCTACAACAAGATGTGTATAGGTGCAAGTATGTATAGAGGTCGAACACAGGGAGCAAGCAGGATAGAACGGGGCAAAATGCACAAGCGTGTGAATGTGAATGTTTGTCTATCTATGGTATTTTTGTGGGTTTTTAATTTTATATATTTTTTATTTAATTTTTGATTTTATATTTTTGTATTTTGATTTTTAATTTTCTGATTTTATATTTTCTTTTTATATTTTATATTTTGTTTAATCTTTTTTTCCAATAATAAAATATACACAATATAAGAAATGAGAGGATAAAGGATTTATAAAAATAAGTAAAAATGCTCAAAAATCAGAAAATAAATTGTATTTGGTCTTTTATATTTTTCTACTATTTTTGTGATTTTTAGGGGTTTTTCAGAATATTTATGGTATTTTTAAAAGTTGAAATACAAGAAAACAGTGAATTAGCTACTGGCTGAAACTAAAATGAGGATGAAAAATATCAAATGGTGTCCAAAATTCCTCAAATTAATTTTAGTTGAAAGATAATGAATCAGAGAAGATACATAAACTGAAATTGCAATTTTTAGGATTTTTGTAGAATTTTTAAGATTTTTATGAAGGTTTTTAAAGTTTTATAATTTTTATGAGTTTTCTTTTGTATTTTTTAATGATTTTTGGATTGAAGTTGAAACACACTAAAATATGCAAAATATATTTTTTGGAGAATTTTCTAAGACGTTTTTATAATTTTTATGTATTTTATAATACAAACAGTGCTGAAAATGCGTGTTTTTGAATTTGTATAAATATTAAAATGCAATGAAATGAAAAATAAAAATGTTGGCGTGAAAATACAATGCAGGAGTTTATGATGATTTTTTGGTGATTTTTGGAGTTTTATAGAGGCATGCAATAAATAGAAATCACAGCAAGAAAGTGCACACAAGCCAGGGGTATAATTCTAAATAGCAGAAAGTACGGGCTGAATTGCAAATTATACAGAATAAAATAGACTGCAGATGAATGCTTTGAGTCCTAAATAAACATTACACAAAATGGCGGGGGAAATGGTGCAAAATACCCATGCCCGAGGCTATCGAACGGCTGCGGCGGGCGATGGAAGAACAGGGAAGCTCGCCGGCCAAGATGAACTTTCACCGGCCTATCTGCTCCCCTCCAACGTGCAGTGACGTCTCAAAAACGCCGAGCTTCCTCCTGGAGATCCCCTCGAGCTGCCACTGGTGTCAAAATGGTGGAAAGACCATCGGAGGGCCACCACGGCATCGAGGATGAGTCACGACTCCAGCTACCTCGTTCCTTGGCAAAATCCGACTCCATATGGAGTCTCTTGACCCCTGGGACCTGCAAATAAAACACAACTACAACAATAGATGGACCTAGGGCAAATGTGGGTGATCGAATGGAGTAGGTGGCGAGGGGGAAGTGGATGATGAATGGAGCACAAATCAAGCCAACAAATATAGGAAATAAAAGGTTACACTACAGCTAGTCTACAGCAAAGAAAAAATAAAGAAAAACAAGCAAAGACGATCTCGATTGGCTGGGAAGAACCAAGAGATAAACCTCACAGCCAAGGGCCGGAGATGGGGGTGGATACGCCTCCGTGCCGCTCCTCCGCTCCTCCTAACGGCGAGGTGAGGTTGCTGCCACCTCCCTCTAACCTCAGCACATGAAAGAAGGGAGTAAGAAGAGGCAAAAGGAGTTCAAATTCGAAAAATGGAGGAAGGGGATCTTTTGAACAAGTGGTCGAGTGGGCGTGAAGATCGAAGATTATCGGGTGAATCACGGGTCCAAAGGCCGAAATAAACCCTGCGCGTGTATCCTTGGTAGTAGGGCTACAAAAGTCGTGAAGGTTGCAATGCCAAATGGTGAAAGACGCGCTCTTCAAAATTCAGAGAAAACGCCAAATAACCAATATCTGACACAGTGCAGGGGGCGTGTCAGAGAGTGGGCGAGACGGCAAGAAGATCGAGGTGTATCCCGCGAATCAACGATCCAATCCTTGATACAAAGTATAGGCGTGTATGTTGGATATGTGGTGAACAAAAGTCAAGAAGGACATAAGGCCAAATAATGAAAGATGCGGCCTCGAAAAATGGGAGAAAAATGGCTAAAAACGCAACTGACTTCCTGCAGGAGCAAGAACCAAGGAGTTGACCAGCGGGTCAACTTCCACCTGGTTGGTCCACGTGGACCAACCACGAAAATCCCTGGAAAAAACAATTGTAAAATTAATAAAAAATAGCAAATAAATTTATTAAATTATGGTTACAAAATAAAAAATGTTTATTATTTTATAAATTATTTTATTATGATTTTATTTATTTTTTAGAGGTTAATAATTACAAGTTACCTATTTTAGCCTTTATAGGTATATTTATCTATATATAAGTATTTTATTTTTATTTTGTGAATTTTAATTTATTTATTTATGTTTATTATTTTATAAATTTATGAAGTTTTTTTATACACTTAAAAATATTTTTATTTTATTTTTCTGATGTGTTTTATATACTTAATAAAATAAAAGTATAGTTTATATAGGTATAAGTATAGGTATTATACCTATGTCTTTTAGATACAGGTATTTTTATTTTGTGTTTCTTTTGTATTTTTATTCTGATTTTAATGTACAAATTTATTATAAATAATATTTATAAAATTATAAAAATATAAAATTATAAAAAATAATGAATAAATAATAAAATTAATATTTTAATATGTACAAGTGTACAATAGGGGTCCAAAACTCAACTTTCAAACCATAGCTCTGTCAAATACGAAACCACCGCCATTAAATAGCTTATTTTAAATTATATACAATTAAGTTTGATGCATTTGGAGTTTTCATTTGTGAGATACATGTCTGGGAAGTTGGGATTCTGGATTTTTATTCAGACCATAACTTTTTATCTGTACATTATTTTTGAGTGAAATCAATTTTGTATTTTTCTTTATTTAATTATCTATAACTTTCATGTACAAAGTTTCTTTATTTGAAGTATAAAAAGTGGAACCAAAAATAGGTCCCAAAATAAATAAAGAATGAACAAAAACAAAGGGAATTTTATTGTATTCTGGCCCTTATCTCCCCCTACTTTTATCCTTGTCGACCTATTCATCAAGATGCCTATCGGGTCATAAAATATTTACAATATTTTATTCTTTTTCTTTTCTTTTCTTTATTCTATAATTTTGGCTTTAAAATCGCATTTTATACAATATTTACACATATATGCATGAATGCTAAAATGCGTGAATTAAGCCTATTTACACGCATTTACTAGGGTTTTTAAGGCCAAAATGATAGAATAAAGATGATGAAACGTAGCTTCATCAACGGTCTAGGCAGTCAATACAAGCATCAAACCCATCGCCATAGACCAAGAAGTCATCCATGAAGACCTCTAAACAATCACCCCCCATGTCCGTAAAGATGGACAACATGCACCTTTGGAATGTCGCCGGGGCATTACACAAACCAAAAGGCATCTATCTGAAAGCATAAGTCCCAAATGGACAGGTGAATGTCATTTTGTCCTGATCTCCGGGCGCAATGGCCACTTAGTTATAGATGGAGTACCCATCAAGAAAACAATAGTGACTCTTCCCAGCTAGCCTCTCGATAATCTGATCAATGAATGGTAGTGGGAAATGATCCTTCTTGGTGGCCTCATTCAATCGTCTGTAGCCCACATAGACCTTCCAAGAAGTGGATACCCAGGTAGCTATCTCCTCTCTAGACTCACTCACAACTGTAGTGATGCTCGTCTTCTTGGGTACCACATGTAATGGACTGACCCACTTGGAGTCAGAGATGGGATAGATAAAATCGACGCTCCACCATTTTGATATTTCCTTCATGACCACATCTCGAAGATTCGGGTTCAGTCGTCGCTAGAACTCACGCGAGGGCTCAGCATCCTCTTCGAGGTAGATATGGTGGGATCATAGAGCCGGACAAATCCCCTGGAGATCAGCTATAATCCATCCTATTGCCTTGCGATTTCTTTCAAGAACCTCCATTAAACGAGATTCTTGCTCTCCAGTCAAATCTGTTGAGATAATGACTAGGTGCATTACTGGCTCACCCGCAAGGAATCTGTACTTCAGCGACTGCGGCAAGGGCTTCAATTATGGGCAACTGGGAGCTGGAAAATCTGGCTTCTGATATGTCTGAGTGAAGGCTACCAGGTCTGCATGTGAGAACTCTCGTTGTGCATGAAAATCTGATGAAGGGAACCCTATTGGTATCTCTGTAAATTGTGCTGGCTCGCTCTCCCTCCTAGCCGCCCGCTCAGAAGGAATCAGACATGGCAAGTAATCATCAAAGTCATCCCAGTCTATGTCTGAATCCGAGGGATCTGAACTAGAAGGACATGAATGAAACTCTGCTTCACCACTCATCCCACAAATGTCGGCCTCTAATGTGTCCTCTACCATGGGTGTGCTCTCCAAACTCTCGACTGCCATAAGCTGTAAGTACGTTGAATCTGTAGGCAAGGTGAGGGCTTGTGCTACTGGATCTGTCCAAATGGCTTCATCATCGGTCATCATAAAGTCACACTCCTGGTGGACGTCTCGCTCAGCCTCTGTCATCTGCTCTGTGTCATTGAATTGCTCTGAGCATGTTGAATCTCTTGCTCTGGTCTCGTCGATCGTCTCTATTTGTATACTTTCACCCTCTATGCGAAAGTACACCTTCCCACTATCATGGTCGGTCACTGCCTTGGCAGTGGCTAAGAATGGGCATTTAAGTATGATGGGGGTATCTGTTACCGACTCAGGGATCTCCATGTCCAATACAACAAAGTCCACAGGGAATTTGATGCCCTGAATGGTAACGACCACGTCTCTCAACAACCCCTTCGGGCTCTTAATTGACCTATCAGCAAACTGAAGGACTGTCCAACTCCGATGGAGAGGGCCAAACTCGAATTGGTCAGGTAAGGCTGTCGGAAGGAGGTTGATTGAAGAGCCGTTGTCTAATAGAGTATGATCGAACTGTTGCTCCTAAATCTTGCATCTGACATAGGGAGATCCTGCATCAGGTCTCTTGGCTAGCAGTCTGTTCTGAATGGCAAAGCATGTGGAACGGGTGAGCACATGGATCTCGTCTCTGCGGTTCCTCCTCTTCCTGCGGACTGTAGTCTTCTCTCTCAAGTTCTTTTGGAAGAGGGGGATGTGCTCAAGTGCCTCCTGTAGAGTCAGCTGGATCTGAAATCTATCAATCATCTAGTTGCTGAACTCTAACTGGTGAGTCTTTTTTGGATTTTCTCTTTATTCCTCTTCGCCAAGCGGAGTGCTTGAGGGAAGGGGATGGTAGGGACCTCCTCAGATGGAGGGCTAGGAAGAGGTTCCTGTGCCTGTGAAGGAATGGAATCCATACATAGATCATCATGCAACACATATGGACTCGGAGTAGATTAAGAAACCTTTCCTTTATTCATTTTTTTGTTCTTTTTGTTGTTACCACGGTCCTGAGATACAAAGGGTGGAAATACAACATGTGGAAGCTCAACAAAAGTAGATGTGGTGGCCTCAGTACCACCAACGGCATCTGACTTCGCGGCATCAGCACCGCGCTCTGGCTCAGCATCAAGTAAAATGGTGGCATCAGCACCACCGTCTGCATCCGGTATCACGACGGCCTCAGTACCATCATGTGGATTTCTATCCTTGGTGGCCTCAGCACCACCATCATCAACATCATCAGCGGCATCAGTACCGCTACTCTCCTCATCTGGCGCTCCTGGTTCCTCATGTTGTTGTCGCTCAGATGAGGCACCGCCGGCTGGCATCCTACCGCTCCTAGTAGTCACGAAATCATCATCACACATAAAAGAAGACATGTCATGCAAAGAGTCACTAGGAGTGGTATCCTCTGAAGACTGTAACTGCTCAGATTTACTCTTCAAATTGTTCGGATTAGGCTCAATATGTGCTGGTATGGCGGCCTTGCCCTTGATGATATCCCTCATCTCCTGCCGGAACTAATCCATTTCCTGCCAGAAGGATGCCTGTTGTTCAGAGAGCAAGGGGCGAGGTCATCTAGAGCTGGGTTCTTGAAGGCAGGTGCCTGAGAACTAGAAGTGTTCCCCTGTTGGAAATGAGGCTGCTGCTGCTGTGAATAGTGAGGGGGAGGCTGGGAGTATGTCTGGTGAGGCTGCTGACGCTGCCTCCACTGTTGTCCCTGATAAGAGGTACGAGGACCCTGTTGGTACTGCTGGTGGGAATAATGGGGATGTTGCTGTTGGTGCTCGATGTTCTGAGTGCCCTGAGCTGGGGACTACTGTTGGGATGAAGTGCCTCCGGTGGTCCAACGGAATCCGGGGTGATCGCGACAAATCCCGGCCTACTGTGGGTATCAGTCGTATCATATCCCATTGACTTCCATTAATGGTTCCTGCTCGAAGGGTGGTGGAGGAAGAACTGCCAGTGGTTGATCCGGTTGGTAGACCACCATCTGAGTATCCTGAGATGGTGGCGGTGCTGGGTAGTGCTGTAGCTGTTGGACCGGCTCTGCCTGGATGTGTTGAACCTGGCGGTATGTGGCAGAGGGTTGGGTGGAGATGCTACTGCTGGGATCAGCATGTGACTTGGGAGGCTACTAAGTGGACGTATGTGCCTCCTGAATGCATAGGATCTGCATCTTCAGGTCACTCATGTTCTTAGTCAACTTGTCCATCTATGCAAGACCTTGACTCTATTTCTTCTCAAGGATCACGATGCGGTCCAACTTCTTGCTAATGATCCCCATGTCGGTTGCGGTTGATTCAGTCTGAGCTGCTGTTGCTGACGGAGTGTGGGTACCGGCATCGATGCGTGCAATCCTCTGATATGAAACTGCATGTGGTGGGATCTTCGGTTGTGTGTAGACTCGGGCTTGGGCCTTGACTTTTGAGTTCTCTGCCATTCCTTCATAGATCTCCCAAACCTCATCTTCACCCTTGAAAAAGTAGGATCCACCACAAGAGGCATTCACAAGCCCCTGCAACTCCGGTGTCAACCCACAAAAGAAACTCTGAACCAAGTTAGGCTTTGATATATCGTGATGTGGACACCGGTCAATGAGCTCTCTAAATTGATCCCAAGCCTCGTGGAACTGCTCATTTGAGATCATAGTGAAGTTGTTGATCATAGCTCGTGCTGCGTTGGTCTGGTCGAGTGGATAGTACTTGTTCAAGTACTCGGTCTGGAGCTGCACCCAAGATGTGACCTACCTCCCAAGGTGCTTCAGCAAATAGGCTGCTCTGTCAGCTAAGGAGAATGGGAAGGCAATCATCTTTATTGTGTCCTCGTCCACCAGTATGTCGTGGACAGTGCTACAAATCATCTCAAACTCCTGCAGATGGAGATGAGGCTCCTCGGTGGCCAGCCCATGAAACTTGAGCAATAACTGGATGGTCTGGGGGCGAAGCTCAAAGTTCTCGACAATGGGAGGAAGATGGATCCATCGGTGAGTGAGGGTTGCAGCTGAGTTGTGCAACTGTCTCATGGTTATCGTGGTGGCCTCTCTTGGTTAGGTTCTCCTCCTCTGCTGCCTCCTGCTTCTAGTATATCTCCACCTCCCTCAGGTCTTTCTGCTCTGTCCTCTCGCATCTGCACCATCTCTCTCATGATGTCACCCATGAAGGTTCCCTGGTCTCTGATCTGTCTCTGCATAGTCTCCAGGGACGCTAACAAGGAATTGTTGATGGCAGCTTGATCATATATATACGGAGGTGATTCCTGCTCATTTGGGTGTTCCTCTATGCCGGCCATATCTTGGGTCTCTACAAAGGCAAAAGTACCCATCTCTGGTGCCGTCAAATGTTCAGAATTCTGTGTTGCACTAAACTCTAATGCCTCAGGACTGATTAAAGAAGAAGGATGGTCGAGGGGGAACAAGGTGGATGTAAACTCAGGCTCGGAGAGTGGGTTTGGACTCCCCGAAGCTGACCTAGATGAATAGGGAGGAGTGCTCGATAGCGGTGCCACCATATGTGGCCTAAGGGATCTCCTTCCATCATCGTGATCTGGAAAAAAGGCGGATGAGATCTGGAATGCATACAAGATGTGAAAACAAACCCCCAGTTCACCTACACAACACTAGAGCAGATGACCGTAAAGGCTCGGTCAATTATCTTTTCAATTTTAGTTAGGTGATCAATTAATCTATCATAGCGATTAAGCGAGTTGGTAGGAACCCGATGCTCCTAGGAGACTGTCCCAACCTAAGGCTAGATCTTTCCCAGCCAGTATGAATTGCGGACCGTTTACCGGCTACCTGATCAATCCACTCTACAAAGGACGTCACGGTCCACTTTACCGGTTACCGGAGAGATCCTCACTGGAGAACGACTAACCCTAGAGCAGTAGTCTGAGAGGAGTTCGGGTATGGCTCTATCCTAGTGTGCGGGTCACTCTCTCGCTGCAGATAAATCAATCAAGGAGGGGGTTACTCTCCCCAAGACAAATTTTTTGATGAGGTGAGTTTTAAGGTCAAGTTTGCATTAGCAGTCCCAATTTTATGGTTATCACTTTTTTAGTCTTTTTCTGAATAAAAACAACGCCTAACGAATTTTTCGATTTCCTGGGTTATTTTAAGTCCAATAAAACGGGGGAGGAAGTCGGAAAAGCCGATGCACGATCAAACACAATGATGCATGCAGAGTTAGAAATGCGTATCTTGCTCCAGCACTCTACATGCAGGGTGATCCGTGCATAAATTTAAAGATAGAATTAGAACTACCTATATGATGCAAGAAGAAATCGGCCTTAGACAAAAAATTCTACTCGAGAAGAACAATAGCTAATAGGTCAACAAGAGAGGTCGGGGTTCGATCTCTGATGTCGATCGGTGTCCCCACAATGGATCCTGCCAGCACTATATACAACCTCTAGCAACACATGACCCCTCAGGTGACCAAATTAGCTTTTTCTTTGTGAGTAATTTATTAGGTCCACTTAGCGATCTATAGGTGTAGGCAAGATATTAGGTGTGGGGCCTTAATCGATTACGTCACAGTCAATATAAAATCCTAAGTCTAGGGGCCAAAATCTTCGTGAATCAAAATGAAAGAAAAGTCGAAGATAACAAAACCGGTGAGAAATCGTGAAAGCCGACGAGGCCCCCAAGGGAACAATCCCTCGGGCAATGGACCCCGTGAAGTGTAGAAGTGTCATGAGAGTCCTGTTTATGTTACAAATTAATGAGTCACTCTCTCACTTAAATTACACAAATATAGACAATAAAATAAAATGCTATAAATCTGTCTTCAGACACTCCAAGTCCTCCTTTGTGCTAGATCAAAGCTGCCTTAATTGGGTGCGCATGTGCTCTAAAGAGGAGCTCCTCCCTCGGTCCACATACCTCGCACAAAATCCAAACAAGGAGAGTGGTTAGACAATTCAACAAGATATATCAAAAATAAAGAAAATAAATGAAGCACGAATATAGGCAAATAATCACAATCAAGGAAGAAAAGCCGATCTACATGCTGTTGCTCCCCAGCAATGGTGCCATTTGATTAACACGGAAATCGGGAGGTCATGTCGATTCACAAGGCGAATCAACAGTCGTCAAATCGACCTCGCTCAAAACCCGTATCAAGTCAACAATTAACCCGCAACAGATAAATCAAGCAATGAAAACCAAAGTGTGGAGTTAAAATTTATTATAACTCTACAACGAATGTGCATAGTGTGCAAGCAAGTAGAGTGTCGAACACAGGGAACAAGCAGGATAGTTTGGGCAATCAGTGCACAAGAGATGCAAATGCCTATAAGTGCTATTTTGTGGGTTTTTAATTTTCTATTTTTTATTTTTGATTTTATAATTTTATATTTTGATTTTTAATTTTCTAATTTTTATATTCTTTTGTATTTGATATATTTTTTATATTTTCCTTTCTTTTAATAAAAGATGTATAAAATATAAGAAAAGGAAGAAAATGTATTTATAAAACGAGGTAAAAATATTCAGGAAATGAAATATTTTTGGGCTTTTTATAATTTTATAATGTTTTTATGATTTTTCTAGATTTTTCCTATTTTTTTTGGTATTTTTAAGTCAAAAATACTGAAAACAGTGAATAAAGTAAAAGGCTGAAACTAAAATGAGGATGAAAAATGTCAAACAGACTCAAAAATTCCTCAAATTAATATTAAAACAAAGAGAATAAAATGGAGAAAAATTTAGAAATAGAAATTGTACTTTTAGGATTTTTGTGGAATTTTTAAGATTTTATGAAAATTTTAGGGGTTTTGCTATTTTTAGGAGTTTTCTTTTGTCGATTTTTATGATTTTTGGTCTGAAAGTTAAAAACACTAAAATACACTAAATTTATTTTTTGGGGGAATTTTTTATAGTGTTTATAATTTTTATGGATTTTCTAATGCAAACAGGGATGAAAATGCTTGTTTTTTTATTTTTTATAAATATTAAAATGCAGTAAAAATGCAAAATAAAAATATGGCATGAAAGAGAACAAAACAGGATGCTAGGGTAATTTTTTTGGGAATTTTTAGAAATTTATAGATGCATGAAATAAATAGAGAAAGCAAAAAGAAATTACAACTAGGCAGGGGTATTTTAGTAAATATGCAAAAGTACATGGGGCAAATAGCAATTTTTCCAACAAATTAGAAGGAAATAAAAATATTTTTGGACTAAATAAAAATAGCCAAAAACCAAAGGTTATATCTGCAAAATTGCCAGAGTCACGTGCACGGGGCACGTGACCTGACGGGGACCTGTTGGTAAATATCAAAAAGTTGAGGGCTTAACTTGCGACATTTCCACAAAAATATAGCTGCATTAAATATTCTCTAGACTAAAACAAAATATCCAAACCCACAGGGGGTCCGCTGCAAAATGGCCACGCACCTCACGCACACAGGCACGTGAGGTGACGTGGCTGAGGACATAAATGCAAATAACCAGAAGTTCCGGGGCTGTTATGCAAATTCTACAAAACAAAGATAACTGTAGACGAAAGTTTAGGTACTAATTATTAATTACAAAAAGTGGCAGGGCAATAGTTGCAAAATACCCAACCACGGTAGATGATGCTTCACTTGACACGTGTCACGATGACAGGGCCTGATGATAGTTCGCACGGACGACTCTGATTAGATGATTCTTGGGCGATCTGATGGCTGGCACAGGCGTGATCCGACGGCGACTGTATTCCGCGAAGAATAGGGGAGGATCCAACGACGATGAGATGCAGAGGAAGAACGACCGACGAACACGGCCTGGATGAACTTGAAACGCAAAAAAACTTCACGCTCGACGCTACCCCCTCCCTTCCAATGATACCGAAAGCATCATGGGAGCTTCCTCGAGTGGACGATGGCTTCAAAATGGCCAGGAAGCAGCCGGAGCGCCGCCACGAAGTAGGCGAAGGAGGGTGGCTCCAGGAGGTTCGGCCTTCGACAAAAATGACCCTAGATGGGGTCCTTCGGGTCCTGGGACCTGCAAGGAAGCACAAAGACCCACAGTAAAAAGTCCCCAGGACCCTCGAGGCGTGGGAGGAACGTGGATGGTGCGGGACAAGGTTCGCCGGAGCAGGACTTCGACGAACTTCAAATGGGTGAATCTAGGCTACTGCGGGCGATTAGATGTAAAGATAGAACTAGAGATAGAATGCAGGAGTTAAAATGCAATTAAAAACAAAGAAACGACCTCGACTCATCCTGGGCTGAGGAGATAGGACCTCACGACAGCGTAACCGTTGGAGATGGATGGAGCCGACCACTCGACGTCGCTGGAGCGCTCCGCAAGCTGCTGGAGGAGGCTTGTCACGCCTCCGGTCTTGAACAAGGCTGGAGAGGCTCTAGCTCGGTCAAAAATGGGGTTCAAGGATTAATGGGAAGGTCGGGCGGTTTTTTAATGAGATGGTGGATGCGGCTCCAAGATCGATAGAGACCGGGCGGATCAATGATCCATTCCCCGAAAAAACACTTGGGTGTGATTCCTTGATGACTGGGGAGAAAAAGTCATGAAGCACTCGACATGATTTGGTGAAAGTTCAGCCCTCGAAAAAGTCACGAAAGAGGATCAAAAACCATGGTCTGACAGTGCCAGACCTCGGTCAGAGAGTTGACCGAGGTCAACCAATGGAAGCTCATGGTTGGTCCACATGGACCAACCAGGAAATTCCTTGGATAAAAGATTTAAAAATTCATTTTAAAATAGCAAATGATTTTATTATTTTTAGGTTATAAAATAGAAAATGTTTTTTTATTTTCTGAAGTATTTTAATACGATTTTTATTTATTTTTTTGAGGTTTAAAATTACAAGTTACCTTATATAGGTTATATAGAGGTATATTTATCTATGTATTTTAATAATTTATTTTTATTTTAAATATTTAATTTTATTAATTTTGTTTATTATTTTATAACTTTATAACTTAATTTTATATACTTGAATTATTTTTATTTTATTTTTTTGATGTATTTTGTACACTTAATAAAATAGAAGTATTAATTGTACATGTATACTTATAGGTATTATACCTATGTATTTTATACGTATATTTTATTTTTGTGTTTTCCTTAGGTTTTTATTCTTGTTTTAATATATACATATATTATAAATAATATTTAAAAAATTAAAAAAATATAAAATTGTAAAAATAATGAATAATAAATAAAATGAATATTCTAATCTGTACAAGTATACAATAGGGGTCCAAAACTCAACTTTCAAACAGTAGTTCTGCTAAATACGAAACCACCTTCATTAAATAGCTTATTGAAAATTATATACAATTAAAGGTGATTTTGATGCGTTTCGAGTTTTTATTTGAGAGATACAGGTATGGGAAGTTGGAATTCTTGAATCTTATTCAGATCATAACTTTTTGTCTGTACAATATTTTTGTATGAAATCAACTTTGTATTTTTCTATATTTAATTATCTACAACTCTCATGTACAAAGATTCTTTATTTGGAGTATAAAAAGTGGAACCAAAAATAGGTCCCAAAATGAATAAAGAATGAATTAAACAAAGAGGAATCTTTATTGGTTTCTGGCCCTTATCTCCCCCTACTTTATTCCTTGTCGACCTATTCATCTAGATGCCTAGGTCTCGGGGTTTTGGGTCATAAAATATTTACAATATTTTATTCTTTTTCTTTTCTTTTCTTTATTCTATTATTTTGGCTTTAAAAATAGTATTTTATACACTATTTACACACACATGTATAAATGCTAAAATGCGGGAATTAAGGGTATTTACAAGCATTTGTCGGGGTTTTTGAGGCCAAAATGATAGAATAAAGATGATGAAATGTGGATTCATCACCTCTCCACCGCGTCGAGCCTCTTTCGCCTTCCGCATCAGAATCGAGGCAAGGACCCCTCTGTTCGCCTCGCCTGAAGCTCTGAGCTCTTCAGAAGCTCCAGGAACCCTCGCTTACATTCCATCCTGCCTTTCTATTTCGATTTGGTTCATCTTCGTTGCTGCACTTCATCAGCTCTGACTAACCAGTCGGAGCTCCATCTCGTTCATCCGACCACTCCGATCGATACTTCACATCATCATCACCCTTCCCTCGTGACCTGACCCCCTTAGACTTGCTCATCGGAGCAAGATTAAGGTCCAATCTCCTTCTTCCATGTACACCATAGATCAAATCCCCATTCCCCCCTCGTTTCTTGATGTTTTTCAAGCAATAAATGGACCGGAACTACGCCCCCGAGTCCTACTTTCCTTTGCAGGTATTGAAGCGCGTGAAGAGACCACGTTTGTGCCGCAACTGTTCTGGCAGAGCTCCACTGTGTCGACCATCCGACCATCAGTCTATCCATCGGAGCTATCCATTCGACGCGGAGCACTTCCACGATAGTGTTGGACCCTTCAGCCTCTTCGTGGGAGCATTGGATCTCCCTCCATGCTCGGCTGAAGTTCGCATGAGATGTGTTCTTCCATCCATTTCCTTAGTCGCTCGATGAGGAGTCGTCGTACCAGATTTGATCCGAGCATCCTTTAGTGTCTCATCCTAACGCTTGGATCAGGTCTTGGCTCGTCATCTGAGCCCCCCCGACAATCATCTTTGCAGGCTGTTAGATCAAACATGACGTAGCAGATCCGACCCTGCATCCCCGACAAACTCTGAACCGTTAGATCTCTTTACAGAGAGCCATCAGAACCGTCAGAACCTCCCCGTGTGCCTCACATGTCATCTGGGTACATTTCACTTCTTCCCTGCCTTTTATAATATTTCTATCTAGTTCTATAAATGTAAAAATAAGTTCACACGCTTACTTTGGGTTATTTGCATATCATACCTAAAACTTTTTGTTGGTTATTGATTGAAGTTTAAGTTCTAATATTTGCATTTATACCCCTACCTGCCTAGATCACGTGTTGCGCATGTATTGAGTGGATTAATTGCAGAAACGCTCCTGAGCTTTACTAAATTATCATTCGCCAAACCTTAGAACTTAGCTTATTTATGAAAAGGTCCGTGTGGACTGTTTTTGACTACCCGTCTTTTATTTGAAGCAATAAATATCAATTTGGCCCTAAAAATTCTACAAAAATACTTGTTATATCATGCTTGCTTGTTATTTGTATGGAAATTTTACTTTGCCAAATTGATTTCATTTCCTATTATTAAAAATTTAAAACCCCCTGAAAAGTTTCCTGTTTGTTTTTGGAAAATTATAAAAATTCAAAAAAAGCCTTTAACAATTCTATAAAAATTAGGGTAGATGTATTTTATTATCTTTTAGCTTTAGTATTAATTTTGTTGAAAAATAACTTATAAAAAAATATAAATTGTAAAACATTCAAAAACTTATAAAAATTATACAAAATGTAGAAAAATACAAAAATAGTGTTTCAGTCTTTGTTTATCGATATTTGCTTCTATTTTATCATAAAAATACCATCTAGGAGTTTTGCACATTTAATTAATTTTAATTTGCAAATTACTCCTGATTGTGCACTGGTTGATATTTCTGTCACTGTTTGATTTTTAGAAAATCACAAAAACATTTGAAAAATCCATAAAAATTAATAGGAACAATATAAAATATATAAAAAACCAAAAACAATTTTATTACAATTTTCTGAATGTTTTTGACTTATTAGGAAAATACAAAAAGAGTGGGTGTGAGTCCTTTTATTCCTTGTGCTTATTACCTTTATTTTGAAACTTTAAAATACGAAAAACCAAAAACCACTAAAAAATATTTTTATTCCTGAAATCTCACTACTTGGCTTTTAATTGTGCTCCTTGTGTTCGACTCTGGTCGCTATACCAGGTAAATAAAATTAGCAAACCGCTTACATTGATTGTTTTACATCTTAGTGGCTTTAATTTTATCGTTGATCTGCTTGGTTGATTTGGGTCACAACGACACTATTATTTCATACTTAACCCGAGTCGATTGGCCGATCAACAGAGGTCACTGTTGCTAGGGAGCTTCGCTTAGTAGTTTGATTCCATTTTTTGCTTATTTTTATATCTATTCATTATAATTGTTTTTTACCATTGTTCTGTTTGCTTTTTGTGTGAGGGAGTTGCCTGGAGGATGATTTGATTCGCTTTGGGAGGAACCAGCACAGGAGGAGCAGAGCTGCAGGAGTAATTATTTTAGATAGATTTATTTATTTTAGCAGAAATTATTGTAATAATTTAGAACTTTTGGACTCTTTAGACACTCGTGAGACATTTATTCGAGGTCTGTTTCGTCGAGTGCCGATGCACTCGGGGGACCTCACCGCATTTTTCGCTGATTTTTTGCTTTTATTTTCTATTTGATTCTTGAGGATTTGACCCCTAGAATTAGGATTTTTATTTGCTTGAGCTCAGTAATTAGCTAAGGTCCAAACACCCTAATAGAATATCTGTCCTTATAGAACATATTTGAACTTAGTCAAATAAAAGAAAAAGTTAATTTAACTAGTTAAAAAACCACACACCGTGAGAAGTCGCATACATTGCTAGCAGGACCCGTTGTGGCGAGCACCGAGCGACTTCCAAGATCGGACTCAGGTCTCTTTTCTGATTAATTAACTACCAGCTCTTCCTGCTAATAGAAATTGCTCATGTTAGGGATGATTTCCCCGTGCATCATATAGATTAGTTTTATTCATGTCTTTAAATTCATGTGTGGATCACCCTGCAAGTAGTGTACTAGAGCAAGGTATGCATTTCTATCTCTGCATACATCATTGTGTTTAATCGGGCATCGGCTTTTTCGTCTTCCTCCCCCTATTTTCTTGGATTTAAATAAAAAGGAAATCGGAAAAATTTGTTAGATGTTGCATTATTCAGAAAAGTACCTAAAAAGGAGATAACCAAATAAAATCTGGGACTACTAAATAAAACGTGTCCTAAAACCATACTTCACAAAAAATTATTGTTTTGGGGAGAGTAATCCCTTCCCTGTCTGGTTTTTCTGTAGAGAGTTGAGTGACCCGCACACTAGGATAGAGCCACGCCTAAACTCTCTTTAGACTACTCATTCTGACGATTAGTTATTCTCTGTGAGTATTTCCTTGGGTAGCCGGTAAACAATCCAGACTTCCTTAGCAGATTGGGTAAATCAGGTAGCCGGTAAATGGTTCGTATCCCATACTGGCTGGAAATAACTAGTTCTAAGGACTCGGGCTAGTCTCTTGGGAGAATTGGGCTCCTAACAGCTCGCTTAACCGCTCTGATAGATTGGATGTTCACCTAATAAAAGTTGATAAGATAAACAATCGATCCTTTATGGTCATCACATTGCGTTGCGTAGATGAACCGGGGGTTTGATTTCTCGTATTGCTTGCATCCCAGATCTATTTTATAAATTGCCACATCACAATGATGGGAAGGAGGTCTCTTAGGCTGCCTCTGGCAGCACCGCTTTCCATCACTCCTCCCCGTTCATCTAGGGCAGCTTCAGAGAGCTCAGACCCAATCTCTGAACCCGAGTTCACCTCCACCTGTTCCCCCTCGACCATCCTTCTTCCACTCCTGAGATATAACCAGACAGGCAAGCACAACTCTTTATTCACTTGCCAACACCTGAGCTAGGGTCTTTTTCCTTTGTAGATACTGGAGAGATGGCTAGCAACGAAAATAGAATTAATGAGCAGCCACTGACATCATCATTTGTACTAAATCAGGTCACCATCAGCAACATATTGCTAGCTTCGCTGGAGACCATGCAGTGTCAAATTCGGAACCATGGAGTGTTCATGGCAAAGGTGAGGAGAGAGATCACGTAGATGAGAGCTGGACGAGAGGAGCCTCAGAGACCAGCAGCCAGTGGAGAGATACCTAGAGCCATGGGCAGAGATGGACGCTAGGATGAGTCGCAGGAACCTGCCAGACCAGCCCAGACTATGAGGCAGTTGCACAATCCTGGTGCAACCCTCACCCACATATGGATCCAGCTGTGCAAGATCCTTGGAGACTTTGAGCTTCACCCCCAGACCATTCAGTTACTACCCAAGTTCCATGGGCTATCCACTGAGGAGCCCCATCTCCATCTACAAGAGTTCGAGATGATCTGCAGCACCGTCCATGATAGATTTGTGGATGAAGATACCATCAAGATAATTATCTTCCCCTTTTTCTTGGTATACAGAGCAACCTACCGGCTGAAGCATCCGGTGAAGATCGTCACCACTTGGGAACAACTCCGGACGGAGTACTTGAACAAGTACTATCCACTTGATCAAACCAACGCAACGAGAGATATGATCAACAATTTCACTATGATCCCAAATGAATAGTTCCATGAAGCCTGGGATCGTTTCAGAGAGCTCCTCGACAGGTGTCCTCACCAAGATATCAACAAGCCCAACCTCGTCAAGAGATTCTTTTGCGGGCTGACACCCGAGCTGCAGGGGCTAGTTAACACCTCATGTGGAGGTTCCTACTTTGCCAAGGACGAAGACCAAGTCTGGGCCATCTATGAGGAGATGGCAGAGAACTACACAGTGATGTCCCAGACCCGTATCCACACTCAGGGGAAGCCTCTACCACAAGCAGTTTCTTATCAGAGGATTGCACGCATTGAGGCCAGTCCTTCCACATCTTCTTCAGCAACACCATTAGCAGAGTCTTCGGTTGCTGATATGGGTATCATTATCCAGAAGCTGGACCGGATAGAGATCATTGAGAAGAAGCAGTTCCATGGCCTGGACAAGCTCAACAAGATTGATGAGCCGGACCGAACTTTAAGTGACCTGAAGACCCATATCATGTATCTCCAAGAGGCACAGACGCTTCTCAGCCCCGTCTCAGGTCATGGATTGATCCAGGAAGCAGCTCTTCCCAGCCATCTTCCTTGTATCATCAGGTTCACCACATCCAGGTAGAGCCTTTCCAGTCGCTACAGCAGTACCAATCACCACCACCTTCTTCGGACACTCAGATGGTGGTATACCAGTCAAATTAGCCCTTGGCGGCCCTTCCCCTGCCATTCTAGGAGCAACATGAGTCGTTGATGGAAGTCAACAGGATTTGGTACTCCCAATACCAACCCTAGCCCAGGATCCATCGTGATCATCCCGGTTTCTGATGGTCTACTGGAGGCACTTCTTCCCAGCAGCAGCCTCCAACACAGGCAGCGTAGGGCACCCAACCACTACAGCCCCAATACTCCCACAGCAGCAGCGGCGGGAGCACGGTCCTCGTCCTCAGTATCAGGGGCAGTAGTAGAGGCAGCATCAACATCATCAGCAGTACTCCCAGCCTCCTCCTCACTACCAACAGCAGACTCAAACTCACTTCCAGCGAGGCAACCCTCCCGGTTCTCATGCGTCGGCTTATGAGAATCCAGCCCTTGATGACCTCGCTAGCTTGCTCTCTGATCAGTAGGCCTCCTTCCAGCAAGAAATGGATGAGTTCTGATAGGAGATGAAGGAGATAATAAATGAAAAGGCCTCCATAGCCGCTCAGATTGAACCTAACTCGATTAATCTGAAGAGAAAGTTTGAGCATGTACAGTTTATAGAGACCACCACTCCTAGTGATATTTTGGATGACACTTCTTCTTCTATATTTGATGTTAATTTTGTGACACTTAGGAGTGATAAGATGTCAGCCAGCGGTGACTCATCTAGGTGACATCCCGATGCAGATTCTAGGGTGCTAGACGAGGAGGGGAGTGGTACTGATGCCTCTCACCATGAGGATGATGACGGTGGTACTGAAGCCACCAAGGATACTGATCCAGATGACGGTGCTGAGGCCATCGTATTCCCAGTTGCAGATGGTGGTACTGATGCCACCAAGTTATTAGTTGCCAGGCCAGAGTGCGGTACTGATGCCGCAAGTTCAGATGTTGTCGGTGGTACTGATGCCACCAAGATTCCTTATGTTGTGTTGACTCATTTTGTACCTAGGGAGTCTTATGGAAAAAAACAAAAAATGGAAAAACAATAGAAATCAAAAATATGAATAAATGAAAGGTTTTTGTATAACCTGAGAATCCATCTGTTGTGCTTGATGATTTATGCATGGATTCTAGCCTTATGAATGCACAAGAACCTACTCCTAACCCTCGTCTCTCTGGAGAGGGTCATTCTATCCCCTTCCCTCAAGCACTCCGCTTAGGAAAGTGGCCAAAAAAAGAAAATCCTAAAAAGAGGCACCAGTTAGAGTTCAGTGAGCAGATGATAGACAGATTTCAGATCCAGTTAACTCTTCAGGAGGCTCTTGAGAACATCCCTCTATTCCAGAAGAACTTGAGAGAGAAGACCACCATCTGTAGGAAGAAGAGGAACCATAATGCAGAAATCCATGTGCTCACCCGTGCCACCTTCTTTGTTATCCATTACCGATTACCAGTCACGGAGCTCCCTATGTCAGATGCCATATCCATAATTAGCAGTTCGATCGTACTCTATTAGACAGCGGTTCCTTGATTAACCTCCTCCCGGTTGCTTTAATCGACCGCTTCGAGTTTGATCCTCTTAAATAGAGCAGGTCAGTCCTTCAGTTTGCTGATAGATCTGTTAAGAGGCTGAAGGGGTTATTGAAGGACATTGTCGTCACAATTCAATGCATGAAATTCCTTGTGGACATTGTTGTATTGTACATGGAGATCCCTAAATCTATGACTGATACCCCCGTCATCTTAGGATGACGGTTTTTGGCCACAACCAAGGCAGTATCCGATCATGATAGCATGAAGGTATACTTTGGCATCGAGGGTGAAAGTGTACAAATAGAGATGATTGAGGAGTCTAGAGCCAGAGACCCAACTTGCATAGAGCAGACCACTGATTCAGAGCAGATGACAGATGCAGAGCTAGACATCCACCAGGAGTGTTATTTTGTGATTACAGACAATGGAGCAGTTTGGACAGATCCAGCATCATGGTCTATTGTCACACCTTTGGACACCACAGAGTTACACATGACAGCTGATGAGAGTTCTGAAAGCACACTCATGGCACAAGACACTTTAGAGGTTGATGATTGCGATCAGGGTAGCAAAACAGATTATATTCCATGTGATTCAGACTCAGACCCCTCGGACTCAGATAATGATTTTGATTGGCAGGATTTTGATTATTATCTACCATGTCTAATGTCCACAAAGACCACAGCTAGGACAGAGAGCAAGCCAGTGCAGTTGATAGATACATCAGTAGGGTTGTCTTCGTCAGATTTGCAGATTCAGTGAGAGTTCTCACATGAAGATTTGGTAGCCTTCATGCAGACTTTTTAGAAGGCAGATTTGCCAGCTCCCACTTGTCCTGAGTTGAAGACCTTGCCATAGATCATGAAGTATATATTCCTTGCTAGTGAGCCAGATATGTTCCCAGTCATTATCTCAACAGATTTGACTGAAGACCAAGAATCTTGTTTTATAGAGGTTCTTGAAAGAAACCGCAAGGTAATCGGATGGAGCGTAGCTGATCTCCAAGGGATAAGTTCGGCCCTGTGCTCCCACCACATCTAACTTGAAGATGACGCCAAGCCATCTTGTGAGTTTCAATGAAGGCTAAAACCAAATCTTTGAGATATGGTCATGAAGGAAATATCTGAGTGGTGGAGCGTCGATTTTATCTACCCCATCTCTGACTCCAAATCGGTTAGTCTCTTGCATGTGGTACCTAAGAAGACAGGTATCACCACAGTTGTGAGCGAGTCTGGAGAAGAGATAGCTACTCGAGTACCACTTCTTGGAGGGTTTGTGTGGACTACAGACAATTGAATCAAGTCACCAAGAAGGATTATTTCCCACTACCATTTATTGATCAGATTATCGAGAGGTTAGCCGGGTAGAGTCACTACTGTTTCCTTGATGGATACTCGAGGTACAACCAGGTGGCCATAGAACCCGAAGAGCAGGAGAAAACGACGTTCACATGTCCATTCGAAACGTATGCTTTTAGACGGATGCCCTTTGTTATATGTAATGCCACGGTTACATTCCAAAGGTGCATGCTTTCCATCTTCTCGTACATGGTGGAATAATGTTTAGAGGTCTTCATGGATGACTTTTCGATCTACAGCGATGGGTTTGATGCTTGTTTTGATTGCCTAGACCGAGTACTTCAACGCTACATCGAGGTCAACTTTGTTTTATCTTCAGCAAAGAGTTACTTCATGATGACTCAGGGGATGGTCCTTGGCCACATCATCTCCAATAGGGGCATGGAGGTTGATCCAGACAAGGAAGATATCATCAAGAAGCTTAATCCACCGTCCAATTTACGATTGTTGCGGTCTTTTCTAGGGCATGTCAGTTTCTATCAATGGTTCATACAGGACTTCAGTAGGATTGCTCGACCTCTTACTGATCTACTGACGAAAGACACTGAGTTCCCTTCAGATGATAAGTGTCTTGCGTCGTTTGAGACTCTCAAGGGATTAGTTGTGCAGGCTCCTGTCCTTCAGCTACCCGATTGGTCTGTCCCATTCGAGATCATGACAAACGCTTTTAATTTTGCCATAGGGGTTGTGATTGGACAGAGGAGGGATGGGTTGCCTCTTGCCATTCACTATGCTAGCCAGACTTTAGATGTCGCTCAGCAGAACTACACCGTGACTGAGAAAGAGATGCTAGCCGTAGTTTTCATTTGGATAAGTTTCGATCTTACATTCTTGGATCTAGAGTGGCGATTTACATAGATCACACCGCCATCTGATAACTCGTGACAAAGAAGTATGCCAAAGCCAGATTGACCAGATGGATCCTTCTACTCCAGAATTTTGATATAGAAATTAAGGATAAACCTGGAGTTAAGAATGTGGTGGTGGATCACCTCTCCCGATTAGAGCATCTTAAGGATTCACAACAACCACACCTATCACTGAGACATTCCCGGATGAGGCGATTCTTGCTATCACCTCGCTTCCATGGTACGTTGATATTGTGAACTATCTTGTAGCTTATAAAGTTCCACAAGGTTGGCCCATGCAGCGACTTGAGACCTTCCTCGTGAAGGCCAAGTCATACCATTGGGAGGATCCCACCCCTTACCATGAAGGGGGGATAGTGTATGACGTCGGTGTATTCCTCAGAAAGAGCACCACAACGTCCTCACCTATTGCCACAGGCTTGAGACAGGAGGACATCACTCTGGGAGACGGACAAACAGAAAGTTCTCCAATCCGGCCTTTGGTGACCTACTCTCTTTAAGGATTCAGATGAATTCGTGAAGAGGTGCATTGACTGTCAGAGGATGGACATTTGTAGACAGAGAGATATGATGCCGATGCAGTCCATTCACTTCTATAAAGTTTTTAATGCATGGGGCATTGATTTCATGGGTCCATTCCCTAAGAGTCGGGGGTTTGAGTACATTCTGCTTGATGTGGATTATGTTAGTCGTTGGGTTGAGTCCATCCCCGCTCGAGCCACAGATGCAAAGACTGTTTGCAATTTTTTAAGGAAGAATATCATTTCACAGTTCGGGGTACCTAGAGTCTTGATTTCTGACGGAGAACTCATTTTATCAATGACAAGGTAAGGGCCCTTGCTAACGAGTTCAGCATTGACCATAGAGTTTCCACTCCATATCATCTACAGACTAATGGTCTTGCTGAGATTTCAAATAAGGAGATTAAGACTATTTTGCAGAAGGTTGTCTGGCCAGATGAAAGGATTGGTCACAGCTATTGGATTCAGTCTTGTGGGCTTATAGAACTTCCTTCAATACACCTTTGGGCACATCTCCCTTTCAGCTCATTTATGGCTAGCCATGCCACTTACCAGTAGAGATCAAGCATGTCACTTTGGGCAGTTACTCAGCTACTATCGGATCCCAAGAGTGTAGGAGATATAAGGAAAGCAGAATTGGCATCCCTAGAGGAGTTGAGAGACACAACCTTCTCAAGTAGCCTACGGTATAAGGATAGAGTGAAGATATGACATGATTCTCACATCAGCCATAAACAGTTTGAGCCGAACCAGAGAGTACGGATATTTGATGCTAGGTTGAGATTATTTCCAGGGAAATTACAGAGTAAATGGAAGGGACAATACTTGGTCAGAAAGGTACACGACAATGGTAGCATTGATATATTTGAACTGTCTTTTGATTCCACCTTTCGAGTCAATGATCAACGCCTGAAGCCTTATCTTGATCATGATCCGCTGATCATTGATGTTGCCCCTATTCATTTTATATGAGATGTGATCTTTGACTCACATCATTTGCATCTCATACCTGATTTTCACGTCCACTCCGCAGCTGTATAGATCCATTATATCAATATCATTCATTCTTTCTGTTCAACACCCCATTTTCCGTCTTATGATTATTCTATACTTAGGGCGCGCTTTACCCTAAGTAGAGGGGGGTGTTGAATATATGATTGCCCATTTGACTCTATTACCTCTATCTTTGCTGTCTATACTTAGTGATATTTTACCTTAAGTATAGGGGATGTAATATTTGTACCTCCAATTCTTTAATTTTCCCCTTTTTACATTCTTCTATACTTGGGATTATTTGATCCTAAGTATAGGGGAATCACCGATATCCATTCATTATATTCTTTCATTCATCATTGTAGTATAATATTCTTTTCACTTCCCCATACTCAACATGAGTTATGTCTTCTTCCACCGCTCTTTGATCACTCCAAGGACATCGTTCGAGCTAAGTATAGGGGGTATCGTATATACTGTATATATACTTTAACCATAACTCGTACTTTGTGTGTTAATAACATAGCTATTATTTATAAAACACGGATAAAAATCTTTGTAAAAATTATTTTTGTACAAATTTTGTAAAAATATTTGTAAAAATATTTTGTTTAAAAAATTATTTTTAAATTATTTTATGTATCAAAATATGTATATAGTACAAAATTTTTGAAAATTTTGTGAAAATAAAAATTTGCAAAAACAATTTGTAAAAGTAGATTTGAAAACTATTTTGCAAAAGTATTTTGTCACATAAAGAAGTAAATAAGGGGTATAAAAACTATTTGTATATATGTGTACATTAAAAACTGGAATCTACCCTTAAAATCTTTGTATATAAGTATTGTGTAAATAAAATCCATAGTATACATAAACCCTTTTGTATATATCTTTGTAAAAATCTTTCCTTATTTTTCAAAATACCTAAAAATTTGAAAAATCAAAATTCCCATAAAAATCTACAAAATTTTCCACAAAAGAGTTTTGTATATTCTTGCATGTGCATTCTTCAGAATCATGGTCGAAATTTAAACTAGTATGGAATTAAATTGAAAAATGGAACTTGATTAAGGCCTTAATCCATTTAACTTCTGAGGAATCTTATAGGATTTGGGGTTAAGACTTTTCAGGTCTCTAGGGACTTAATTCTTTGAGTCCACTAGGCTATGGTTACATGTCATCTTGATGAACCTAAATAGAACACTTAACAACGCATGTATGACTCTCAAAGACAATGGCTTGACTTGGACAAACACCTTACACGTAGCTCAACACAGATGAGGTGGTGAGGAGGCAGAATCCTTTGGCTTGGAGTAGCATACGAGGGTAGTACAGCTAGCCGGAACCTCTCGTGTTCCTCTAGAGAGGTATGTGTGCCTTAACTTGGTCTAGTAGCATTGAGGTCTAAAGATAGGAGACTGTGGGTTGTAATAATGCTTCAAAAAAGGGATAGTCTACTGGCTAAAGAAGAAAAACTCCTTACGTATATGTAGCACCATGTAGATATATTGTACATATGTACATCAAAAAAAAGAGTGCAAAATTGTGAAAAAACTCCAAAAAAGGGGACATGCCTGATTGGAAATAAAATGCATGCCAGAGTGTATATAGTGAATAAGAAAAGCTTATGTATTCCAACATCTCATCTCATGGAAGCTTGCAGCTGGAGACTTAGCTACACTGGTTAAGCTCCAAGGGATATGTGGCTGCACTGGTCACGGTCCATTCTCTTCTTTCCTCCTCTTCTTGAGTTGGTTGTACTTGAACTTAGAAGGGAATACCCCACTCCTCGACGAAAGAGTTGCTAGACTGGGGGATTAGAGTTACCTTGTTAAGGGAGGCTGTTTCTTTGCCATTTCTGAGGTGGAGAACTACATATCACTTACATAGTACAAGGAAAGATTCATATTCATTAGAGTTTACGTATGTAGACTTGTTCTGACCTGGTTATTAAGGAGCCCTGACCATAGAACTGTGGAACTTGGAGGCTGTTGAGTCTTAAATCTATTTCCCAATAAGGTTCCACCAAACTAATAACCCAAAGGTCTGACTGAGCTCCATACTCAAATTTAATGAAGATAAGTTTAATAGTCAACTTTGGTTCTTTTTCTTTTCTTCTTATTTTCACTTGTTTTTCAAATAGGTGTTTGCTAAGGGACTAGCAAAGGTAAAGTATAGGGGATAATGAATCTACGATTCCCATTCTTTACTCTTTTTATTTTAGCTTTATCTTTTAGCAAAACCACATGTAATTATATGTAAATACAATAATTTATCATTGTACATGTCTTTGTTAATATTACATAATTAGCACTTATTTTCCAATAATAAAAGAATAAAGAGAAAAGAAAAAGAAAGATGTATTTATAATAAATACAGATTGGCCTAAACCCTGAGAAAGAAGGTCAAGAATTGACCTGATCGACAAGAATTGAGTAAAAAAAGATATGGCATAATGTCTATAATACCTATACATATAAATATTTATTAATATTAAACTTTGTAAATACTATATTTATTTTTGAACATTTGTATATAACCCTTATAATAAAATAAAAATAAAATAAACATCAGAAAATACAAAATAAAATAAAAATAAAATCCACGATTCATTGTACAAAGACCACATGTATATATATTATACAATACATATTTTACGCCATTAATAATTTAGAAAAATAAAATAAAAATCATTTTATACTCCTCAAATTATTTTATAAATAAATAAAATATAAAATAAAATATATTTTGTAAAAATAATAAAAATACATGCATATAATATATATGTATATTATACCTATACATAATACCATATATTGTATATACTATAATAAATTAATTTATAAAAATAATTACAAATCACATAAACATAGTTTACAAAATAGTAAACATCTTTCATTTTATTTACTTTTAATTTTAAAATCATTTACTATTTTATATTTAATATTCTTGTATCCCACATTCTGATTGGTCCACGTCAGAACGTTGACCTCAGTCAACCTTCTCCCCCAGCTGGCCCGACTCGACTCCACCATCGTCGGACCTGGTTTCTCCCTATTTTCCCGACCGAACCCGACATCCATTCACTTTGATTTCACTACCCGACTGCATTCCTAGGATCTGTGATCCTTGCGGATCCCTAGGCACAACTGGATCGCCCTAGGGCTTTGTGCATCCCTTCGATCTTTCTAGACCCTCGGACATCCCTATAAAGTATCCTCTCCACCTCCCGAGCACCTCAGCTCATCCCTCGCGCCACCCTTTCTCCATGAACACCTCCAGCAGGGTGACAACCTCCTGCAGGTCCCCTTGGGAGCTCGTTTGGACGCTGATGAACGCGAAATCTACCTCTTTAATAGTCGATATTTGTAGTATAGGAGGCGGATTTTGGTCGTCAAAATACCACAATCTTTGAATGTTGTGGAATATTTTTACTTGGTAAGTTTACCAAGGTCGAACATAGGGAACAGTGATTTTTAGTTGCGTGATCTTAAATCAAATTAAATAATTAATTAATGATCGATTAATTTCTATGTTGAGGAAATATACAATGCAACAATATGCAAATGCAAGGAAATATACAGAGATGACAGTTCAGCATGGGATCTGGAATTTGGATTTATGCTCCAAAAGATGTTAATTGATAACCTCAAAAATTATCACATATCAGAATCTATAATTCAAGAGACGTGATCAGAGTGTCAATAAATAATCTCTCTATGTTCGGGTTTCTGATGAAAATTTCTTCTTCTGAATTCCCTGTAGATTAATCCTTAATTGATAGACATTATCTTCGACAAACACAAGGAAATAAATTTTCAATCTACTTCTCCGAAACCCCTGCATACAATAAGTTCTCAAATAATATCTCAACTCGAACAATTCCCTGTAAAATAAATCGTCAAGTTTTCCTAGGGAGATATGGCATAGCTATGTCAAAATAAGCCTACAAATGACAACAGATATACTCAATAATAAATATGAATAAGCAGCCTCAAATCGGTCCACAAATGATGCTAAGTTGTAGAGCATGGAAAGAGCTTCGAAACGACATATTATACGCTAAAATCGGAGTCCAGATGGAGAAGATATGCTAAAATGAAATTTCAGGGACTAAAATGTAATTAAAATAAAGTTTTCCTTCAAAATAGTCCCTGGAAGGACTTATCTGCAATTCATAAAAGCCGGAGGAGTTCCGCTGCAATTTACCCCAGGCGGGGGCCTTCTTGTAATTTCGGAGACCTTCGGGGGCGTTCCTGCAATTTTCCCAGAACGCACGTGCAAAGCACGTGCGCCTGGAGGCTCGGGCGGTCGGGGCTGAGGCTCGTAAGCCCGAGCCTACGTGGTAGCGATGGGGAGCTTCGGGGGCCCCGAGCCTCGAGGCTGGGGCCGAGGCTCGGGGGGGGGGGGACGTGGCAGAGCAGAGGCCGTTGGATCAAGGGCTCGGCCGCCCGATCCAACGGCACCTGTGCGTCGAAGGCCGGCGGAGGCGGCGCCTCCGCACGAAGGAGGCGCGGAGGAGCGTCGCGGCGGAGCTCCTGGGCGAGGGCGGAGTCGGAGGGCCTGGGCGGAGGCGGCGTGCGTCAAGGCGGAGCTGGTCTCCGCGGCGGGCGGTGGCGCGAAGGGGCGCTGTCGGCCGAGCGCGTGGGCGCGACCGGGAGGCGGTGCGAGGCAGCGACGCCGCCCCTCGGCCGACACACGGCGCGAGGGCGGCGGAGCTGCTGGGGCTCGGAGGAGCTCGGGGTGCGAGGTGGACGGAGCTCGGCCGAGTGGGCGCGACTGGGAGGTGGCGCGAGGACGGTGGAGAGGCGGAGCCGTGCGTGGTTGATAGCGGAGGTGGCGACGTTGCACGGCGGAGGTGTGGTGAAGTTATGGCCGAAGACGATGGCGAGGGCGGCGGAGCTGTCGAGTGGAGGTGATCGGAAAAGGTGGAGTTTCGTCTGTTTTTGGAGGGAGCAGAAGCTCAACTCCGGTCTTCGCCACCGTGCTTGGCGGGAGCACGAGGCTGCGCTTCAACAACACAGAGGTGCAAGGTCCTCTGGATCGCGCCGGGGCCAAAGCCACCGCTGTCACCGATGCTTGAGGGAGAAAGGCGGATGTCGGAGACGCGGCTGGTGGAGGAGGTTTTATAAGGGTTGGCGGGGAGGTGGGGTGGTAACGGCCGGGGGAGGGGGGAAGCGTTACATGGGTTGAGGAACCGGCGGGAGGAAGAAGAAAGGCGGTCACGTGCCGCGCACGTGCGCGCGGAAGGAGGAGGCGGCACATGCGTGGCGCGTGCACCAAGAGAGAGAAGGGTGCACAGGTGGGGGTGCCACGTGGCACGCCCAGGGGCTGCCACGTGGCACCCCAAAAAAATTTCAAAATTTTAGAAGAATAAAATTAGAAAAGAAATTAAAGAAGACCTCGGATCGAACAATTTCCTTCACGAAAGTTGCTCGTCTCGACGAGATCTACAACTTTCATGAAGGATCCGGGAGCAAAAGA
Source organism: Ottelia alismoides (assembly GCA_037367405.1). Taxonomy (NCBI): domain Eukaryota; kingdom Viridiplantae; phylum Streptophyta; class Magnoliopsida; order Alismatales; family Hydrocharitaceae; genus Ottelia; species Ottelia alismoides. The sequence continues at coordinate 227,175 of JAZKJV010011886.1, read as the reverse complement.
GGTCACTTGTGAGAAGTGGTATTTTTGGTGGCTTTCCATGTGTAGAGAAAACCGTATTTTTTGGATTTTGTATTTTTTTGGTGGTTTTAGAGAGGATAAGAAATCTAGAAAAAATACGATAAAATATAAGAAAATTAATTATACACTAATCTAATTTTTTTGGATTTTTAATAAATAAGAAAATAGGAAAATAAAATAAAGGTAAGAAACAAACAACTTTTGCACAGACCGACAGCGGACACTTGGACTTGGTCAATTTCTTTGATCTCAGTTTTAATCAGGATTTGAATTTTTGTATTTCTTATTAAAACTTTTATCAAAGGACACAAATGAAAAAGAAATAAAATTAAAAGAGTTAATTATGCACATAAAAACTCATGTTAAAAATAGCAAAAAGTCAAAATGCGCAAAAGAGGCCCAAAACCCAACTTTCACATATGAGCTCCGAATTTTACGAAATTGGTCTTGTTTTGAAGGTATTTGAAAATGGAGTACTTTAAAAGTGAGTAGACCAAAATCGGACACTGTATGTGGGAGATATGCTCATTTTAGTCCGTCAGATATGAATTTTGACTTTGGGATTATTTGACACTTATTGGAGTCAGTAATTTTTTTGTATTTTTTATTTAATAAGGTTAGTAATATCTACACAATGGAGGTAGTTTTGGGTCAATCGGAGTTAGGATGAATTAACTAAAAATGTGAGAAGTAAGCGGCTTTTTGGGCTAATTTACACAAGGGATTTAAAATGCAATTTATGCATGATGAAATGCAGATATTATTTACACATGTATGAATGCTAATAATACTCTATTAATGATTAATTGCAAGTGGATGATGGGGGACAGAGCTTAAATGACCAATTTTAGCATGAGGAATACGAGATTCATCATACCCCTATACTTAGACCATGCTCGTCCTCGAGCATGAATGAATGACTTAGTTGATTACATCCCTGACTGTGTAAGTGAATTTTCAAGGCTTAATTCAGAGAAGACCCTTAATTTGAGTGATCCTAAAATTCTGAGCTCACCCAAGCTTTAATTAAAAGGAATCCAACTTCTCTAATTTTCAGACTCTCTGTTTGTACATATAATATAAGGATATGAACTTAAGTGTACTGCATTTCATGAGAGTCGAGTCGGGGCATCACTCAAAGTTCCAGTCCCAAAGATCCTCCTCTAGGCCTAATCCTCAATACTAGGGAATAAGTCTATTCTTGCTTCAGTCAACCGTCTCATTAGTTTGTCAGACTTGAAAGTGTAGCTGGACGGCCAGTTGATGGAGGGCATAGGATTGTGTTTGATTTTCTCTCCCTTTCATTGGAACAAGGTGCCTCTCGAGTGCCTTATTACTCAACACAAGTATATTTTATTTTGTTGATCAATGTGTCCGTCAAGAGAATTTGGAGTCGTCTGCACTTGTTTTTCTGGGAGTACACCGGGGTGTGTCTTTTTTGAGTATCTAAGATACCTTCGACACCCAGACTTGTATCGCTTACGATGCAGAGCCCTTTTATGGTGTCAGCCCGACTCCTTGGTCCTAATTAGCGCTTGGTCCAAGTGGACACTTTGAAAATGTTTGGGAGCGCTCGCCATTGGTGGAAGCTCATTTAGAATTTGACTTTGGATGATAGAGCTTTTCTTTGACATTTCTTTTTTTTTATTGGCTAGCTCCACTGCTTTTACCAAAAGTTGGCGCACACTGATCAACAATTTTCATTAAGTTTCATCACACCCTGGCACTTAGGTCAATATCAAAAAGATAGCATATGAACTTGTTCACATACTGGCTTTTTTTGCTGACACTCAGGTTTTCTGCAGCCTTCATTAACTTTATCCCATCCTCGAATATCATCAGATCGGGTCTAAACTCAAATCTCTAGTCCTAGTTCCTCAAGTGATATCTTAACTCATCTCATCAATCATGCAGTTGTGAAAGTGATTGTGCTTATCATATTCTTTGAAGGTAGAGATGAAGAGTGCAATATAGCACTCAAATCTTTCAAACTAGGGAAGTGTGGATTATTAAGTTCAAAACCCAATGACTAAGGCAGGCTAACTCAGAATCTCAAGATTTCAGAAATCAAGTGTCCTAAAAAAATCCTCAAGCCTTGAGTGATAGTGAATGTGTCAGGAATATATCGACCAAGGAATGCATGAAATGCTTGATGAAATGCAAGACCATGAGTGATGATTTTTTTTGGTGTTTTTTTTGTGTGTTTTGTTTTGTTTTTTTTAATGAAAAATCATTTTTTTGGGTGTTTTTTTTTGTTTTACCCATCCCCGATGTTAGATAAAAACGATTAAAGTACGAGCTACTGATAAAGTAGATAATATATACAAACACCCCCCATACTTAGCTTGTGCTATGTCCTCATGGCACAAAGTGAAATGTTGACATAGCTCGTACTAAATATAGAGGGATTAAAAACAAAAGAAGAGAAGTGATGTATAAACAATGGTAGCGGTCCCCCTATACTTAGGCTCAGGTCAGCCTAAGTATAATCGGATAATTACAGATGGGGAACCGGGTAGATTTGCGGATGTACAAGATCAAGGAGGTTTGCGACGGACCTTCTTGCGGGAGTGTGGAGGGAGATAGTATGGAGATGTGGAGTGTGATGAAGAGGGGACCGATGAAGAAGACCAGCCATCGTCGGAGTCGTCCTCAGGAGAATAGTAGTTGTCTGCAGAGGATCTCCAACTTTTATCGATCAGAGGAAAGTGCCCTTGGATCAGAGATGTACCTATTGCACTTATCTGATGAACCACATCAGGACCGGACGAGGGCTCTTCAGAAATCTCCTGACGTCTAAGGTCAAAGGTGACTTTCTTGATCGGTTTGTTTCCTTGAGGAGTATTGGGAGGAAGTTGGACAGTCTTCACCTCCCTGTCTTGAGTAACCGATGTGGCATTCGTTACTTCGTCATCAGATGAATCTCCATAAAAGTCGGGAGGGGGGAAGCGTTACATGGGTTGAGGAACCGGCGGGAGGAAGAAGAAAGGCGGTCACGTGCCGCGCACGTGCGCGCGTAAGGAGGAGGCGGCACGTGTGTGGCGCGTGCGCCAAGAGAGAGAAGGGTGCACAGGTGGGGGTGCCACGTGGCACGCCCAGGGGCTGCCACGTGGCACCCCAAAAAAGTTTCAAAATTTTAGAAGAATAAAATTAGAAAAGAAATTGAAGGAGACCTTGGATCGAAAAATTTCCTTTACGAAAGTTGCTCGTCTCGACGAGATCTACAACTTTCATGAAGGACCCGGGAGCAAAAGAGGTCACCTGTGAGAAGTGGTATTTTTGGTGGCTTTCCATGTGTAGAGAAAACCGTATTTTTTGGATTTTGTATTTTTTTGGTGGTTTTAGAGAGGATAAAAAATCTAGAAAAAATACGATAAAATATAAGAAAATTAATTATACACTAATCTAATTTTTTTGGATTTTTAATAAATAAGAAAATAGGAAAAATAAAATAAAGGTAAGAAACAAACAACTTTTGCACAGACCGACAACGGACACTTGGACTTGGTCAATTTCTTTGATCTCAGTTTTAATCAGGATTTGAATTTTTGCATTTCTTATTAAAACTTTTATCAAAGGACACAAATGAAAAAGAAATAAAATTAAAAGAGTTAATTATGCACATAAAAACTCATGTTAAAAATAGCAAAAAGTCAAAATGCGCAAAAGAGGCCCAAAACCCAACTTTCACATATGAGCTCCGAATTTTACGAAATTGGTCTTGTTTTGAAGGTATTTGAAAATGGAGTACTTTAAAAGTGAGTAGACCAAAATCGGACACTGTATGTGGGAGATATGCTCATTTTAGTCCGTCAGATGTGAATTTTGACTTTAGGATTATTTGACACTTATTGGAGTTAGTAATTTTTTTGTATTTTTTATTTAATAAGGTTAGTAATATCTACACAATGGAGGTGGTTTTGGGTCAATCGGAGTTAGGATGAATTAACTAAAAATGTGAGAAGTTAGCGGCTTTTTGGGCTAATTTACACAAGGGATTTAAAATGCAATTTATGCATGATGAAATGCAGATATTATTTACACATGTATGAATGCTAATAATGCTCTATTAATGATTAATTACAAGTGGATGATGGGGGACAGAGCCTAAATGACCAATTTTAGCATGAGGAATACGAGATTCATCAGACGCCTAGTTGATCGACGCTCACTTCGTGGCCGGACCTCTCAGTCGCGTCGAGTTTCTTCTGCCTTCCACATCAAAATCGAGGCAAGGACCCCTCCGTTCACCTTGCCTAAAGCTCCTGAGCTCTTCAGAAGCTTCAGGTGCCCTCGCTTGCACTCCATCCCACCTTTCCATTTCGATTTTGTCCATCTTTGCAACTGCACTTCATCAGCTCTAACCAACCAGTCGAAGCTCCATCTCGTTCATCCAACCGCTCCGATCGACACTTCACATCACCATTACCCTTCCCTCACGACCTGGCCCCCTTAGACTCCCTCGTCGGAGCACGATTAAGGCCTAATCTCCTTCTTCCATGTATGCCAAAGATCAAATCCTCATTCCCCCTCATTTCTTGATGTTTTTCAAGCAATAACTGGACTGGATCTATGCCCCCGAGTCCAAGTTTCCTTTGCAAGTGTTGAGGCATGTGAAGAGACCACATTTGTGCCCCAGCTGTTCAGGCAAAGCAGCTCCAGGCAGAGCTCCACCGTGCCGACCATCAGACCATCCAACCATCAGTCCATCCATTAGAGCTATTCATTCAATGCGGAGCACTTCCACGACAGTGCTAGACCCTTCATCCTCTTCATCGGAGTAGTGTATCTCCCTCCATGCTCGACTGAAGTTTGCCTGAGCCATGTTCTTCTAGCCACTTCCTTAACAGCTCGATCAGGAGTCGTCGATCCAGATTTGATCCGAGCCATCCTTTAGCATCTCATCCTGACGCTTGGATCAGGTCTGGGTCCCCTATCTGAGCCGCCTGATAATCAACTTTGCAGGCTGTTAGATCAGACCTGACGCAGCTAGGGATGAAAACGGATGTGAATATATTCGTATCCGATCCGATGTCATATTCATTTTATACACATTTTGGCATTCATATTCGTATTCATTTTAAAATGGATGCGGATATGGATATCACTTTGACATTCGTCAATATTCGCATTCGTATTTGTATATTCGTTTTCATACATAAATATAGTAATAGATTTATTATAACTGTGCATAACAACCTTTTATGATTGCATTCACCATTGTTGATATAATTGTTATGAAATTACTAAATCTGGTATATCTAATTTATGTATAAATCATCCTAAACATGTATATTTTAGTTAATCTATTAAAAATTTCTGTTATTATTCGTACCCAATTGGTATTCGTTTTACATTCGTATTCTTTTTCAAAGATATGGTATCACATTTTTTACATTCGTCAATATTCGTATCCACATTCGTATTCGTATTTTAAAATGGATAAGGATATGATTATACCTATATTCGTATCCGTATCCGACCATTTTTATCCCTAGATGCAGCAGATGCGACCATACATCCTCGACATACTCTAAGCTGTCAGATCTCTTCACAGAGAGCCATCATAGCCATCAGAACCTCCATGCGCGCCTCATGTGTTGCTTGGGTATATTTCACTTCTTCCTTGCCTTTTATGATATTTCTGTCTAGTCCTATAAATGTAATCATTAGTTAAGAACATTTATAGTTTGGACCCTCTAGTTTCTATATTTGCATTTTAGTCCAGTCGAGTCTGAGTCACGTGCGTTCGCACACTTATTTTGGGTTATTTACTTATCATACCTCAAACTTTTTGCTGGTTATTGATTGAAGTTTAAGTTCCTATATTTGCATTTATACCCCTGCCTGCTTGGATCACGTGTTGCAAATGTATTGAGTGGATTAATTGCATAAACGCCTATGGGCTTTATTGATTTGCCATTTGCTATGCCCTAGAACTTAGCTTATTTACGAAAAAAGGTCTGTGTAAACTGTTTTTGACTACATGTCTTTTATTTGATATAATAAATAGCAATTTGGTCCTAAAATTATACAAAAATACATGTTAGCTCCTGCTTGCTTGTTGTTTGCGTGGTAATTTTAGTTTGCCAAATTGATTTCATTTTCTAATACTAAAAATTCAAAATCCTAAAAAGTGTCATGTTTATTTTTGGAAAATTATAAAAATTCGAAAAAGTCTTGAAAAATTCCATAAAAATTAGGATGTCTTTTATTATCTTTTAGCTTCAAAATTAATTTTGTTAAAAATACCCTATAAAAACCATAAAAATTGTAAAACATTCAAAAAATATAAAAATTATACAAAATTATAGAAAAATCCAGTAATACTATTTTCATCTCTGTTTGTAGATATTTTCTTCTATTTTATCATAAAAATACCATCTAGGAGTTTTGGGCACCTTAATTAATTTTAATTTGCAAATTACTCTTAGTTGTGCACTATTTGCTATTTCTGTCACTATTTGATTTTTATAAAATCATAAAAATATTTAAAAAAACCATAAAAAATATGAAAAACAATAAAAACGTATAAAACAAAAATTATTTTTATTGTAATTTTCTGAGTATTTTTGACATAATAGAAAAATAAAAAAAGAGTGGGTGTGAGTCCTTTTATTCCTTGTGCTTATTGCCTTTATTTTGAAAATAAAAAATTCGAAACCAAAAATCACTAAAAAAATACTTTTATTCCTGAAATATCACTACTTGGATTTTAGTAGTGCTCCTTGTGTTCGACCCCGATCGCTATACCAAGTAATAAAAGTAGCAAACTGCTTACATTGATTGTTTTATGTCTTAGTGGTTTTAATTTTCTCGTTGATCTGCTTGGTTGATTTGGGTCACAATGACACTATTATTTCATACTTAATCCGAGTCGATTGGGCGGGCATCCGATATATCTAAAAGATGCATGATCTGTATATACCACAACCTTAGAACCTAGAAGATAAGCATAATTTAGAAAGGATCAATAGCCAGAAGCTATTTTTCTGTAGTAGTGTAAGAAAATTGAGCATAATTAAGTGTGCGACTGGCATAATGAATAACCACAGTTAACTTGCCAGTGAGGGGGAGGTACAGAAGGGATGGTTGTTAATGACCGTCCCCTCCGTCCTGAGCACCTCACCCTCAACTCATCTGTGACACTAACTGAAGGGTATAGGGGACAGTCGAAACTGTCTCCTAAGGCTTCCCGAGCACCCAATATTCATCCAGAGCTGGGGCATAGAAGGGACGATCGTCAATGACCATCCCCTCTGACCCGAGCACCTCACCCTCAACTCACCTGTGACGCTAATAGAAACATATAGGAGACCGGTCAAAATTGTCCCCTAAGGCTTCCCTCTTGTAAATATTCATCCAGAGATGGGGGAGTAACAATGAGGATGGTCAACAATGACCTTACCTTATGCTTAACAACTGAAGGAGACGGATCAAACGATGGCTCCAGGTTCGTCGCCTAGACTGATGACATAGGGGACGATCACGTAATGACCATCCCCTATAGGTGCTAAAGGGGACTGTCAGTCATGGACCGTCATCTTTTCTCATACCAAAAGGTCCCATTCTTGCAGTGAATGTAAATGCGACCTCTATTTGGAATCTATCGATGTCAACATATCCAAAATCTAATGCTCTTTCTTTGCATATGTACTTCATCATTTTCATTACGAAAACTCTACAGTCCAAACTTTGGGCGGATTATTGCGAACATTTTGCCACGTAGATTATTTCCCAGCTAGATAGATACTCATCCACCATGCTATCTTCAAAATACTCTGATGTCCACCCATGCTGTAAAAATAATAACCCATATTATTATAAAACGTTGCAATGAGTTTTTTAATGAATTGATTATTGAATGAACCCTTACACATTTTATGACATCCTTCTTGTGGAAACATGTGCCTTTCATCGAATTGTAAGAATAGAACTTTTTTGTTCCGAAATCGGTAACAAGAAGGTGAATGTGGTTTCTAGTATGTATCGTCGTGAACACCTTCTCTAATTCAACTATACCCACTACATCTTCGTAGGCTTGTTTGAGATTGTCGTAGTCATCTTCAGTTCCATTGATAACTAAATTCACCAAATACTATTGCACGGTAGTTTGAATCATCTCATCTACAGTCATATAATTATATTGATTCACAAAAACAAATATTTTTATCAAAAAGTAACCATTCGGTAAATAAAAGTAAATACAAGCATCGCATTGTTTTCTTTGTTGCAGTATCCATGTGACAACACATCCATGAAATGTCTATTATCTATAATTGAAAAAACGTTTAAGATCATTGAATTTTTTTAAACTATTTATTATACCAAGTAACAAAATTACATATTTGTAAACTTGTAAATGGATACTTACAAAATCCTCTATCATCCGCTCGTACAAGAATTTGTACATTTCTCGCCCCTTGGAGTGGCTCTTTCTTGATGAGAAATAAGTTGAAATTAGTATGTTTTTTCATGTGTTTCTTATCATTTCTTTTTGCTAAAACAAAGCAATTATTCTCATTTGATGCCAAAAGTATAGTAAAAAACTTGTCCACGTAGGAATTCTTGAATTATCGATCTCTGGCTATCTGATATGCTCCCATATCTAATAAAATCCGTTAATGGATAGCGTAAATACTGGATATTTAAAAAAATCAAATATTCAATTAGAATCTGCTTGCCAACCAAAAATTGAGCATCAAAGTCTCTATAATGTAATTTCAACTATTATGTTTCGTAATCTAACTGTTGAATGTAAGATGGAAATATATTTTGTAAATAAAGCACATATTTTGCAAAATATCAATATTAGTCATAAACTAATAATTTGAAATGAAAGATTAACTAACACAAATACTAAACTATCAGAAGATGATTCTATATCACGCTCTAATATGTAAGTTAATAAAATAAAATGTCTTTGTTGATCTATAGACTTTGTACACTATTATATATATTTTAAAACGATTGTTTGTAATAATATTTGAAATAATTGCTTTGTTAAATGTCGTGTATCTCATTTGTTCATCTCTACGAACTGAATCATTGTCTTTCTTGTCTACATCATCGTTCCCTTGATCTTTTTTGTTGTGACATGTGTCTTGATCTTGTTTTCTCATCGATTCATCCAAGGTTTTTTGCCTATCTCTTTTCTTTTAGTATTTGTATGATAGAGCTTTGATGTACACTAGCTTTATCTTTTTTCTTCTTCTTTAGTGTTGTCTTAGTTTCATCACTATTTATTGACATATGTTCTTCAATCCCCGAATTAAAAGTTTGTATTCCACTCTCATCATGTGACTTTTGTTTGCTATCATCGTCAATTTCCTTCACAGAATGTTCTTCACAGATTTTTTATAACAACTTCTCCAAATTCTCTCCCATGTTGGTGACGTGGCCTCCTGTGGACCACTCGATCATGTAGATCGGATGGTGGTTGTTCATGCACAGGGAAGGCAACGTGGCTGAATAGGGGCCATTGGATGAGCACCGGGAGGATGCCATCCAACGACACATGTACGATCTGGGTCTCCGTCTTCTGCCGCGGGCTGGCAGCGATCTTGGGACTCTGGCGAGATGCTTGGCGCTCCGTCGTGCTCCACCATGTCTTCTGATGGCCCGGGTGATCCATGGCAGCCTCGCAAAGAAGTCCAGGACTTGAAGAAGATGTCAGAGTGGCTGGACTCTCCGGTCAAAGGTGCTCCATCGGAGGTGTTGATGGAGATCAGAGCATAGCCCGCAACTTCGACCATTGAACCATAGGATACCTGCAATTGTTAGTCCAATAGCCGAAGCACATGCATGATGCGAAGTGGATGACGTGGGGGGCCGTGTGGGGGCGAAGAAGGTGGCTGCCCGGTTGTCTTCTCCGACGAGCTTGGAGAAGAGAGGCAGAGCGGTTTGGGATTGCGGAAGAGTGAGAAGGTCGGTGAAGGGGAGCGCGTGGATGGGTGATGTGTGGTGAAGCTAAAGAGATGACCAATCGAGGGAGAACATGCGACCTGAAGCCTAATTAAATAACAGAAATTCAAAGAAAAAGCAAAGAGAGATTGAGAGCACTTACCTGGAGAAATGGCGGGTTGAGAGACTGTGCGTGAGCTTCTATGCGAAGCCTTGGTCGTCGCTGGACTCCGTCAGGCACACGAAGCAGCTCGTCGACGGTTGAGAGATGGAGACCTGGCCTACCATGGCCAGGGGTCAACACCGAGGTCAATGGCGATCTTCGTGCCCCATTTCATCTCCTCTCTATCATAGATGGACGGAGGGATGCGGGGCCGTGACCCAAGTACAGGTGGACGAGGTGATTTTGCAGTGGCGAGGATCTATTTGAAGGAGGAAGGTTGAGATCCCAGTGGTGGTTGCCATGGGTTGAGTGGGGCATGTGGAGTGAAAGAGAGGGAGATGTGGGGACCTAAACGACCTACAAGGATCATGGAGGAGCCGACTTTGACTGGGCATGGTCGTGAAGACGAGGGGAATGTAGAGGAGGTGGTGAAAATGGGAAGGGGTGGCGTATGTGGAAAGGTGATCGCGGAGAGAGGGAGGTTTGGAGGAAGGAGATGAGTCTCCGACCGTTGGATCTCGTGATCCAATGGTTGAGAGGTGGGCGCACATGAGTGGCTCAGATCAGATCGATGAAGGAAGCATCAGGCGACGTTGGAGGGCGACACGTGTCACGCATAGAGACGTGCGAAAACAAACGATCCAGATTCAATCTGAATCGCGATCGTAGGGTGGAGAGAGGTGTGGGCACCATCGGTTACAATTAGAGTATTGTGGAGGTAATCGAGCGACGCTGGATGGCAGCACGTGGCGAGAGGGGAAGTGGGCGGAAACGAATGGCTAAGATGGGAGCACCAGAGTCGGATCGAAGGGCTGGAAGCGCGGCGCCTATATGCGACGGAGATTGAAGATCCGGAAGGAGATCTGACGGTGGAGAATGGAGCGGAAACGTACGACCGAGATGAAGGCATGTAAGGGGATCAAACGACGGTTGGAAAGGGCAGATGATGCAAGGGTAGTGGGCCATGTGGCTCAACCAGAAGGAGCCACGTAGCCCAATCAGATTATTCAGAAGAAAATCACAAAAAAGGAGAAGAAAAAGGCCGAATTTGGAAAAACTCAAAACATGAAAGTTGCAGATCTTGTTGAGATCTATAAGTTTCATGTTGATTAAAATGCAAAAGAGGTCAAATAAAGAGATGAATGTTTTTGTGAGCAAGTTTTAAGGGTATAAAAACACTACAATTTTGTTTTTATCATTTTTTGTATTTTTAATTTATTTCAAGACTCGGATATATACAACTTTTAATCTTGTTTTTATTGACTCCAATTTAAGCAAGGGGATTAATATCTACAAACTAATATGATGAACTCGAGGTTCATCACCCCCCTATACTTAAACTATGCTCGTCCCGAGCATCTCAAAAATTGAATTAGTTGGATTAACCCCCGATTGTGCATGTGGATACAAGATCTGATCCGTTCAAGAACTCGATTTGAGAGATCTCAAAATTCTAAGCTGAGCCTAACCTTAATCAAGAGGTGTCCAATTTCTTTAATTTTCCAGACTCTCTCTTGTATACATATAAACTAAGGATATGAAATTAAGTGTTGACTGTAGTTACAAGAGTAGAGTCACAACTTCACCCAAGGTCCCAGTCCAAGAAATTCTCCTAAGGACCCAATCCTCCACATTAGGGAATAAACTAAATATTGCAATCAATCCACCATCTCTTTAGTTGTCAGACTTAGAAGTATAGGTGGCATGCCGGTTGATGAAGGGTATAGGATTGTGTCATTTCTTCCCTCCCTCTCATTGGAATAAGGATCCGCTCGAGTGCCTTATTAACTCAACACATATTTTTGGTGTTGATCAGTGCGTCCATCAAGAGAAGTTGGAGTCGTTTGCACTTGTTTTCCTGGGAATACATCGGTGTGTGCTTTTTTTGAGTATATATCATACTTTCTACACCCAGACTTGTAGCATTTATGATGTAGAGCCTTTTTTGAGTACTTTTTTTTTTGAAAAATAATATCATGTATATTCATCCCTATATCCCTCCTATATACCATTCGAATTTCGTCAGAAACAGAGACTCCTATGACCTCCATCTAGACAGTCATTTTTTAACGGTAACAAGATTTTTTAAATCGACACTATCTCGATGGAGGTCGTATGAGTCTATGTTTCTGACGAAATTCGAATGACATATATGAGGGATATAGAGATGAATATACATGGTGATATTTTTCAAAAAAATAAAAAATATTGACGAAAAATGGGGCGGGGGCAGGGGCAGCCCCATTTTTCCCTATATATATAAGGTTACATTTTATATGTTACTTCGACTTAAATTTAGTATCAATTATTACTCATGTTAAAAAGATTCAAATCCATAAGTTTTTTTATTTTTTTTAAAAAAAAGAAGATTTGACAAGATGGTGAATTTGGAACAAATATTTACATACATTGAATTATCATTAAGTATAGATGAAACATTCGATTAAGAAAGATCAAAAAAGATATTACGAAACAACGTAGGATGCTAATTGAATCAAATATCTATGAATGCACTATGATTTAGATTCATTTTATTAAACATGTTTCAAACCCAACTCGATTCAAGATTTAAACGAGTTATTAACTGTAATTCAAATTTGTTTTGTTTGAGTTTGAAGTATTATTTCGATTCATTTTTATTTAAAATTTAAAATGTTAATTGATGTTTTAAAGTTATATTATAAACACTATTTTAAATAATGATTTTATGGCTTTAAGAATATTATTTTCTTATTTTTAATGTAAATAACTAAGATACGTAGAAAATATCTAAGATCAATGAAAATATCAAGTACATAATACATAAAGTACACAAATACATAACTTTTCACAATTATTGCATAGATTTTAGAATCTAAATTTGTTCTTTTTAATAAAGTAATATCATTTGAGTCTTGTTAAAGAGGCAGAATAATATTGACAAAAGAGCAAATTGTATGTTGAAGCAATAAATCAATCTTTTATGGGAAAACAAACTAATTTAAATATTTTTAAATAAAAAAGAAATAGACTAGCATGAGAAAATCACTTCATGCATCATGGAAATCACAGATAATAAATTAAGCCATGAGTCATAAATGACTATATAAGCCATGAGTCATAAATGACTATACAAATGACGAAGATACATTATGGTGAGAAGAATTTATTAATTACTCACTTGATAATATCATTGTAGTCTTGGCAATGATGGACACCACTGTTTGTTGTATGCAAGGATAACCATTCAAAGAAAATGATTGGGAGAGGTGTCCAAATAGGTCACGAATCAAGACATATGTCAGTGAAAATCTTGGTGTAGCGTGGCTATCATCTTCTCATGCAAAGGAGACAGAACACCACCATTTATCTTAGGATTGAGGGATCCTGCTAAAGAATGAAAAAGGGAAAGTGTATGGTATGCGAGAACATGAATATAAATGCGGATCGGGGAATGGGATGGAATTTCACAAACATATGCTATTTCCTACTAAATTTTATGGTGAATAGTTTCTACTTGAAATTGTAATATTAAATGTTAAGCATTTGACTAATAAACTCAACATCCCCACCAATGCACACCGTTTCCACGAGCCCACGCCTGCATACAAGCACACACATATCTAGGTTAATTCAAATTTGATTCATATAAGAATTGAGCCATAAGCCAAATTCATATTTGGTTCCCATTATTTTGCATTGAAGTTGCTTCGAATTTTTATCCAATGACTCCAAACCGATTTTGAAGACCCATGGATCTATGCAAGAATAGGGGATATATGAGGATCTTGTCATTATTGTATTTTTTCTAGAGTACACCCGTTAATTTTTTACATATGCATTTCATATAAAAATTCAATTTTAACATCACCCTTTCATGACTCATTATCCTAAAAATCATTGAGTTATTGAAAATTCCATTTTCTTTCAAAAAAATCCATAAAAAATAGGCACAAATGTCATAACACATCTGGGTAACAATCCTCTATGCATTAGATCTAACATATAACTTATAGTTTGACTTCTATTCGTCATACACTTCATAATGCTATACATTTAACGAATGCTTAAAATTTGTTCTTATGATTCCCAAACTACAATGACTATAGGTGCTTCGATATCTTATCAATTTATAAATACAAATGCGGATATGGATAGTGACGAATATTAAGTGTACATTACAATATCCTTAAAAAATGGATACAAATGTAAAGAAGATAGTGATCACATATACATAGTATTTGAATTAGTCTATAGATCAACTTAAATATACATGAATTAAATAGATTAGATATGCTATAAATATACTAAATAGGTTTATATCACGATAATTATACCAAATAAGGTGAAATAATGTATGAAATTATGTTAAATATGGCTAAAAATAAATACACAACTATATAAGTATATGAAAATAGAAATACGCATATGGATGCGGATATGAATGTTTGCAAAGTCAAAGTGATGCCTATATTCGTATCCATTTTAGAATGGATACAGATACATATGTTAAAATCTGTATAAAGTTGATATAGTAGTGGATTAGATACAAGTATATCCCTATATGTCTGCATCCCTATGTGCTACACATGATGTAGTGAAAGACAAATAGTCAATGGATCTTGGTGGGTTTCGATCGATGTATTCATTGAAGGGTTAAGCCTCCTTCGTAGGGATGAAAACGGATCGAATACGGATCGGATATGCCTATTTCCATATCCATATTCGCTTCATCTATATTGAATACGAATACGGATCCGAATATGATTCGGATATGCATTAAGGAAACCATATCCTTAAAAATACGGATACGAATCCGAATCGGATATATATCGAATCCGAATACGGATAGAATAAAGATCGGATCCGTATACAGATAGAGTAAAGAGCTAATCCAAATATGAAACGAATAAATAGTGAAATCAAAATATGGATCCAATAAACATGAAATCCGAATATGGATCAGATAAAGACTATATAAGAATACGAATTGATTTTTTTATCAAAGTTCATTGCTAATTTAAAAAAATAGCAATGAAATATAAACAAGTTGCATCATGATAAAAGGGAGCATTGAGGTGACATGTGTTCTTGACCGGGAGCAAAAAGGAGATAGGATTTCATAACTGTTGTTCGTGCCCATCCCAAAACAAGTAGAAGTTTATTAATATCATTAACATATTGTATTATATAATGTGTAATACAATAACACATGGTTGTGGCTTATATTAAATTAACTAATGTATAAAAAATATTAAATATTGTATTCGGATATCCGGATCCGAATCCGGATATTCAAGCCATTACCATATCCGTATCCATATCCGGAAAATTTTTACAATCTATATCCATATCCGATCCGTATTCAATTTATATTCGGATACGGATATCCGTATACGGTAATTTTTCGAATTATGTAAGCGGATATTCGGATATATCCGTATCCGTTTTCATCCCTACTCCTTCGTTATGCTCTATAAATGATTTGACATCTTCTGTTATTTTAGAGTTGCATTGCATGTCCCTCTTCTTGCAAGGCATTCTTTATCCTCTTTTCATCTTTTTTTTGTTATGATCAAACTTAGGGAAGATATCGCTGATTGAGGGATTAAAATCTTAGATATGTATGGAAACAAGGTTGTAAAAGTTGTAGTCGATATTTAGTTGGGGACCATCATTTAATAAAGAGTAAACACAAGTTTGGAATATTTAATTATTTTAAATACGAAAATTAACTAACCGATACATGTGCATGGGTTGCTTTTCAAATTTGCATGTTAAAGTAAACCGTATCCATTTTTATTTCTTTAAAGGACATGGCCAATCAATCGACATATGAGTCTTTATCCTACATTAATACAGGCTATATATCTTGAGTTTAATGGGGCTGCCCCTTGCGGGCAGCCAACATGGCTGCCCGCACGCCGTTTTCGGCGCTTTTTTTATTTTTTTTAAAAATATCGTCATGTATATACTAATCCCTATATCCCTCCTATATGCCATTCGAATTTCGTCAGAAACAGAGACTCCTACGGCCTCCATCGAGACAGTCATTTTTTAACGGTAACAGGATTTTTTAAATCGACACCATCTCGATGGAGGCCGTAGGAGTCTCTGTTTCTGACGAAATTCAAATGGCATATAGGAGGGATATAGAGATGAATATACATGACGATATTTTAAAAAAAATAAAAAAACACCGAAAACGACGCGGGGGCAGCCATTGTTGGCTGCCCGCAAGGGGCAGCCCCATTAAACTCATATATATTATATAGAATATAAAGACACATCATGAAGTGGCTTGAAATATAACCACAATTATTAAAATACCAATGTAAAAAAAAAGACACATCATGAAATACAAACGTTAGTTTATGTGTTTCCTTAACAAACTTTCGTCACCTATTTCACCATAAAGAAAGGCCTCCACTTCTCGTCCTCCACGAAACTGCCCAAAACCCTAACCCTCGAAAACCCTTAACTCGATCCAGATGGCGACCTCGCTGGAGAGCGTGAAGAATTTCATCAGCTCTCAACTGCAGGACGACGAAAAATGGGCGCACAATATGGTAATCTTTCGCCATTTTCTGATGCCTTTCCTGATCCATCGTTGGTATTTGGGCCTCCATTTGATTGTTATCGGGAAATTTATGCATTGGGAGTGGTTGTTTGATGGGAAAAAAATAAGACTTCGTCCATCCTTTTGTTTGTTTACTTGTATATATTAGATCGGTTTTGGATATTTATGTTGAAATTAATCTCTTGCTCGTTGACGCTCTGAAATTTCCATGATCGTTTATTTGGTAATTTTGTACTCTGGAATGCTTGTTCGAATTAAAAAAAAAAGAGTTTCTTTAAAATTAAATCATTTTGCCTGCTTGGATGGATGAGCTGGAAAGGTAATGGGATCTGAGAGAGGAGAATCGAGGAACAGGGCTGTTGTAATTTGGTTAGGATCCATGGTGTAATAAGGAACCGGTTGTAGCTTTTTAAATTAATGTTTAATTAGCAATAAGAATGGGAATGCTATGATTAATTGATATTTACGCTTGAAGTCATCTACACCTCCTTGAAGTTTTGAAGTGCTACTGATTGGGTTGAGTGCACCAATTCACTTAAAATTAACTGAATGGTCACCTAATCCCCTTCTGAAAAAACAAAATGGTTTTTACACAACGAAGAACTATAATCTATTTGTTTATAGAAATGGTCCCTTTTTGATCCTCTTGTTTGTTTGGATGGATAAATTAGATAGATAATGGGATTTGTGTTGGGAAATCTAGGAAGAAGGTTGTTCCCATTCGAAATCAAGCTGCGATTAAGCACCGGTGAACACGGGAGCGTATTGATATTTATTTGAAATTAATTTCTTGCTATTTGATGCTTCAAAGTCGTTCTGATCATAGATGTTAAGGCGCACGCCTAGGCGGCCGCCTAGGCGCCCAGGCGCCCCAGGCAGTGCGCCTTGAAAAAACGCCTTTCTTTTATAAAAAAGGCGCACGCCTTGGCTGCCTAGGCACGCGTAAGCGTGCGCCTTGACATCTAGTGTCACCGTCTGCTAATAGAAGTAGCATCTTGCTCCTGCTGAAGTTATTGTAAAAGACCAATTTGCTTCTGATGAAGGGGATCTCTAATAGTAGCTACAGTCTGCAGATGGTCAAATTGCTCCTGCGCTTGAGATGTAATAGTTGCAACTTGCTGCATTTGAATCACCTTTTACTGGCTAATACTGAGAGTAGCAGCACAAAATGGTCTCTGTTCTGAAATTCTAGCCACACATTGCTTTGATGCAGCAATTGCCTGCTGCTTGGTATGCAGTATGTACCACCAATATCAGCCTCTACAAAGGTCTATGAGCTAGCATATAAATGCTGCTGAAAATGATTACTAGAAATAGAAAGCACTGGTCATTGCAGTCGAACTTCATTAGTAGTTTCAGATTGCTTCTCCCAATCCCAATCTGCTTTTGCACACTACTAACTCAGGTATGAACTTGGGTGGTTGTCAATTTTAGTCAAAAAGTTTGGAGGTCATCTAATAACAGATATCAACTTCTTCATGTACTCTAAATCCCCTATCGCACAAAATTTGACACAATCCCTCATTAGAATATCGAATGAAGATATGATTTGAATCAAGAACACCCCAAGTACTTTTGATTGCAAGTTGGAACCTGGGATAGCTTATCTTGACTGCAAGTCGAAATCTGTTCTGCATCATCACAATCAAAAGCATGGGATACACAAAAAAGGATTTCTCAGGAAAACGCCTAGGCGCCCAGGTTTAACGCCTTGTCGCCTTAATAACCATGGTTCTGATATGTTAGTAGAGAAGATGGACTTCGACATGATTGTCTTTACCACTGGATTGGTTGTCTTAATATAAGTTTCTTCTTATTTTGATCCCTTTGTTAGTTTGGAGAAATTTGGATACATAGTGGGAGCTATGGTTTAGGGAAATCGAGGAAGAAAATTCCTGTAATTTGTCTGGATCTGTTGGTGAAAGAGGGATTTGGGCTATTTAAATAGTGTCATCCGACAATACCATGTTATGATAAGTTGATATTTATGTTTTAAATTAATTTTATATCTAGGTTGTTTGATTGGTCTGGTGGTAATGCAGTGTGCCTACCACCCAAAAGACCCGGATTCAAATCCCCCCTTGTGGTGGTTGCGTTAGGTAGTCGAGAACCATCATAAAAAATAGTCGAATCCTTCAACATGGATTTGAGCAAGAATCCATGCACCCGACCCTATTTATAGTGGGAAAAGGCTTCACCATTTTTTATCTATGTTGTTTGAAACCGTTCTGATTAGTGGTAAGGTATTTGGTGACTTACTTGATTTGGTGCAGTTGATAGTTTATGGTATTTCTTTGATTTGTTTTTTGTTATGATGGATGAGTTTGTGGGAGGGAGAAGATGATACCCGTGAGTGTAAAATGAGGAGGGAAGTAGTTCTTTTTAGCTTGGGTTTTATTGGGAGCATGGAATTTATTGGAGTTGTTCAAGCTAAAAGTTACCATGAGGGTGAATAAGGGCATCGCACATATATCATTTTAGTGGAAGGAATAGGAGGCTAGTGCAATTCGACATCATGATTCTGGAGTAAGCGGACCTCTTTTGGTATAATGTGATATATAATTTGACATCCAAATGCAAGTCTGAGCCATGGTTTTGTTAGATGCATCAAATTGTTAATGATTTATTCGATGTTCTAATAAGAGGGAATTGTTTTATGAGGTATTTAGATTTTTGAAACAGAAACAAAATCCATGGTATATTTGAGTGATGTTAAATGCACTCCCGACGCTCATCCTTGGTGCCTAGGATGAAGCATTTTGCCTCATACTTTGTCTAGATGAGCACTTGACCTGAGGGCTTCTGCTTTAGGATATCGCCCAGGTGATTAGTTGACCCAACATGCCTTCAACGAACGTTTGGCCTAATGCATATCCCAAGCGAACGCTTGACTCACTGGTCACTCAAGGTAACTGCTTGAAGAAAAAATCATTGTTTTTTTGCCAAACTTGACATTTTAATCATTATTTGGTTAGTGGTAGATATGTCTTAGCAATATTCATGGCTCTAGAAAACATGCCTCGAGGTGTTGACGCTTACACCATGTCTGAATCTATGAAGTGTGCTTCAATGCACCAAGGTGGAGTCGAGACAGTGAGATGATGAGGGGGTGATGCTTATCGTCTCTACCACCTGATCTAATTACACAATGTTTTAAGTTTTTATTGAAGATTACTGGTTTCAAAATAAAAAGCTTCTCATCCTTGTACTTTGTGGAAATATGAAATATATTAAGTGGAATAAAAGAACAATCACTAAAACACGAGTTTATCTGGACCCTCACACAGCCCCACTCGCTCCTGCTCCTATGGCCAATCGAGAATGCGAGTATGGTGTCTCCCTCATCGCTGGTATGATTTGGATCAATCTGGGGGGGTGATCTGCGATCAGGTCTCATATCTTGTTTTCTATTTTAAAGATTTTTATCCAAGCCTAGATTTGTTTGGATCTGATGAAGATTGTGTTGTTCCTTTCCCTGGGAATTGCTAGGGTTTGACGGCTCCAGGTTTGGAGGCAATTAAATGAGATCACGGGAAGATCTTCATTCATTGTGCCTCAGATTCTGGGGGTGTTGGCACAATTTTGTGGATGGAGATTATGTGGTAGAGATTAGGGATGGGCATTGGGTTGGGTTGGCCTGGCTCAGTCCGATGCCCGACCCAGCCCAAGCCCAATAGAGCATTGGGCTAGGCATGGGCCTAAAATGTCGGCCAAAAAATCCTTTGGGACATGCTCAGGCTTGGCTCGACCCAACCCGACCCGGCCCAAGGTCCGACACATTCGGTGGCTCGAGGAATGGTCCGAAGTTGGCTTGAGGGGTAAAACCCAAGACCTGACCCGAACATGGGCATGTGCCTTAGCCAATACATTTTTCCCCCTCCCCTCACATGAATTTCAATCACTCCCACTCAAAGACTCCTTTCGTGCCCCCCCTTCGGCTTTCGCCCTAACCCTAGGTGTCTTTGACGACCTCCCTTGTGATCCTCCGAGGCTCCACCACTCGTCGGCCTAGTGGCCTACCCACGACAACCACTCCTCCCCAGTGGCTCCCCCATTCTCCATCCAGTTTCCCTCTCAATCCCATACGCCCCCTCCACCTTGCGAGTTGCGACCCCTTTCTAGAATCAAGCCAGGCAGGGCCCATGTCCTCCACGGCTCCGCCTCCTTCATCGCTCCTCCGTAGAGGCTTGATTGAGCCCATTTCCACGTCGACACCCTCCCCAATAGCTGCTATGGTATACCGTATACGATTGTTGAAGTACCACTATTGCTATTGTTTAGCCGTTGTTTTGTCATTGGAATATTGCTATTGTTTAGCCATTGGTATAGATTCAAGATATGTGCAAACTTAGTTGTTTTGTAGACATCTTAGATTCTTATGCATGGTTAAATTGCTACTTTAATGTAGACATTATTATGCTTGTAACTTTTGTTTTTACGCTTGATTTAGGGATGCGTAATCCTTCTATTGAATGTATAGCATGCTGCATCATTTCCACATTTCTTATGTTGTGGATTGCATGACCAGGAAATGAACCGAGCCTTGGGCCAGCCCGACCCAAAGGAAATGGGTCGGGCATGGGCTTGGGCTAAACAAAACCAGAATTTGCGGGCCTAAGCCCGGCTCAAGGCCCGAAATATATAGATGGGCTTGGGCATTTCAGGGCCCGACTAGCCCCGACCCATGCCCATCCCTAGTAGAGATCCCTGAAGAGGAAGTGACAACCTTACCGTCGCCATTTGTCACAAGATTAATTGCTAGATTTTAATCATCGAGGGTAGATTTGGTTGGGTTCAGAAATTTCTTGAAGCAGAGAATGTGACATCAAGTATAATGTTTTTTGGACCATTGGATGCTAATCATATTTTGATAAGATATGATGTAGCAAGGGATTTTATTAAATCATATGCAATTGGCGACTGCCATTTTCTAAAAGAACGAATCATTATCATCCGTCGCCGTTGGTCACCTTTTTTCCAACCTAATTTGAGATCGACCCAGCTTGCAATGTGGACTGGGATGCCGAGACTTAATTTTTTTTATCTTTGCAGCCCAGGACTTATACAATCAATCAACAAGCTCTTGGGAAATTCATTTGCCCAAAGTGGTCTTGGAATTCACCTGATCTACCCAAACCTTCGGTTCTTCACATCGTAATACAAAATGGATGCCAAGTTTTCAAGCAGAAGATCGTGTAAGAAAAACTTTCAATTTTCGCTTGAGATGTTGTGTGTTTGGACACATCTTGGAGAATGGCAAATTTGTCACTGCGAGGAAGATAGAATCTGAAGTTTGTGACAAAAAAGAATCTGAAGCTATGACTAATGAAGCATGGGTTACCTTTGGTGTTCAAATGGATATTTAAGGTCCTGTCATTTCCATAGTAGGCAGCCAAAAGAACTAGCCACTTTGGCATTGGAATGATACCAGATTGGTTGGATGATTAAAGGCAAGGGTGTGAATGATTTGATGTTCCGGAAAGGGATCTGGCCAGTGTTGTCAAAGGCGCTCGAGGTGCTCGCCTAGGCGCTAAGGCGAGGCGAGGCCTAGGTGCCTTGCCTTGCTTCAGGCGAGGCATTTTTCCTCAGGCACTGCCTAGGCGAGCACCTGGACTAAAGCGCTTGCATGCCTGAAGCAAAATTGGGGTCTTTTGCTGAATTCCTTGCATTTTCTTTTTAAAATTTTAAAGTTGGATAAATATTAGTTCTAAGTAATATTTGCACATGTATGTATGTGTATATATATATATATATGCATACAAATACATGCATCAATTAGACATACACTAGCAATACATATACATATACATATCAACTATAATCTTTACATACACACATACACATACATTTACACATGTATATTAATTATAAGAATAATTAAAAACATAATATAGCATATAAACACACATATGTATATAGACATATACATGTAAACATATGTATATGCATACATATCCATGCACACACACATATATGCACACGTACATGTATACACATGTACACATATTTACATGTACTACACATATATACATGCAATAGACATTCACTTAAATGTGTATGCATAAACTCATACATGTAACATGTTAGTCCTTAATTCTACACACATATATTTATACATAAATATTAGTTCTACTTCTAAGTTCTATTTACACAGTTACATTTATATTAGTTTTAAGTACTATAATTTCAGACATAATATACTCTTACATACACATGTATACGTATATATAAATACCACATACACGTACATATATATTAGATTGTAATTTAGATATATCTTAACTTGCTTGTCATTTATCTCCATACTACCACTGTCTTTTCTTCTTCGAGTCACTACAAAAGCCCCTTGTCCTCAATACTACTATTGTCACCACTTCTTGTAGTCAGTAAAAAGCTCACGACAGTTGTTGGGAGAAGAAGAAAACTTATTTATTCCATTGAACCTTAGGCTTTCTTATATAGAGTAGGGGCCTATGGGTAAAGTACATAAGGCTGACAAAAGAAACTAGAAGAGATAAAAGAGTACGGACACATGAAATATATCTCTACACTCCCCCTCAAGGTGGAGCACAGATATCTATCATGCTCACTTTGGATGAACATTTTTGGAATGGTCCTCTGAGCAGGGCTTTGGTGAAGATATCTGCAGTCTGATCTCCTGAGCTGACATGAGAAGTAGAAATGAAGCCCTTCTGAATCATGTCACGTATATAGTAGCAATCAACCACGATGTGTTTCATCCTTTCGTGAAATGCATAGTTATTTGTGATGAATAAAGCGGCCCGATTGTCGCATTTCAACGATATGAGAAGAGGAACATCTATGTGTATATCTACTAGTAGTACTGCTCGAACCCACATCATTTGTGTGCTTACCTGAGCCATAGCCCTATCCTCAGATTCAACACTAGACCTGGCCACTACAGTCTGTTTCATGCTTTTTAACGAGACAAGGGAATCTCCAACAAATATAGCAAATCCTATTGTGGACTTTCTGTCCTTGGGACACCTTGCATAATCTGCATCGACGCACACTGAGATAGTGATGGCTCCACATGTTCTAAATAGCAGCCATGTTCCTGGAGATGATTTAAGATACCATAGTATCATATGTATAGCATCCATATGTACCTGGCGAGGTTGCTCCGTGAACTGGTTAACCCAACTGACAACAAATGACATGTCAGATCTAGTAATGGTAACATAGAGAAGCTTTTCCACCAATTCTCTATATCTTCTCATGCCTACCTCATCAGTGTCATCATCATACAACTTCATGCTTGGATCCATAGGCGTGGTAGTAGGTCGACATCCAAACATATCTGTTTCACTTAGCAAATCAGTGGCATATTTTCTTTGTGTCATCACAAGCCCTTGCTGATTTCTGGCAAACTCCAATCCCAGAAATATCTAAGGATATCATGATCCTTGGTAACAAATTCACGACCCGAAAATTCTTTTGCCCCATTTATTCCTTGCATATCATCTTATGTAATGAGCATATCATCAACATACACCATAGTAGCAATTGTACCTCTAGAGGTTCTCTGTATAAAGAGAGAATGATCTGCATTTGATATTTTGAACCTTTTTTTTTCAATCAGATCCGAGAGCTTCTGGAATCGAGCTCTTGAGCTCTGCTTAAGGCCATATATTGTCTTATGAAGTTTACACACTTGCGAACACTCTCCCTCAGCAGCAAATCCCGATGGCTGCTGCATGTGGACTTCCCCCTGAAGATCACCATACAGGAAAGTATTTTTAACACCAAGCTAAAATAGAGGCAAATCTCGAAGCATTGCAACAGATAAAAGAATCCGTAGGGTAGAGTGACGAGCAATCGGAGAGAAGGTGTCGAGATAATCCATGCCATAATGTCCGAGTAAAGCCTTGCGCCACTAGTATGGCATTGTACCGATCAATGCTCCCATCTGCATTATGTTTCACTGTAAACACCCATTTGCAGTTGACTATAGACGCCCTCGAAGGGGCAGGGACCAGGCTCCAGGTACCTCTCGACTGTAGAGCCGCCATCTCATCCTCCATGGCTAAACGCCACTGACTGTCCTTCAAGGCCTCCTGGTAATTCTGTGGTATGTCCACGACAGACAACGTAACAACAAACTTCCTAAAGTCACTTGTCAAGCGATTGAAGGTGACATGAGAAGCAACTGGATATGAAGCACTTGTACGCTTCTGCTTCTTAATAGCAATAGACACATCAAGGTCATCATCAGTCCTGCCAGTAACATGAACATCGGCCTCCTGAAAGAGTGCCTACTGAGAAACATCTTCAGTCCCATTGTTAGAAATACTGTATTCAGAAGAAACTTGAGGCGTGCTGGATGATGGACCATGAGCATGAACAAGAGCAGGTCGTCGACTGTAGGCTTAGGTAGTGGTGGAACTGGAACAATGGGTGGTGATGGGGCTAACTGGGGCAATAGGGGATGCGATGTAGAAGGTGATATAGGAGGGGATGGAGATGGTGATGAAGGGGGTGGACTCATAGGTGGAGGATGCATGTAAACCTCATCATTCGAATTTGAAGAAGTCAACATGTCACATGTAGGAAAGAAATGCATGATCGATTCAAAAAATGTGACATATGCACTGACATAGTACTTCTTGTGTAATGGATCATAACATCTATATCCCTTCTGCATTTTGGAGTACCTGACAAAAACATATTTGACAACCCTAGGAGAGAGCTTGTCAATCCATGGAGACAACCGACGGGCAAATACTACAGACCCAAACACACGAGGGGTAAGAGAGAACAATTCCTTGTCTGGAAATACAATAGTTTTATATCTTCTCCCCCAAGACTGATGATGACATACGGTTCACAAGATAGGAAGCTGTAAGAACTGCATCACCCTCGAACGAATGTGGGACACGACTCTGAATAAGGAGAGTACGAGTGACATCAAGCATGTGACAGTGCTTTCTTTCAACAACACCATTCTGTTGAGCAGTGTATGCACATGATGTTTGATGAATGAGATGAAAAGAACCGTGAAAGCACACAAGTATAGAATTCCAACACATTATCCATTCTCACAATTTTGACAGATGTATAAAAAACATTCTGCACTTCTTTAATAAAATTTATATTGGTATTTCTAGCTTCAGATTTATTTTTCAACAAAAAACCCCAAGATAGATGACTAAAATCATCCACATCAACTAAATAAAACTTGTGTTCCTGATGATCAGGAACACGACTTGGACCCCAAATATGCACATGAAAAAACTCAAAAGGGGAACTACTGCTTCGAATCCGATGACTAGGGAAAACAGACCGATGATGCTTTCCCAACTGACATGCCTCGCAATTGAATGATGAACGAGGTGAAATCTGAGGAAGAACTTGACACATTTTTTGAAGCGGAAGATAACCCAAGCACATATACCACAGGTAGGAAGAAACCGGTCCGGTGAAATGCGATGATAGTCCATCATATGATGTTTGGACCGGTCGATAGCGGCCGCCCTGCTCACGACCACGGTCAATCACCCTGCCTGTAAGAATGTCCTGAAACACAAGAGACGATGGATTAAACATGGCTTGACAATGTAAATCCTTAGTGATCTGATTAATAGACAATAAGTTTATAGAAAAGTCAGGAGCATGCAACACATTTTGCAACCGCATAGAGGGTGTCAAGATAAACTCTCCCTGTCTTGTGATCGGGGAATGAGTCCCATCTGCTATAACCATAGTCCTCCCTGGAGGAACCTGCTTGTAGGCAACGAGCTTGTCTCTATCTCCGCACAAATGGTGTGTTGCACCAGAATCCATGATCCACTCTGTAATATCTGAACCATGACAAGAAGTAAATGCATGAATGCTACCTGAGGTACTGGCTCCGGCAGTAGCATCAATGTCCGAGCTATTATCTGAAACAGGTGAAGAGGTGCTAGCTGGAGGCATGATGTCTCTTAGTCGACACACAAGCTCATCATATCTCTGATCTGATGAGGATGAAGCTGCATGAAGGGTTACCTGCTCTGCTACACGACTGATGCTGCGAAGCCATGCTTGGAGTAACATGTATCCTCTGTATGACCAGATCGATGACCGTAGGTACAAAGTGGTCCACGACCACTTCTACCACGTGGTTCACGTCCATGAACTTGTGAGGTACTCCCTCTTCCACGAGAGGCTGCCATAGCAGAAGAATTTGACACTGGAGTAGGGGATGGATTGTTGATTCGACTCAATCTACGAAATTCTTCCTCCGTGGGAGGAATAGTAGCATCTGCCAATATCTGGGAGGAAGTTGCCTTGTACAGTGAGTCAAGAGATGCCGGGAAGACACCAACCATCGTGGCATTCTGATACGTCTTCAGCTACTCTAGAGTAGCTGTGAGAGGCATGAAACTATGGAGCTTCTCAAACATCCCGCGCAGGGAAGTATAATGAGCATAAAGGGGTTGTCCATTGTGCTTTATATTATAGCAAAGATATCATGTTGCAGCTGTAAGATCTTCGTCTCATTCTTAGCCTAGGAATACATGGCAGCAAGTATAACCCACATTGCTTTGGCAGTGTGCTGATGCAAGACATCATTAGCAATCTATGGTATCAACGTACCAGACAACCATACTTGAGCATATGCGTCATCAACCTCCCATGAGAAATTCAACCACGTCTTCTCTGCCGGCTCTTCCTCGGTAAGAATATGCTTCTTATCCATCGACTTCATTAGGTTCATGAACTGCATGGCCACAACTCATAATTCGACTCATTCATTTTGACTATAGGGACGGGACATCTGAAGGTGCCTGTGGTGGGATATCTATCTTGCTTTCTGATATGTTGCCGAATGAAGAAGACTAGGATAGCTGACTAGAGAAAGGTTCTACACTGACATAGAGGGATTTGGTTGCATGTGTAGACTCAAGATGCAACCAATCCCATCAACGCGAAACGAACAGAAGTGAGATCTACAAAGATGATTGCGGATACCACAGGTGCTGGCTAGAGGCACTGGCTACTACACCTGCGGCACACGGGGCCTGACGACAGCATCACCGGAGAAAGAGTGAGGCTCCGGCGACGGTGCTTGACAACCGGCGACAGTGGATGCAGCGTCGGTGGCATCATCGGAGAGAGTGGGAAGGTCCGGTGGAGAGATAAACCAACGGCGACGGCGGCGCCGAGAGGGCTGGAAAGTGGCGGTATAAGGTACGAGAGCTCCTATCTAGGACCGCCGCTCTGATACCATATTGGGAAATGAAGAAAACTTATTTATTCCATTGAACCCTCGGCTCTCTTATATAGAGGAGAGGTCTATAGGTAAATTACATAAGACTGACAAAAGAAACTAGAAGAAATAAAAGAGTACGGAAACATGAAATATATCTCTACAGCAGCGCTTCACGCTTCAACTCTATCTGCTTGCTCTGTAGCATCCACAACTAATGTTGATTTAGAATCAATAGGAAGTGAATTGATTCGATCTGGGACGGGAACTGCTGCCCAATTTGTTCTCAAGCATTTGGTGTTTTAGATGATTAGCAGGTGCTTTATTTGGTTTTTTTTTTTGGGGGAGGTGGTGGCTTGGAGATTTATCCTGGCAATAGGGCTGACAAAGTGTGTGCTGTTTTTGCTTAAAAAAGTGGCCTGTTCTAAAAGGTCCAACCGTGGCATTTTTTAGGTTCGGCATTATTAGTTAGCCTATATGAGGGAGGGAGGCACGTGGTGATGGGGCAGCTTATGTGTGTGGAGTCAGAGATCGGTGAATTGAAGCGGTCTCGATTCGGCACATCGACAAGAGATCCAATTTTTTTCTCTGCATATTTATGTTTTATCTGTTAGATTGGCTAGAAACAGTCATTTCCAGATAAGAATAGATAATTTTATTTTGTCTGTACCGGATAGCTTTGTCATAAGCTGAATCAGAGATTTATCTATCCAAGTAAATCCTGTATTCTTAAGATTGATGTCATGAAGGAATCACCATAATTCTTCATTGCGTTACTGATAGGCATATATTCAGTGCTCAAGCTTTACTCCGTACTCGTATAATTTTTTAAAATCTTTTTAAAGAAAAAATTAGGATTTTTATCAGTTGTGCCCTCCCTTCTGAGATATTGCAATATCAATTATGCTCCTTTTTTTGCAATTTCAGTTGTGCCCCTCTGTTACTTTAGCCGTCTATAAGTTGAACTTAATCGTGATTTTTTCAAACCATGGTAAGGTTAAGAGGGGCATAACCGTCCACACACTACCCCCTCCGATCCGTCCTCCACGCAGCCTCCGACCTCCTCCTTCGCCGTCCTCGACGGAAACGCGCAATCAAGGACGAAAGGTAGCCTCACATGACCTCACAAAGTTATGGAATCTGAGATGAGCCACTATCCTCATGGTGGACCTCCTCGAGCCACTCTTGAGTCTCACCCCAAGACTTGGGCCTCACCCTACACCTGAAGAAAACCACCATCTCCATTGCCTCAAACATAGTACAATGAATGAAAATTGAGGAAGACCTTGGTGTCGAGCCGCAGTTCCTTATTGAAGTCCGCTTCCTCGCAGTCGACGTAATAGTTGAAGAGATCGAGGAACCAGGAGATCTCGACAGCGGGGACGGTATTGGTGGAGCGGTTGGAGGCAATCTTCTTGGAGATTACGAGGTACCTGCCGCGGGGGTCCTCTTTGAGGTCAAAGTAGAAGATCTTGTGCTCCATATAAAAACATCAAAGGGAGTCTCGTCCTCGAGACTCGTGTCAAGGTTACTTTGTGTCTTGTTTGGATCTCATATGGGTTCAAAACCTTTTGAGGTTTTTATGGCCATATGAGATCCAAACAAGACACAAAGTAACCTTGACACGAGTCTCTGTGAGGCCCGCTCCTTCTCGGATCTGGGAAACCCGTTTACATATCAGTCGTAGTATCATATTCGCTAAGGACCATATTAGAGTACTGAAAATTAGGGGAAATTTTTTTTTATGACATTCACAATTTAACTAATAAGCCACAGAACTATAACATGTCACACTTATATTGCATAAATTCCATATCAGTTAGCATGTAACAACAGAAATTGCATTATGTACATGCATCCCAATTGTATCAAAAGAGAAATAAAAGCATTTATAATATCCTTGAACAAAATTATAACATACATACCTGCTGCTATGTTTTGCTTGAACTGTTGCTGGACAGCAGCATGAAAGTCTCTATTTTGGAAGAAAAAGTGGTTAGAAAGGCTCCTACAGCTTTGGAAAGATGTTGCAGGAGAGGAATGGAAGATTGTACCTTGAATTTGCTCCAAATATTGGAGAAGTAACATGCATGCAGCAAATGGCTGCAAGAGGGATGCTTGAAGAGCAACCCTAGCTGCTTGGAAGAAGCTCACAACTTCAATAGGGAAGGAGGAGGAGCCTGCAGCAGCTTCTAGAGCTGCTGGACAACAGCTTACTGGGCTGTCTTGGTCAACACTGGGGCTGGAACAACAGCAAATGTGGAGGAGGTGCCTTCTATGGTTGGAGAAAAATGGAGAGAGAGAGAGGCTATTGCTCCAGATTCCAGCAGAATAGAGGAAGGGGGACTTCTACGGCTGAGAAGTTGAGGGAAATGGGAAGAGGGCTTTGGGTGATATATATAAGGGGGAGAGGGCATTATTTGTTTGCCAAATGGAAAGGCTTTGTGGGCCAAATGGAGGGGAAAAGTGATGTCACATGGCTGTTCTGTTTGCTGTACAGAACAGCAGCAAAATTAAATTAAATTTATTTTTTTTTCATTTCCTATTATTTATTTGAGACATCAAAGTCCTCCGTATTCGCGCCTCGAGTTTCCGATTTTGACGAATAATGGCTTGTTTTGACCGTCTCAAAAAGACGATTGAAATGAGTACAATATCCATATACTTCGGATCGAAGATGAATTCTCAAAATTTCCGGGATACGGTCTTGATTGGTCATTAAATTTTACTATTTTAAAATATCAAACGACCTCCGATCGACGAACGGTCGATTTCGTTGGTCTTATTTTATCGAATCGGATTTTTGGGTGGTCTCGATTTGTTTCGCGGTTTCCGAATTTGCGTTGTGGCTTTTTCGGGCACGCATTACGATGCGATCGGTTTTTGATCGATTTCGTCCGAACGACTTTTAATTCACGATCAATTGATCAATTTATGTTATTTAACACTGATTAGTAACTTTATTGAGTTATACGGACTCTAATCGGGTCGGGTTCAGGTTTGTGCGCATCCGGATGTTACACTCCATCTGGAGGGTCTTGTTGACAAGCTCCACCTTCCGTCCGCTGCCATCCAATCCCCCCTCCATCGGGCGAAACCCTAGACGGAGATGGGTTGTGGGATTTGAGGAAAGGGTGGTGGTGGTAGGAGGGGGTTAGGGTTGGGGGAGGAGGAGGGTGTGGTCTTTGACAGAGTGGATGGGGTGGGGTACGGGCGGTTCCATCATCCGTTGGCGTTTTTACGCACAAGGCCCTAAATGTCGGTTTCGGTCACCATTTCGGTGATCGACCGAAACAGAATTTCGATCGAATTTCGATCGAGATTTCGGTCATTTTGGTCATTTTTTGTACTAGGGCCTCCATATTTCGGTCATTTCGACCATTTCGGTCGAATTTCGATTTCGGTTGAATATCGATATTCGACAGAAATTCGACCGAATTTTGTTGAAATTTGAGGCCATGTTTACGCAGCAAATTGCCGGGGAGAAGCGATAGTTACTTCCCACATATCACCGTGTGCTTTCTACCATGGAGGCCCACCCGCTACCTCTGATTTTTCATTCAACATGGAGACACAATTGGTAGCCTTTGCCTGAGGAGGAGGCTGGAGTGGCGAAGGGGGAGGAGGATAAGGGGAGGAGGCTGGGGGGAGGGGAGAGGGTGAGGAGGGATAGAAAGACCTTTCAACCCATTTTCCCTAATTTATTTCCCCTTGTGTCATCATGTTAACGTCCGTTTGCGTTGGGGACAACAACTAACTCGAGGGACACAAGTGATATAATGGCAAGAAGTCAGGGGCACAACTGATATTGTAAAAAAGGGAGGGGCATAATTGATATTGCAAAATCTCATAGAGTGCACAACTGATAAAAACAAAAAAATATTATTTACATTATGCATGCTAGTGAGTTTTTCTCATGACCTTTCAACCCATTTTGTCTAATATAATTCCTCTTGTGTCATCAATGTTAACGTCCGTTTGCGTTGGGGACGGCAACTAACTCGAGGGGCGTAAGTGATGATGTAATGGTAAGAAGCAACTGATATTGCAAAAAAGGGAGGGGCATAATTGCAAAATCTCGTAGGGTGCACAACTGATAAAAACAGAAAAAATATTATTTACATTATGCATGCTAGTAAGTTTTTCTCATGACATCAAAATTACTCTCTGCAGGTCTTCTGGCTCATCCAGTTTTTAGTTTAAAGCTTGTATTTTTATTATCCTTGTTCTTTGTTTACTAACCCAGATTTGTTTACTCTACCCTAATTTTTGGATATTGCAGAAGGTATTGCGTGCGGGTGGGTTGTTTCTTGGTGCAGTAGTTCTCTTCCGCAGCTTCGGGGATCTGATGGCCATTTGAGGTCTCCTCCATGAGTTTGTCTTCACACACTTGGAGATAAAGGCTTTTCTGTTCCTTTGCCAGCTGTTACTTTTGTTGCTCGAGAACCACCAAGATCGTGTGGTTGGCGTAATGTCACCATTAAAGATATTTCTCTCTGTATCAGCTTGTCATGCTATTTTTTCTCCAAAGATGATTTATGTTTTGCGAGACTGCAGTAAATGATCATGGATGTTTTAATCAAGTATAGCTTTTTTTTTGCATTTGCGAGTGCTTTTTGACACTATTTTTAGTGTACCTCATGCGCAGCAGTTTGGTTTTATAATCCATTAGAACGCTCGGTGTTTGAGAGCTGATGAGTTATGTTAATTCACATCATGAACTTCCTCCTGATTTGATTTTTCTTCCTTTAAAGGTTCATGCTCTGGAGACCTGTTATCAGATGTGAACATGCTGTAGTGAATCTTCCGGATGTGCGGTTTGTAAACATCGATCTAATCGAGCATTTTTGCAGTGGCTGCTTGCGTGGTTGTTTTGATTGTTTTAGATGCACGACATGTGAATGCCATTTTAGTTGGTCTATCAATAATATCGAATTTCTTGGTTTATCAGTGTTGTTAGGGCTGGTTTGGGAATGTGGGTTATCCTTCTTTTGGCATGGTTTTTATGGTGGGGGGTATAATTCCCCAAGTTCCAATCTCCCCCTCTTTCCTTTTATTGGATGTAAATTTATAATATAATTGTATTTAAAGTGCACCTTAAATGATATTATTGATTTTAGGTTAAACCAGTAACAGATTTGTCTCTTCACATCTTCCAAACTGTAGAACTGAGTTTAACATACAGTAGTTACATGGACAAAATCTTAGTTATTCTTTTCAAACAAACATATCCATAACTATGAATGATTTGAGAATATTTGGGTAAGACATCAGTTGTAGATGTTTACAGGGACATCTATATAAAAATAATCTCAAGAATCATGAGCTTTGGTATTTATTGTTTGGCGCTCCTCGAAGACGTGGCGATGCACAAGTAGTCCATCTCATCCGTACCGAAAAGGGCAGTCCGAATCTCCGCAACTTGGTTCCTGTCGATTTCTTAGCCTTGCAAGATGGACAATGGGGGGCTAGGGCAAGGGGGGGATATGGTTCTTGAAAAGCCTTTCCTAAGCAAAGTGGGTATTCTTGACTTGCACTAGCAAGAAAAAGGAGTGGCTTAGGGTTGAGATGGGGACCCTTGTGGGATTCCATTGGATGTGGAAAGGTCTAAAAAGGCAACCCCCATTTAGCAATTCGCATTCCCTACATGTTCTTCTCAATAACGACACTATTATTTCTCAAATAATTGTGTTTTTACACACATATATACCCTTGGAAATTTACGTAGAAATCAGGGGCTATGCTCCCATTGATAGGGATGTCTAACCCCGACTTGACTAAACTTTATAACCTACTCAGACTCGAGCTCGGACTTGGTAAGCTTCGAGTCTAGGAATGCTGGTTCAAACTTGAACTTGTTGAGTTCAAATTGGTTCACGAGCCCCTTAACATACCTTTAGTCATAGATTGATTTTTTTTCTTTATTTGTGAACTTTATTTAACCAACACTTTAAGCAGGTAACATTGAACAGACAATATATGTTTTGTTATACGTTAAGTACATTTTCTAATTTCTGTAGGCTGATTTTAAACTTCCAAATTTTTAATCCAACTATCAATGACTGAACTTTTTAGCCTAACCTGTGCCCATATCCAAAAGCAGTTCAAATCGAGAACTATGGGCCTGTTCGACCTAGGTCCAACCCATGACTTTGCAGGCCGACCTCAAGCTCGTGACAATAATGCAGGTCTTGGCCTGACCCAATTTCTCACAAAAATTAGTAGGCTTGGGTTGGGCTCCATTGGACCCGATCAACTCGATCCGATGCTCAACCTTAATTACAATGCTAGATTACATAAAGTTCCACGAAGAATAGGCCAGCAGAGAGGATCAGGTTGTCGACACCTCAACAAATTTCAACCTAAACCAGTGAACTACACTTTCAACCTAAACATTTTTTTTATGGATCCCTTATGCAAATATCCCCAGAAGAAAATATCTACCGAATAAAATAATTGCAACCCGCCCCCAAAAGGGAGAGGCTGCCCTTCTCCCCCCCCCCCCCCCCACACAATCGAAACGTGTCGCGGTCAGGCACGTCATCAAGCCGGCTCCTGGGAAACCTCTCCCGCCACGTGTCAGTTTTCCCTCCTGGCCTCGCGACACGTAACCCCGACAGCTGTGCCCCCTCGTCCTCGGCCACAACGTGGCGCCCTTTCCTTCACCCCTCATCCCTTCGACACGTGTGCGCCATCCCCGCAATCTCAGGGGCCTCCGCACAAAACCCCCACCATCCTCCCTCCCCTTTCCCTCCTCTCTCTCTCTCTTCCTCCGGCGTGTGCGCTGTGATCTCGGGAAGATGCCGGATTTTTCGAGGTTGGGTCCTTCGATTCCGAGCTCGTGATGCTCGTGGAGAGGTAACGGTGCGATCTCGCGGGATCCCATGGAGGCGGGTTGGTCGCGGTGGGGCTGCTCTTCCGGGACGGAGGCACTGGATGAGGTGCCCAACTGTTGGGTACCTCTGGTTCGAGCTTGATCCTAGGAAAGACGGCTCCTTTTTGAAGGATTTTGGGTATCCATGAAGGATTTGCTGAACGGGGTTGTGGGGAGGGGGGGTTCCGAGGACTCGGCAGAGGAGGACTCCGGGGAGATCGAGCTCAGCCTTGGGCTCTCTCTTGGTGGGTGCTTTGGAGTGGATCCGAGGAGGAAAGGGGTGCTTGTGAGGTCGTCTTCGATCGCGTCGATGCCGCCGGTGGGGGAGGGGGAGGGGGAGAGGGAGAGGGAGAAGCTCGTGAGGACGTGCTCGCTGCCGGTGGAGGCGGATGAGGAACAGAAGAGGAAGTCCATGCAGACAATGAGGAGGATGGAGGCGAAGAGGAGGAGGATGGAGAAAAGAGTGGGTAAGTGTGAGGTTGAAGGGAAGGTTGGGAATTTGGCCAGCAGTGGGTTCACCTGGAGGAGCGGCGCTGCAGAGGAGGAGAGGACTTCGAGGGTGGTATCGCAGAGGTCGGTCGGATCTCAGGGGAGCTGCTCTGCGGGCGAAGCAGGGAGTTTGGATGGAGGGAGGATGCGAGGTACTGAGATCTTGTTTATAAAAAGAAATTTCTTGTTGGTTTGGTGGTTGTGATTCGTAGTCTACTCATGATTGATTTTCAATTGCCATATGGTTTTGTTGCTTAGGTAGGTATTTAGTTTCGTAGTTAATGTGGTAATTTCTGGATCCATATAATTGTTGATGCACTGTACTCTACGAGGTAGTTTGATAAACATCTAGTGTGAAGTTCGTGAGAAATTCATCCGATCGATGAAATTGGTGCACTTAAATTCCTAGCTTGAAATTTAGATAAATATGACAAGCACATCATAAACTACATTTAGGATTTTCAATATGTCTATGTATACTGTTTGTTAGATGAGAACTGCTATGCAGCTTAAAGAATGACACTTGCGACAAAGGCCGATGAGGGTTCAGTTAAATCCCCCATCTCCTAAATGGTGGATTTATTTTCTATCTTACCTGTGGCATAGGATTTCATGCCCAAATAATGACTATGTTTGGATTTGTACGCTTGGTCGTGCCCTTATTTTTGTTAGGTTGTAGTTGTCCATAGAGTGGAACTAAAAGTAGCATTTATGTGATTCTATATCTCTCACTTTGACCTATAGGTTGTGGATCAAGCCTTTTTTTTCATGTTTACACAAATGATC
The DNA here is from genome assembly GCA_037367405.1 of Ottelia alismoides. Lineage (NCBI taxonomy): Eukaryota > Viridiplantae > Streptophyta > Magnoliopsida > Alismatales > Hydrocharitaceae > Ottelia > Ottelia alismoides. The sequence continues at coordinate 191,171 of JAZKJV010011886.1, read as the reverse complement.
TTTTTGTGGTTTGCATATTTTGCATACTTGGTCTTTATGAAATATCGACCCTCCTAAAGGTCATTTTAAATCATGTCACTTTCTGACAATGGATTATGTGAAATCGGGGTGATTATACCGAGTAATATGGTTGTTTCATGGCTAGAAAAAATGGTAATTCAACTTAGGAGATAACAATACAAACACTGCATGGGCCATTTGAGTGAGATTCTTAAGCATTCAAAAACCTTTTTATAATTTGAGTACCGAAGTTTAAACATGTATCCTTTTTGACATTTTTTGGAGTTGAAGCACTAAAGAAATTTTTAAATTGAAGCACTAAAGAAACATTTTTCATTTGAATGGTGTTTTATGTTATTCTCTTCATCTTTTTATCTGCGGCTAATTTAAAAAAATTCAAGCATGTGTTTGTATGTGGAAATATATCGCCCTAATATGAGAATCAAACTTCTTGATTGATAGTGGAGAGAGTAGATGGTGCTAGGAACTAGATGCAATAGTGTTATACACCCATCCGATATTTCCTTAATTATCTTAATTTTCAACTTCTTACGATGCCATAAGGGTAGGCATGCATTAAAAAATATGTACATTTTTTTATTTCTTTCTTAAGTCTACTTAGAAAGGTTGCAACTATATCTACTTTGCACTCTATAATTTCATGTGGACCAACCACATATTTACTGATATTGCATTGCTATCTTTATTGTAACACTTACCTTTTTCTATTTTACTTGAATGCATTTGATTTTGATTGTGTTCGAACAACTTTCCTATTGCATATTAGTTGTTTTTAGACTAATTATATTGTGCCTATTATTAGTAGTCAAGTGCTAATGCCGTTTTTCCAAGTCATGGAGAAGTTGATGATATAGAAATGTTGGTTGAAATAGTGAGGTCTTTTGGTGTTCTTGGTTATTAAAATATATCTCTAGAAGTAAAAAAGGAAACATTGTATAGTAACAAGATGTGATCGATGGACTATTAATCATAGACATGTGGAGGGTATCTCTAGAAGTAGAAAAAAGGAAACTCCACATAGTAACAATAGGACATATAATATGCAAGAGAAATGTACAATCATATTCATATACCTTTGAATAAATGTAAATTGCTAGTGCAGATTGTGCATCAGTTGTTGGTTGATTTTTCTTTAACATATTGATATGAGGAAAAATTACTTGCATTTTATTGAAAAAGTTAATGAATTATCATTGTTTGATGAAATTGTAGCAATAATAATTGCATATCTTGTGAATTACAAAGGTAAAAGAAAATTTTGCAACTAATTAGTAGTTGCTATAAATTTAGCATTGAAAGATATAATCAGTTCTGTTGCTATGTGGGTCAACAGACTATGCTTTACACACACACTACAAAAATATGAATCAACTATTATCCTTTTCAAAATTACTATCGATACTTGAAATTAATGATGGATGATAAATACATAGAATCAACTATTATCTTTTTAAATTACTATCGATACTTGAAATTAATGGTGAATGATAAATACATAGCTATGTATATTGGTATAGTTTTTCTTATAGCAATGATTTCATTGCTAAAAATGGTAAGAATAGTTACAAAGTTTGATTTAAGATAACAGATAATGTTGCTATATAAAATGTTGTCAGTAGTATTTGCATCGAATATGTAATTCTTTGTGTAATTCAAATATAAGAAATGATTTCACAATAAGTAATATTCATCCATGAAATATATTAATTAAAGAGAAATAATCTTTGAGAGTAGTACATCCTTTGTTAGTAATATATCAGATATATCACTGTTTATGTAGTCAACAGTAATAAAACATGTTCGCGATAATTAATATTTATTATTATATATTTTACAACAAATGATGTAACAAGTGATTCTAAAATATATGGTGTTGAGATATTTATATCTTTTTATATTTATTTCTTATTTCTCTTTCTTTCATGTACCTCTCGTGCAATTTACCTAGGATTTTTCTCCTATATAAGAGAGCCCTAGGGTCTCAATAATGATGTCACAATTCTATATAAAATGTTGTCAGTAGTATTTGCATCGAATATGTAATTCTTTGTAATTCAAATATAAGAAATGATTTCACAATAAGTAATATTCATCCATGAAATATATTAATTAAAGAGAAATAATCTTTGAGAGTAGTACATCCTTTGTTAGTAATATATCAGATATATCACTGTTTATGTAGTCAACAGTAATAAAACATGTTCGCGATAATTAATATTTATTATTATATATTTTACAACAAATGATGTAACAAGTGATTCTAAAATATATGGTGTTGAGATATTTATATCTCTTTATATTTATTTCTTATTTCTCTTTCTTTCATGTACCTCTCGTGCAATTTACCTAGGGTTTTTCTCCTATATAAGAGAGCCCTAGGGTCTCAATAATGATGTCACAATTCTATTCTTCCTCCAACATTGTATCAGAGCAACGGTCCTAGATCGGGGTTCCCATATCCCACAATTCCTAACCCTACCCGCCGTCCCCCTCCCACCACCGCCACCGGCAGTCGATCTCTCAGTCGATCAGTAGACCCTGCAGCCCCCAACCGAGCATACCCAGCCGCCTCGGGTGATGATCCCTATAACATCTTAGTTCATACAAAATTTAAAGTGGTTCACTATGTTCCCTATAAACTCATTCTTTCATATGGATTGAACTTATTGGTAATTTGTCACCTTAATTTTTGTGACAACATCTTTGTGGTTTAATTGGTTGCCTTTTTCCCTTCTTGTTTTACTATTTTTCTTGTAAAAATCATCACGATATAATCCATTGGAGACCCTATGTAGGATCTGAATTCAGTTCCATTGGATCAAATCAACGGCATATTGAGATGGACAAGAGGATCCGACCTGACTACCCAACATTGAGGACGATGCTTTCCTCCTGGACAGTAGCGTGATGTGGCCAAGGGCAAGGGGGACCAAAGGGCATTACTCCTAGTGGTGGTCAAGGGATAGGGGCAGAAGTTGGCCACACCCATCCTTGCGCGTAACTTGGAGAAGACCTTATAGTGCTCAATGCAGTCTGGGCCCTCGCACGCAACAACGTTGGCATATTTTTTTCTAGGAATCCTCAACTTCCGTCGTGGAAGCTGGAACAATCGCCGGAAAGGTGTCCTTGGACATACTCATGGTGTTGTCAAGGAAGTTGAAAAGGTGTAGTATGCAAGGTGTTCTTGAAACGAGGGAGGAAGGGAGTTGTATCGTATAGATCTTGTTCTATACGAAGGTGATCACGGTGGGGTTACACAACGATGTCCTTGGCCTTGCCACGACGTTCGAAGTTGAAGACTGTCCTTGTGATCATATATATTATAGGGTTTGCGTGTAGTAAGCATCTAAGTGAGGCGGTGATGATGTCCATATCGTGTTCGGCCTTGAGGTTGAAAAAATTGTGCCAAAGAGGGCAGGGTGACAGTGCGACCTCTGCTGTGTAGGGATCACGGGGGGATATGGTAGAGGTGCTTGAAGCATGGGAAGGGGAAGGGGAGGGGTGCAATGGAGTTGGGTGGGATAGGAGAGGCATTAGTAAAATCGATCAAGGAATAATTAAGGATTTTCTAGAGGAAATTTAATCCATGGTCAGCACGATTCTCCTGTTTAATAGATGTGAGAAGCATCACTACTTGTGGTTTAGAGTCTTTAGACATCACTGGAAAGCCCTACTAATATGTCTTAGATGAGAAATCAGGGAATTCCAAAGGCAGTAAGTAATGAAATTCTACTGGGAATGGATGGGTTTAATCTCGACCATCTAAATATTCCTCACAACCCTTTACTTCCCAATTACAATTCATCGATGGTGATTGTAATTTGAAACATCGGATTACGAAGTCAAGGATATGCAAAAGCAAAGGTAGAAACAAAATGAGTACCATAAGCTCGTGAATGTAGTCATAAAAAGAACCTTGATTGGCATAGGAAGGTTAGTTCAACTTTTCCTAGCATCCATTAGAAGAATGGTTCATGTAATTGCAATGCACACAACAGAGCACATCAACTAAGTTCATGACCACCATCACAAATCGCAACCTTGGCTGTATGAGTGACCACCACAACTAAAAGAACAGTCACCTTGTCTAAAGGCTACAAGTGCATTAGCATGGTATCTATAGATATGGTAGGTGGATGAGTTGAGCATTCTACACAATGTTTAAATCGATCTTTAGAAGACGATTATAGATGATATTTTGGAATATATATATGTATATATGTGAATGAGGATAGGGAAGCTGTTCCATGGAGTAGTTAAACTTTTGGCCACTCCATTCCCATTTTCGCTGCTTTCTTTATTTTTTTGGAAAATACCACCATGAATTTTCATCACTATATCCCTTTAATATGTCATTCCAATATCACAAAAAACAGAGACACCTATTTCTTTCATCCAGAACATGTCGATTACAATAATACTAAGACAGTTAAAATTACCTATTATGGATGGAGGGCATAGGAATCTCCATTTCTGACGAAATTGGAATGACGTATTAAAGGGATATAGTGATGAAAATACATGGTGGTATTTTCCAAAAAAATTAAAAAGCGTTGAAAAATGGGCATGGAGTAGCTAAGGTTGCGTGCTTCATGGAGCAACTTCCCTTTCTTGTATATATATGTATGCTTTTATGTATTATAAAATCTAGTAGCTACTAGATAGCAACATAATATCTAGGGCTACGTACACTTAGAAAAATGTAGACCATGTGAGTAGTTTGCTTGTCACAAGAAGTAGGTTTGAAGATAGCCAATTCTTTGAAGAGAAACTCTATGGTGGTGTAGTAGTCTGCTAGAGTCATTTCATTCTGCTTAGTAGGCTACTAGATCCTGCATAATGCGTCTGTCAACTAACCAAACTTCTGGGAGTGCTTCCTCTCTATAGTTGCCCATATTATCTTGGTCGTTTGAGTGTAGAGAAGGTTGTTTCTTTTCAATGATGTTCATGATTTAGTTCATTATCATAAAATTTTCATGCTCGCACATATCAAATCGTTCATCAATAGGCTTCTACTACTCGTTAGGATTTATAGCTTATAGCTTCTTCCAGCTTCTGAAAAAACCCTGAATGCTTGGTGTCGAAAAAGTGTAGGTTTTTTAGTCAAGAAAAAGTGTAGTTGAGGGCTCCCTTGAGAGTAGGTGGCCCACAGCTTGGTCAGTTGAGATTGTCTCGTCATAGTCAAGGAAGTAGTAGAAGAGGTTGCATGATGAGCAAGTAGTAGGGGAAATTCTGACCAATGGATAACAATAGTAGAACAATAGGGAACAACTCAAGATAAATGGATCCACTTGTTGCAGGATGCCATTGTGGGCGTAGGAGGCCTCTAGGGTAATACAATAAGCCTTCAGAGGCTTAGAGGAATATATCCCGGTCCAATGAGGCTGCAAAATCTGGTGAAAGGTGGTTAAGTCCCCGAGGGAGAGGCTACTAACATTGGCTGGAGACATCGCAAGAAACTGCGGCAGTAACAGCTGCATGCGACGGCGATTGCTGAGCCCATAGGAGGTAACAACTTGAACAATCCCAAATGGGAATGGAGGAGGGTGCGGTGCTGGGCCCTGCAGGGGTGACGGTGGCTGAGCCCACAAGCGATGGCAGTGGACTGGTGCTTGTTGTTGGGAATCGAATTTCTCTCAAGATCACTTGACCAAGTCACACCACTTACACTAAAAGGAACCAGAATGATGATTTCTTTCTATTATATTTAATGTAGGATCGTCCTTAAGCTTTTTACTTAGGGAGGAAGAAGGTAGTTTCACAAGGAGTTGCCGCCCCCCTTTTTTATTTAGTGGAAAAAGAAGGGCAGATGCTAGGGATGTCAATCTGGGTATATCCGTTGGGTACCCGGTCCAAACCTACCCCATTTAAGGACCCGAAACCCGCCCCATTTATTTTCGGATGGGTTTGGTTCTTGAATTTACTACCCATACGGAGTATGGGTATGGGTTTGGGATTACCTTGTGGGTACCTGAACCATAACCTGCCCCAAACCCGAATAAATATAAATATAAATATAGATATGTGTGTTGCATTTTAGTCAAACTTATCAAATCCAGTTCTTATCTAATATGTATCGATATATATATATATACACACACACACACACACAACTCAATTTTCTCCTCTCTATCCATTTATTCATATTCAACTACCTTTTTGTATCTTCAATAAATAAAAATTATCGATCCGAAAGTGTTATACACCTAATATATGTATACCTTTAACGTTTCGTACACATTACACATCTTTGTGTACCACCATATTACGTGATCTTCATATGCTTAATCTATGTTTGAAAATCTTATGTACATTTATTAATAGCTTAAAATTTTATTATGTCAAATATGTAGATACCCATTGAGTACACGGGTATCCGTCGGATATATGGGTACCCGCTAAAAATTACCCGTTTAATAAACGGGTGGATATGAAGAGTGATTTTATAAATGGATATGGGTTTGGGAATATTGATACTCTCCCCAAACCCGGCCCCTTGTCATCCCTAGCAGAGGCTGTAGAGATAGTTGTTCGTCTCTGTGTGTCTTTTATTATATTTCAGTTTCTTTATGTACCTCTCATGTAATTTACCCAAGAGCTCTCTCCCTATATAAGAGACCCTAGGGCTCTATGGAATATATCATCTGAGTATTCTAACATGGTATCAGAGCCATGACCCTAACTTAGGGTTTTTCCACTGCCGCCGCCCCCCCCCTCCCTCTAGGGTTTCGTCGCCCCCAACCCCCGGGCTCCCAGCCGCCGCCGCCTTCTCTCCTTTGGCGGCCCCTCCTTCCTTCCACCGCCGCCGGGTCACCTCCAGGCCCTCCCCAACGCCGCCGAGGCCCCTACACCACCGCCGGGCCCCTCCACCGCCGCCGGGTCACCTCCACCGCCGCCGGGCCCCCCCCCACCGTCGGGCCCCACCTGCTGTCCAGGCGCAGCCAGCCCCTGCCAGCGACCGTCCTTGCCGAGTAGAGGCTCCAGAAGCCTCTACTTATTGCCGGTGTGCCGCGTTTGTCCTAGGACTCGGCCTCATGGTTGATTCAAGTGCATAATCGTCTACCTATGCACTTGAATCCTACAAGGTCTTGGTAGACGGTCTTCTCTTGGTCTATTAGTACTTGCTCTTTTCCGGCATCATGTCAGATCAGAAGCTCGATATGCCCGCCATAGGTGCCTTTAAAGGTTCGGCACCAATCGTCAAGATGGACGGGACGAACTACGAACTGTGGGCGATGCAGTTCCTCAGTCTCATGAAGTCGTGTGGTAAGAAACATATTCTTACCGAGGATGAACCGCCGGAGAAGACAGGGATCTATGCCTCATGGGAGGCTGATGATGCGTACGCCAAGGTGTGGCTCTCAGGTACGCTCACGACGGAGATAGCAAATGATGTTCTTCACCAGCCCACCGCTAAGGCGATGTGGGATATTTTGGCTATGACGTACTCTCAGGTCCGCAATGAGACGAAGATGCTCCAGTTGCAGCATGATATATTTACCATGAAGCAGAATGGGAAGCCTCTCCATTCCCTGTAAACGTCGCTTCGTGGCATGTTCGAGAAGCTCTATAGCACCATTCCGCTTACAGCCACGCCGGAACAGCAGAAGACGTTCCGCAACGCCACTATGGTTGGCGTATTACTCGCTGCCCTAGATCCGGAGTACGAGGCAGCACGCGCTCAGATACTGGCGGATGCCACCATTCCACCGATGGAAGAAGTATACAGGAGGCTCAGTCGTGTACCCGTTCCGTCCACTACATCGACTGCGAGTCCGTCAGCGATGGCAGTTTCCCGGGGACGTGGTGGTTCGTCCTCGTTTCGTGGCAGGGGAAGTGGTGGACGTGGCCGCGGAGGCCGCATATGCTCTACGTGCTCATTTTGTCGCCGCACTGGTCATTCGGAGGATACATGCTATTCCAAGCATGGTTTTCCTCCTTCCGCACGCGTGGCTGATCATGTTCAGGGTCCACCCGTATCTGCTCCAGATCACAGGTTCGAAGAGTTGGTGGCACGACTTCGGGATATTATGCCACAATCTTCATCATCAGAGGGTGCAGACGTTTCTGATGTTGCGGCTTCGGCATCAGCCAGTACATCCGCCTCAGCCAGTGCCTCAGGTAGTCCTTCAGCCTCATTTCATAGTCATGACCTAACAAGATGGATTGTCGACTCTGGAGCTACCCATCATCTATGCCGTGAGAAAGATATTCTGCAGTCATACAGAGCCGTTCAGCCAGGTCGCTCTGTACTCATTGCTGATGGCACTCAGTCTCCTATCATCGGTCAGGGGGAGACAGCTTTACTACCATCTATGCACTTACAGAATGTGCTACATGCTCCAGAATTCTCTATGAACCTCTTATCTATTAGCCAGATTACTCGTGATTTGCACTGTCGTGCTATTTTTGATCCATCGTCTGTTATTTTTCAGGACATACTGACGGGCAGGGTGATTGGCTGTGGTTCTGAGCAAAATGGCATGTATCGTCTCGTTCGTAACTCTTATGCTGGCGTATCCTTGCATTCCCAGGCCTCCGTTTCTCCGTACACCTGGCATCTTCGGTTCGGTCATCTGCCGCTTCAAAAGATGCGTCACCTCCTGCCTCAGATATCTCCGAGTTCCTCTTTTCGATGTGAAGCATGTCAGTTAGGGAAGCACCATCGGTCTAGCTTCCCTGGTCATCAGAGTCGGAGCAGTAGCTCCCCGTTTGAATTATTTTATATTGATATTTGGGGTCCAAGTCGTGTCCCGGATCATCAGGGGCACAGGTTCTATTTAGTTGTCGTTGATGATTTCTCTAGAGTGTCGTGGAGTTTTCTTCTTAAGAATAAATCTGAAGCAGGACATGTTCTTCAAAATCTAATTGAAGTCCACAATGTTTTTTCATCTACTGTTAAATATGTGCGTACTGACAATGCATTGGAGTTCTGCACTCGTTCTCTTGCTAGCTTTCTTTCTTCCAAAGGCATTGTTCACCAAACCACATGTGCCTACACCTCTCAACAAAATGGGGTTGCAGAACGAAAACATCGCCACTTTCTTGATATTGCTCGCACATTACTTATCCAGAGTTGTGCTCCATTAACCTTTTGGGGGGATGCTATACTTACTGCGTGTTACTTGGTCAATCGAATGCCTACAACTGTTCTTGGGGAGAAATCTCCGATCTCTATTCTCTTTCCTGACAGAGATTTGTTTACACTGACACCTCGGGTTTTTGGCACTGTTGCGTTTGTTCACCGCTTATCTCCGGGGCATGGCCTTAAATTTCGCCGAAATTCGGCCGAATTTCGGTCGAATTTCGGTTTCGGTGGGTGACCGAAATTCGACCGAAATGCCTATATCGGTCGAAATTTAGGGGGGGCTAGTTCAAAAAACGACCGAAATGACCGAAATTTCGGTCGAATTTCGACCGAAATTCGGCCGAAATTTCGTTTCGGTCACTTAACGAAACGAAACCGAAATCCGACTTTTAAGGCCTTGCTCCGGGGCTTGATAAGCTATCTCCTAGGGCTATCAAGTGTGTTTTCGTGGGTTACTCCAGGACTCAGAAAGGATACCGTTGCTATGACCCGGTCCATGACAAGTACTATGTGAGTGCAGATGTTACATTTTTCGAGCCTGTCATGTATTTCTCTCCTGCAGGTGATAGATTGGTCTCCTCCACATCATCAGATTCCAATGTCTATGTTCCACCACCTCCAAGCCTGGGCCCATCCTCTACTCAACCGACACCAAATTCGCCACCACCACCACCTCCTCCGCCACCACCTCCAGTTGACCCTTTCCCTAAGGTCTACACACGACGGACAGGCCCTGCTCAAGCTACGTGTCAACCATCCAACACGCCTCAGGTATATACTGATGTTAACACTGATGATGGGTTAAATAATGCACCTGTGCAGGAGCTCTTACCACAGGAGGAGGACCAACCAGTCAGCACTGTGTTAGATGACTTGGACCGGCCTATTGCTCATCGGAAGCAGCGAAGACAGTGTGCCTCATATCCCCTGGCCTCTCATGTCTCCTTTAATCGTCTCACTGGGGATTTCCAGAAGTTTGTCGATGCTGTGTCGTCAGCAGAGATTCCTCGGACTTATCAGGATGCCATGAAGATTGAATGCTGGCGTCTAGCGATGGAAGAGGAGATGCGTGCATTGCAATCGAGAGGGACTTGGTCTCTTGTCCCTATCCCTCCAGGTGCATCTGTGGTGAGTTGCAAGTGGGTATTTACGGTCAAATATCATGCAGATGGTCGTCTTGACAGATACAAGGCCAGGCTCGTAGCGAGAGGGTTTACACAGACATATGGTGTCGATTACTTGGACACTTTTTCACCAGTGGCGAGGCACTCTACACTTCGTATCCTTCTATCGGTTGCAGTGGTACGTGACTGGACCATATTCCAACTTGATGTTAAGAATGCCTTCTTGTATGGTGATCTACAGGAAGAAGTCTACATGCAGCAGCCACCTGGGTTTGCTGCTGAGGGGGAGACTCAGAAGGTGTGCAGACTTCATAAGGCTATCTATGGCCTTAAACAGAGTCCTCGAGCATGGTTCCAAAAGCTCTCCCACATTATTGAAAGACAAGGGTTCAGAAGATCGAATGCGGACCACTCACTGTTCGTTCGGAAGACTCCTAGAGGTACCATCGTTGTTATGGTATATGTTGATGACATATTGGTTACTGGAGATGATGCACAGGGGGTTGAGATAACCAAGTCTATGTTGGGCAGCCAGTTCATTACAAAGGATCTAGGCACAATACGGTATTTTCTGGGGATAGAATTTGCAAGAAATGCACAAGGAATGGTGATGACTCAAAGAAAATATGTCACAGACTTGCTCGCTGAAACAGGAATGACTGGATGCAGACCTTCAAGTACACCTATGGACCCGAGTATGAAACTGTATGATGATGATACCGAGGAGGTGGACAAGAGAAGGTACAGAGAAATGGTGGGTAAGCTCTTATACATCACTATAACTCGACCGGATATTGCTCTTGCAGTAAACCGGGTGAGTCAATTCATGGAGCAGCCGAGGCAAGTACATATGGATGCCTTGTACATGATACTGAGATATCTGAAGTCTTCCCTAGGCACAGGGTTGCTATTCAAGAAAGGTACAGATCTGTCTATTTCCGCCTGTGCAGATGCAGATTATGCAGGATGTCCACGAGATCGTAAGTCTACTTCTGGATTTGCTATCTTCGTAGGAAGCTCTTTAGTCTCTTGGAAAAGCAAGAAGCAGACAGTTGTGGCGAGATCCAGTGCCGAATCCGAGTACAGAGCCATGGCACAGGCAAGCACAGAAATGATGTGGGTGAAAGCAGTCTTAGAAGATCTGAATGTTGATGTTCCCTTGCCTATGAACCTGCAATGTGACAATCAGGCAGCATTATTCATTGCCAACAATCCAGCCTTCCATGAGAGAACAAAACACATAGAGGTGGATTGTCATTACACTAGGGACATGATTCAGAAGGGCTTCATCTCCACGTCTCACGTCAGTTCAGAAGACCAGACAACAGACATATTCACTAAGCCATTGCTCAGAGGACCTTTCCAGAGATGTTCTTCCAAGCTGAGCATGATAGATATCTATGCTCCATCTTGAGGGGGAGTGTAGAGATAGTTGTTCGTCTCTGTGTGTCTTTTATTATATTTCAGTTTCTTTATGTACCTCTCATGTAATTTACCCAAGGGCTCTCTCCCTATATAAGAGACCCTAGGGCTCTATGGAATATATCATCTGAGTATTCTAACAGAGGCCAAGAAGGTATGTACATCGATGTGAGATTACCACTCTGATACCACACTCGAGAAATTTATATTTCTTATTTAACAATGACATTCTAACCCTTGTTTTATAGGACTATATGTTGGGTAAATTACAAGAATCATCCAATAATATAGAAAAATATGAAAAACCGAATAATACGAAGTAACAAATAACACTACATAAGGTGGAGAGAAGATTAGAATTTTAAGATATGGCTACAACAACTTAAACTTTATATTATCACTATTTGTTTATACTTTACACGATTCATGTAATTTTTGTTGGAAAGCTTCAGCTAAGATGGAGTTTTTTGTACGCTGCTGAACTGTTCTTGCTAAGTATTTTCATGTTCTTTATTATAGATGGTGGAAATTTATGTAATGCAGTTGGGGGATTTTAACCGACACTAATTAATGTGGGGGAAAAGGCTTTGTTGTTCTTGTGCAGTTGGAGGATTTTGAAGGAAGGGGAAGAAATGGGGTTAAGGAAGGAATGGGGTTATCACTCTTTTATGCATAATTTCAGAATTTTAGAGGTGAGAACTTGTCAGGTGCAAGAAAATTTGCACATTCAGAAGTCTACTGGGATTCTTGTTTGATTAGAATAGGGTGCCGAATAATCTGAAAAAAGACTGACGAAATATGCCTTTAGTTTTGCATGTGAAAAATGCATGTAAGGGGACTGATCATGGGGATGTTAATCTCACATGCTTTTGGGGTTGTATTGAGCCTACAAAAGGGCTGAGCAACCTGTTTTATCACACTCTGGAATGAGGGTGCTACACTATTTTTGCAATGAAAGATAGTTTTAGCCTTTTAAACGTGTTGAAACAAAATTTTCTGTTGGTCTTTTATGACTTGTAGAAACAAGACTAACATATCTAGGATCTATCGTTGGAATCGGCAGTATTCCACTTCCATCATTCCTTGTATTGAGTATATTCAATCCATTTTTTCTGTTCCTATTGAAGCATCCTATCATTGTGCTCTTGGTAAATGGCGCACTAATGGCACCACTATGGACGTGATTGAAGTTACAAAAAAAGTTTTATTCTTTTCAGGAAAAATGGGGTTTACACACAAAATGGCGCAAAATCAGAAAGTAATTACAAAGATCAAGTCTCCTAAATAGCCTTGGCCTGCTCGAGAATGTTGTCAACGTAAAATATCTCCCGACAGATTACTACATCATTCCCGATCAGGAGTGTCCAAATCTATGCTAGAGCCAAAACCTTCTCACTATCATTTAAAATCACAGAATCACAAAGCTCCAAGTATAATATCCTATCCCAAGTAGGATGAGAGTATTCTAGTTAAATAATAAGTGGGAAAATGACCCCTCCTACCATGCTTTTGCAAACTTAGTACATGTGGATGCACATTGCAGATTTTGTTCCCGCATTCTCTATCGCAATACAAATACACCAAATATGTGTAATGTGTCACTGCGCTCAGAAAAATGACCTTGAGTCACATGGACACGTGTTAATCAAAAGCTAGTACCTTACTCAGTTAAGAGGTTGATGTGGTGATGCTTTTAGAACTTAGTATACCAAGAACCAAAACCTCTTTCATGCTGTGATGCTTCTAGGGAAAGCAGGGCCATGGATCCTATCCACTCTTTATGTGGATAAGGAAGACTTGGACCACCTATTCATCAACTCACCTGTGCTGGTTCCAAATAGGCATGGAACGAGGTTTCAACTTTCAATCAGTGGGGTGGCTTCCACAAGTGCATCGGATTTTATGTACTCCGTTTGCTGCAATTGGGGTGGTTTGGACAGTGATAGGGTTTTGGCTCTAGCTTAGATTTGGGCACTTTGCCTGACCAGGATATCCATGTTTGTTATGTTACATCAAGAAGCCAATTTGTTATGGTTGTCAAATTCGCTAGCAAGCAATCATGGCCAATGGGAAAGGTTTCTGATAAATGCACCCACAGATGTGTCGCATGAGCGCAATTGAATTCAAAGATTCTATTTTGAACTTTTGACTTCTTAGCAATCAATATATATATATATATATATATATATATATATATATATGGCTTATCCAACGGCTTGGCAACAGAAGATTAAAGCGAATATTGGCTGGCTTAGTGGACAAGGCTGTTCGAGTTTCTGGAGGGATATCCGTCATGTTTGTAGTTTCAGGCATGAGGGCAGTGCACTTCCATTTGCGGTGGTTTGGGTGATTTGGTGTGCGCGGAACAACACTGTTTTTGAGGGGGAATAGATTTTACACAGATAATGTAATTGAGCATTATAAAGCGTTGTATAGTTCTTGGATGATGTAATAAGCTGTAATAAGTCTTTTATGTTTTCGTTTAATGAATTTATTCGAGAACGGAGGTGGGTCCCAATTCGGGAGGCCATTCGCATACTTATTTAAAAAAATCCAATGGACCTTGTGCCCATTAGAGATAGATGAGTCCCTAATCTCAGTCATTAGATCTTCAATCCGACGATCAGTATCCTTCGTATTGCTACCAATAACCGAACGCATCAGTAACTTTCATATTACCATCACTAACACTTTATATCAGTAATACTGAACATATCGGTAACTTTCGTATTGCTATCAATAACAATTTATATCGATACTGAACACATCAGTAACTTTCGTATTGTCTTCAGTAACTTTGAATCAATTGTAAGTAAAGGACGTTATTTAATCACTAACTTATTATAAGTTACTAGATCTATGATATTATTTAATGAAGCTTCGATATATATTACTGAAGCTTGGATATATATTACTTACTAACGTTTATATTTTCATTACTGAAGCTGCTGGAGATGAAGCGGGTTCATCTCATCTCTAATGGGCACATGGTTTATTGGATAAAAATCCTATATATATATATATAGGGTTAAATGGGGCTCCCCCTAGGGGAGCTAACTTAGCTCCCCCGTCCCATTTTCCCTATTTTTTATTTTTTTGAAAATTTTTCCATGAATATTCATCGTTGTATCCCTATATTATGCCATCCAAATTTCATGCGAAACAGAGACTTCTACGGCCTCCATCCAGACATGGTCGATTTCAATAATTCTGTGACCGTTAAAAATGATTGTCTAGATGGAGGCAGTAGGAGTCTCTGTTTCACACGAAATTTGAATGGTATAATATAGGGATATAGTGATGAATATTCACAAAGAAATTTTCAAAAAAATAAAAAAATGAGAAAAATGGGACGGGGGAGCTAAGTTAGCTCAGGGCAGCCCCATTTTTCCCATATATATATAAGTCCAAAAGTGCAGACGGGACTGGTATGTGTGAGTGCAATAATAGAAAGGGTGGATATTGCCGGACCTCAAGTGCATGGCTTTGCAAAGCTAGGAGAGAACAAATCATATAGCTTCTATTGATTGCAATCTGAAATGTGAAAGTTGATGTTCATCCGCCCCACCCAATGATCTGAACAAGTTGATGTGAGCCTAATCTGTTGCGATGCCCTCTGCTCTGTATTGGGAGGAGAGCTGGTCACAGCCTCACGCACTTCAAATCCTCTTTTAACCAAAGAGAGTGGGCAACTTTTCCGAGGATGTCAGTCATTATCAGACTGTTGTGCTAGAGTTTGTAGGCATAGAAGAGTAATGTATGGGTTAGCTCAACAGTTCACGAGAATCTTGAGCGTTATCATGCACTCCGGATATTGCTCTAGAATTAAGATTTTTTTAGAAATTGTTATTTGTAATATGGTAGAGTTGAATTCCATTCAACCCTCGAAGAAGATTTGATTAATTCAGTTATCTATTAATTGATTTGATTAAGTTCATTGAGATTAATTGTTACAATCTATTATCTATATCAGATTGTATTTGGATCTATAAATAGAGAGGTGGAATCATTACTCCACACGGTATACACAGCAATAACACACACAAGGGTAACAAAGATAGTTCTATTAGTTCTTCTTAGTGACCTATCACCAATATGTAGTGTCTTCTTTTTCACATTCTTCCATGGTGGTTTATTGCACATTTATTTGTATTCAACATGGCATTTGGGGTCCCAGGTCTCCACAAACATGGGTAGGAGGCCTTGCCTATCAAACAAACTGGAGATGTTGGGGTAGAGGAGTTGATGTGACAATGGCATATCGAGGCAGGCAGAGGAATGCCATTGATAGGGGCAGGTGGAGGGGCAGGGAGATGAAGTCATGAAACAACAAGTTGGTTGATGGACATGTGACTTCTACATTGTGCCATCGACCAACAAGTTGTGAGACACTGGACATGATGCCAACTGTCTAGAAATGACGTGTCAAGAGGCAAGTGAAGGAACACGTGTGTTTGGCTCAAAGATGAGGACCGCTTTATGGATTGATGCGCAAGATAGAGAAGCCACAACAGCCTCATATTCCATACAATGATAACTTATTCAGTATGTGACATGTAATATTAGGGTCCTAGTGTGAATGAACAGAATTTAGTCAGAAAGAAAACTGAAAACTAGACTGAACCGATCCATTCTTTTGAATTGAACGTGGCGGTTAATCAGAAAATCCTATATTTGTTCGTAGAATTTTGCAGAACTTTGTAATACTTAGTAACTTCACATGTTTTGTTTTAACTTGATACATGATTGAAACATTGGATTCAAGGGATGCTCTATCTTGGCTATTAAGTTTGTTTAGTTTCACCCTTTGTGGAGCATCCCTATGTGGAGCACCCTGTCTCGCACCAATTGGCTAGATGGGACATCTATCTTTCGTCGTCCATCTTCACACTGTGATTATTAAAAAATTGGGAGTAAATTGGTCCGACGAGTTGACTTAGATCGGATTTGATCCTATCCCCACACTTCCGTGATGCGCAAGGTTAACACCTTGCCTTCAAGAGGTATGAGGGTCAGGTTTGAGATCTTGGATATGATCCAAACACTAGGGAATAAGGCTTTGGATATCGGGATGCGCGGGAACTTGTTTTTCACATTGTTGAAATTTCGAAGCGATTTTGAGCATATATGATATGTCTCCTGTTTTGCCATGTTATGAACGAATTTTTGAGATATTTAAGCGTGTTTAGATGGTCTGGACATGCCCCCACAAATTTATCAAAAGTTGGTTAAAATTGGGCATTGTTTTGAATTTGAAGTTCCCGTAGTGTTGTTTTTACATGTAAACTCGGATCTATAAGTGAACGTTTTTTGGTTACCGTTTTCCTGTCATGAAATGTATTAAAAACACATAGTATGTTAATAATCAAACTAGAAATCTGTTCGAATTTATTTTGTGTGATTCCGATTCCGTTTGCCCTAGATATGTGATATTTAATGGAGATATAAACGGGTCGTAAGATGGTTAGATCATCTTGTTGACATCTTATGTGTTAAATCTTTCAAATATAATCATGAAATTTCGGAATTTACTTTGATTAATTATTGTATCATTTATTTAGAGAAATACATGACAAACAACAACATTGAATGATTGCTTCATGACATGAAAACCCTAGTGTATCCTACAATAGTTGTAGGACAACTTTTACATGCAAAATCGAACTTGTTTGCTTGATATGACTAGAAATTTAGGGTCATTAAAAATGTTTTAAGATGCTTAAATTTCTGAGTGTATTATATATAGTATCATGTCGGTCATCAAGAGCATGCGATTGATAAAACCTCTTAGTACAAATAGATCCAATTGTGTTATTCTAAATTGGAATGTAGATGATGTCTAGATTGGGTATGCTGGCTTGGTTTCTTAATTAGCATCTTGCAAGTCAAGGAAATGCTCCCTCCTAGCATAACTCAAGCGTTTGACCGGATCCATTTCAAAGAAGTATTGCATGATGTGCTGTTGGTTTCTTATAAATATTTTCTTCACTTGGACTGGAACATGTGGCGAAACTGTTGGTCGTGTGGCTACATATTTGCATCCCAGTCCCTTCAGAGTCCAGGTCATTTGCAGCAGAAATAATTATATTCGCTGGTTTTGCATGTTGATGATATTCAAAGCAGCAGCAACATTGATCTTGTTGGTTTAGTGCTATTTCAAAGGCAGAAGATGGCAGTTATTTATTCCTAACATTTCACATTTTAAAACTTTTTCACACTGTTTGAATAAAAAACAGCGCCATTTTGAACGTTCAGATGGGATAGCTGCATTTTAGTCTGTCTCATTTTTCCTGTCTGGCTTTCTCAGGCTTGAGATGTGCTGTCGATGTTGAATCCAAACCTTTGATGGCAACGAGTGGAAACGATGCGTTGAAGAATGTCGACGACAGTGGTAGAGGACAGGGAGGTAGCGAGAGGACCATGATGGAACAGATGCCTTGCGTGTCCACTAAGGGCGAAGGCCCTGACGGTAGGGTGATCGAAGGCTTCCTCTACAAGTACAACAAGGGGGAGGAAGTGAAGATCGTCTGTGTGTGCCATGGTCGATTCCTCACTCCTGCTGAGTTCGTTAAGCATGCGGGAGGTGGAGATGTGGCCTACCCTTTGAGGCACATCGTAGTGAAGCCGACCTCCTTCGCCTTCCTGTAGTAAGGCACAAAATATGCAAGCTTTTTGCTTGGATGCCCTCTTCCATCCTTGTGGGGGCAGGTGTATCTTTTTGGTGTGTGCCTGGTCAAGAGGATATTTGCTTTGGTTGTTAGGAAGTGGGATTGACTTGGGTTTGTTCAGTGGGGTGGGGGAATCTGATATATCAATTTATTTTCATAACGTCATCGTCGTATGATTGATTCTTGGATCGTGTAGTTTATGTTTTGATTGAAATGAACTTGGGTGGTGTGCTCACCTTGGTTTTTTCAACCTCGACCTTTTTCTAGAAAGGTAAGTTCTTGATGTTGAGTCTTGGAGCCTTGATAAAGAGGCATGTCGATACGCATTTTGACCCATCAGTTGTGGAGATGCTTGATATAAGCTCCATGTGGTTAGGGTTTTGGTTAGTAGTTTGTAATCCACGATATTCCCTTTCTTTGTATGTTGTGAAGCGGACCAGTCACAAGAGAACCTTGTGAATCCGTATTTGCGGAGACTTGGGGTATTTGTTGCTCGCTATCGAGTATGAGAGAACCTTGTAAATCCGTGTTTGTGGAGGCTCTTGGTGCTTGTTGTCGACAACATCTTGTTGATCCTTGTTTGCATCCCCAAGTCTTTTCACACTTTAATTGGGTTATATGAAAATTTTCCCGAACAAATCATAAAATGGAGCATCAACCCCACAGAAGTATACACATGTATTCATATATCTATGTATGTTCCGAATATTACTGTTTAGGACACTTTCGAAAATCTCGAAAGTATATAAGGTATATACAAAGAGACAAATGGGGTTGCTTCCATCTCATTTTTTAGCTTATTTTTTGGTTGATTTTTTTTGGAAAATATTGCCATATATTTTCATCACTATATCCATCTAATATGTCATTTCAATTTTGTTGGAAACAGACTCTTATGTCCTTCATTTAGAATAGGTTGATTATAGCAATTCTAAGACCGTTAAAATTATATGTTCTAGATGAAGGTAATATGAGTCCTTATTTATGACGAAATTGACATGATATATTGAGGGATATAGATATAAAAATACATGACAGTATTTTCTATAAATAAAAAATAAAAAATTTAGTCGAAAAATAAGGGGGACAACTAGCCCCATTTTTCTCATATAGAAAATATTATATTTTTCATTTTAATGAAAAGAAATTGAATGTCATTTACAAGTGGTACAGTATCATATTTCATCCATAAGATAATTAAAGTAAGCGTATCTGCTTGGAGGCTGAAATACATTTTAAATATTGACATTGCATCCATATATGTCATAATTTAAAGGATTTTACCCCACTAATCTTAGAAACTTGTTAAGTTACCTGCATGGTTTGGAGATGTGGTCCATACGGTCGGATATGTGTATTCATTCACTTGACCGAAGCGCATATGCCATATATGGCAATATGCAGTCAAAACACATATGCGTTCCGCATATGCGGCATATCTTCATATGCGGCCGCATATCTAATAGGATTCATGTTAATCCATGACATGTTGATGACACATCAACTCATTTTTTTCGAGCAACTCTTATATCATCATTTACATTGATGCATCTTTTCATTATTCTCGTATATGTTGCATTCGAGAATATATTCTAGGGTATTTTTTTTCTCATATCCATTTTTCTCATTGTTTTCAACACTTATTAATAAATATGAAATACAAATAAAATTCATATTTCTCTATATTTTGCATTCGAGAAAATAATCTAGGGTATTCTCGTATATATGCTTTTTGAAGTTTCTATCTAATGAAATTCATTCTATTTTTTCAAATAAAATATGAAATAATTGACTAACAGTCTGGCGCTTTACATTTTTGTGCTTCTAATAATTTTTATATGAAAATACAAAATTTCTCTATATTTTGTGTCAACATGTTTTGTCCAAATTTTGGGTGTATGATTTGTATAACTATGATTATTCTTTAGCATTTGTTATCTATAGGATCTAATATATACAATAAAGATTTTCTTATAGAATTCATGTGTTCCATGTTGAATCCAACTTTGTATATGTATACATATGCACTAAATTCAAAATACGCACTAAAAAATAATCAATTTATAATATCATGATTATATATCTTATTGATTATATTATCTTATTTGAAATTTTTGATTTTTGATTTTGTTAGATCATCAATTTTATTATATAATCATATTTTATTGTTTATTTTATAATATTTTAAATTAAAATATTATAAACCACATAAACCGCATATATTTTCGTATACTCCTCTGCATATCCGCTTACTTGCTTTAGACCGCATGACCGAACGAATACCGCATACTGCATTTTTGAACCTTGATTACATGTACGATCTTTTGTACAACCTAATTACCCCATGGATCTCGTAAATTATCTCAAGAACACCCACGAGCTTCAAACAGATTAACCACATGATTCATGGGGTAAGATTTAGCAAGTTTATGAGGTCGCGGGGAGAATTATGTTGTTTCAAAGGCCGAGAAGGTAATTTACAAAATTTATAAAGTTCATGGGGTAAAAATCCCTAATTTGAAAAATAAGCATATGATAATACAAACCTGGAATGGCATGAAGCGAAGTCTTCGTCCGACAGTCGATTTTTTTGGTAATTATAGGGTAACTTTTTTTCTTTTCGTTTTTATGATCCGCTTGAGATCAAACATGCATTTCAAATGGATATGGTCAACATGCTACATATTTAAGCACATATACATAACAAATGTATGTATTTTCTATTTTTTATATAACTTGTTTCGTAGGACAGTGAAAATGAAAACGATTGCTTAATAACCAATCTTTAACCTAAATAAGTATGTGCCATTTTATGCGGTTGGAATTATCGATTCCTTTAAATTTATAATAATTGTACATTAGAGACAAAGCAGTATTAAGCTCAATGATGAAAATGCACCCACCTAATTCCGTGATCGGATATGTGCATGCATACATGATAGCGAAAGAGCACGAACGTGAAAGAACACCTTAGGATGAGATATATTTGGTGGATAGCTTGACGGTTATCCACCAGAGTCTTGAAGGACCCATTTGCCATTAATATAGCAATGAAAGAGCGTCACATGAGATCACTAGCTTGGAAAAGATATATTTGGTGGATAGCTTGACGGTTATCCACCAGAGTCTTGGAGGACCCATTTGCCATTAATATAGCAATGAAAGAGCGTCACATGAGAACACTGGCTTGGAAGCATTGTAGAGCTCATGATGATGAGCAGATCAAGTGCAAGTAGCATGGCAAGACATGATAGTATATGCACGTGTAAATGTATATACATGCGTATGGAGCATCAGAGACATTGTGGAGCAATAAAGTGCAATGACAAAGGCGTACACACGAAGATGCGCATCATTCTTATTGGTGCATGGCGGTCCAAGAAGGCATGGTGTCTTTGCGACTATTGAGTATGAGAATAGGCATGCATGCTCGATGATGCACGCACGAAAGCTGTTCAGAGGCTACGCCAATGGAGTTCTGAAAGACTTCTCCTTAATTAGTCAGCAAATGGCATATGATAGGTATTGCAAACCGAGCTATGGGTTCCCTTTGGCACAAGGTCAAGCGATTTTCAGCACTTGGTTTGGAATTTGATAAAAATATGTTAAAATGCATTGGAGTGCGAGTGTGCTGATGACTAGGCATGTATTGCGATATCAACCGCGGAAGATGAGGTCATGAGAACCGAAGAGACAAAAAGATGAAAGGTTGTCGTAGAACACGAAATATTGTTGCGGAATGCGAAGGGTAACCATAGAATGCAAAGGGTTACTGTGAAGAAGGATATAGTATCTTAATGCCATTATGAGTGTAAATATAACAATGCGTGTCCCTTTGCTTTCCATGAGTCTTGTAATTAGGGGTGTTTATCGAGTTCAACAAATCGAGTTGGCCTCAACTCGGATTCGAATTCGATAAGAAACCTAAGGCTCGAACTCGGGCTCGATAAGGGTCGAGCCTTGGATCACCAACTCGAACTCGTCGAGTTCGAGCTGACTCATGAGCCTCATATCGAGCCACGAGTTTCTGAGCTGGCTCACGAGCCTCAAAATGAGTCGGCTAACGAGCCTCTTATCAAGTCATGAGTTTCTGAGCTGGCTCACGAGCCTCAAAATGAGCAGGCTCATGAACCTCTTAACGAGTCATTGTTCTATTTTATGCATTAAATTATGCAAATGCTATTTGTAACTTTGATTTTTTATACTCTTTTGTATAGCTTTTTGGGCAAGCAAAATGTTAACCTCTATTTTATATCAAACTCACTGTGGAAGTTTCGATATATATGTTTCCAACTTTTTATTAAGAGGGGAAACGAGTTATCGAGTCGAGTTTCCGAGTTGAACAACGCCCAACTCGGACTCGACTCGATAAGCTAACGAGCCATAGAACCCAACTCGAGCTCGGGCTCGTTAAGGTTTCGAGACCGGCTTGCGAGCCCTTAACGAGTCGAGCTTGAGTTGAGCTCATCAAGTTCGAGATTTCCTGACAGTCCTACTTGTAATAGGGAGTTGTTCATTCTCCAAGCACACCACTTCTTTTTCCCTTTTAAATAAGAGTAAAGAGGCTTTGTACTCACACCGTGTCATGCTTGTGTGCTTGTGTTTGAATATTGCATGGGCAAGAGAGAGTACGGGAAGATTTGGCGCATGTTCATGACCAAGGTTAGCCAGCTTGTAGGAATCTCACATCAAAGCTGAGGATATGATCACTTTATTTGGCATGGAGTGTTATTAGAGTAAGTTTAGAGCTTGAGGCGATTTTGGTGCAATCGTTCGCAGAACGGGAGACCTTCAACCAAGTTCATATTCAAGTTTCGGAGGGAAGATGGTGAATGTGATGGATCATGTTATCTTTTTGGAGTAAGACATGGCGGAGATTGAGTGTACCATTTGGGTTCATGGACATCGCCAAGGGCAGAGCCAGAAATTTGTATAGGTGGGGCCAAACTTTAATAAATAAAAATACATGTATAGATAATTTTAAGGGTTTTACACTTGTATCCTAAAATTACAAAACTATAATTATTCCCCTACCTTTTTTGTAATCGCATTTGTGCCCCTATATTCTTATAAAATCCAAAGTTCTACCCTTTCTAATTATACTTATGTGTCTATTTTACCTTAATGGAAGAGCTGAATTGTGAATTTTGTAAAAATACAAAGGGCATAGGTGTTATTGCAAAAAAGATAGGAGCATAACTCTAATTGCATAATTTCAGCAAAAATCCTAATTTTTATTTTTTTTTCATAAAGTTATATTGTTTAAAAGATAGTGACTGATGTCTAAGAAAAGTAAGCATTTTATTGTATTTGCACTCGACAATTTTTCATACATAGAAGTCATTAGTAATATCTTCTAGTTTGATTTTCTCTGTTATATTTTCTCAATATAAATAATCATACAATTGTAAGGAATTCATCTTCCATCTTATGCATTGATTTTAATCATGTCAAGTCTTAGAGAATTACACCAGACCACATTGTAATGGGAGTAAGATGTTGGTATCGATGAAAGGATCAAACAAATTTCAATGATGTGACGATGAATTAGAAATATGATATATTTGAGGACTTATCCATAGAAAAAGATAAGTAAAATGCAAAAGCTTGTGTGTGCTAATAAAGACACCATGAATGATTCGTTAACTAATTTGAATACCCCAAAGAACATCGTAGATCAATGAAATACCACATACCACAAAGATTATAATTTTGCTATGAAGCTGCAGTAAATTAAGATCCTCGATATGTAGCCTAAGGTTCTAAGTTCTATATCGTGTATCAGAAACATAAAATTTTGTAAAAAAAAGTCGACAAGCTATCTCCAATAGAAGATAATTTTGGTATGATTATACATCCATCTAAGCATAATCTAACATATCAATCAGATTCCATCTAAACTCAAACAATCATCTAGAAAACCACTAAACATATCTAGCTTAACTACGACAAGACACACAACTCGCCACAATGACACCATACTCTTGAAACATCACTACAAAAAAATGGATCTATAGTGACTTTTATTAAAAATCCATCACTAATCGGCCATTGTTATATATATATATATAGTGACGAATATTGTACATTTTTAAATGATTTTTTATAATAGAAGATAACGAAGAAAATCATATCGTTGCTATATCATCAGCAATGTTATGTATAACAATACTTATATGTATGTAGTTATTTTTCAAAATTTGAGCTAACCGTTGTTAACTTTTAAACTAAAAAATAACACAATTAACTCAAATATTGAAAAATAGCTACATATAAATGTTGCTATACAGAGCGTTGCTAAGATATGACTTTCGTTGCTAAATTTTTAGTATAAAAATCACTTACCAACGGATGATACTATATATTTAAAAATGGTAGATTTAGTAATATATTTAAAAATAAACGTCGCTATGAGACCCAATTTGTTGTAGCATTATGTGGTATGGAGGAACCACAGAATCTAGAAAACTCAATCCAGAAAGATGCATTGACATGTATCTCACACCGACTAAAATGTTCGATTATGGAGGTTTCGAAGTTATGGTGAGATTGTTGGGATTTCTTGAGGTTACAATGTGATTTCAACAACGATTTATCGACCAAGAACCTTATACTGGAAATGAGAGTAAAAAGAGGAGGAAGGAGAATGGAAGATTTGATTTCCACAAGAATCTAACTAGATGTACTTAGGAGTTTAGGAGTTACAAAAAGAAATAAAAAAAGAAGTTGAAATGGAGGGGATGTAATCTTCTGCCTCGATGGAAATGGCAAATTAAAGTTTGAAAGATGGTAATGGAGACCATTCATACATAATTTGTAATTTGAGAGGGGAGGCCATAGAACCTACAACCATTCATACATAATTTGTAATTTGAGAGGGGAGGCCATAGAACCTACACACCCCCTTCCCTCTGCCACTGTCACAATGCATCGCAAGCCTTGATGATCATTCGTTATTGGGATGAGTCCCAACGTCTCTCGAAGCAGATTAAGTTCTTGGAGGTTAAGCTAGATGCGTCCAACATGGTGATTTTTGATAGTTGAAATTAGATCAGTCTCACATCAGGAAGGCATTGTTGAGTACCATGGGCTTCATTGAGCAACGACTATCAAAGTTATCATAACCAAACCCTTCACTTGCACTCAGAGCATGAATGATTTGAAGAACTTCTTTTGTTCACTTCGAGGTGATCAAGATGATGGAAGCCAAGAAAGTGGACTTGCCATCGATGCATGTGCCAAGCGATACAAAGTTATGGTGGATAAGCTATGTAGAAAACGAGTTGAGATCGAGGATCTTCCGGTGGGAGGGTCTGGTCATGGAGCTGAAGGCACAATTTCTATCGAAGAACACAATGTGGATTTCACGAGAAGCTCTTCGATGCTTGAAGAAGATAGACACCATTCTCGAGTATGAGAAGTAGTTCATGTCTTTGTTGTTGGACATTAAGAGCATGATCGAGGAAGATAGCCTGTTCAACTTCATGGTCAGGTCGACCTTTGACACAAGGTCATGCATTCTGTCACATTTTGTTGGAATTTAGCATAATTATGTTAGCATGCCTTGGACTATGAGTATGTTGATGATTGGTCAGGTGATGTGTCATCATCTATCGAAGAAAAAGGGATAGCATGGGAGCTGATGAAATAAGAAGCAGAGGGGTCGACGGGGAACACGAAGGCGAAAGGTTATCATGGACCACGAAAGGTTGCTACAGAACACAAAGAGTATTGTTTCTTAATGTCATTATAAATGTAAATGTTATAAACTTGTAATAAGGAATCCCTTAGCTTTCCCAAAGTCTTATATATAAGGAGATATGTGGTTCATTCTCCACAACAACCTTTCCTATATTATATCATGTACTCCCTTATAAGTAAGAGTGTCAAAACTTTGTGCCCGTCTTGTATTCATGCTTGTGTTTGAACATCGATACATAAGCAAGCAATACAATAAGTTGGAAAGTATATGTGACCATTCAACTCGGGAGAAGAAATGTTAGCTTGAGGGAAGCTAAAGTCTTACAAACGAAATCACGAGGAGAGTTATTAATTTATCTTAAAATTAATCATTATATTAATTTCCTCTCTTGATTTATCAAAGTATTCACATGACTTTTAAATTTTTTACAAATTAAAGGGAATTAGATGACATTATAGAATAAACATCTTATGTATGCAGAATGTCTAGCTTTCGACAATGGAATTTTCGTTGCCACAATGAGGACGGATGTTATGGTTGCAAAAACATTTATTTTTAAGGTAAGTTGGATATTGATTGAATTAGCTTGTAATACGAGACATAAATACTTTCATCTAAGATAATATAATAACAATAAATAAAGAAAGTCATATTAGAATTAAATATGAGATTATACAAATATTTTAGAAAAACGTTGTAGCGACGATCTATGCCATTGTGTTCTATTATTACGACGATAAAACTTGACTGACGTCAGTTCAACAGTTGTATAAAAGTATAAAATCTATTGTCAAAGGTAGGGTGGAGAAAATTTTGTATTAACAAGGGCTTTTATCACTTGCATCCCTCAGAGATATTGCAATATCAGTTATGCCCCTTTGTTTTTTGGAATATCAGTTGTGCCCCCAGCTTCTTGTCGGTCTATCACTTGTGCCCTTCTGTTACTCTAGCCATCAATAAGTTGAACTTAATTTCAAACCATGGCATAATTAAGAGGGACATAAATGTCCAAAGATTCTCCCTCCCACCCATCATCCTCCTCTGGCCCCTCCTCTGGCCCACGCCCTCCAACCTCCTCCTTCGATGTCCCTCGTACCATCTTCACATCCATGTACATGCATCTCCCATCTGTGTGCTCCACCTTCTCGTGCTGCGACGATATGAAGAATCCTCCAGTAGTTGTCCGCATCCTCCACCTTGGAGGTACAATATCGATGTTCTAGCTAATTCAAGAGGGGAGGAGGGTTGGTGAAGGAGCATGGAGGGATATGGTGGAGGCTAGGGAGGAGGAGGAGGATGTAAAGCCTTGAACTTTATTATCTATCTTATTCTATGTCATAAGATCTGACTGGTCAAACCAACATAATTTGTTTCTAGGAACTAATAGCAGATGGATGGATATCATTATAATAGGATTGTAGTTAATCATGGTTAGTATTAATTAAGTAAAGCTAAGCTTAAGATTTGGCTTCTAGAAGGAGGTAACTTAAGCCCTAATTTTCGGAAGGAGCTAGCTTAAGCTCCAAGCTTCTAGAAGGAGCTAACTTAATAACTTAAGCCCTAAGTTTATGGAAAGAGCTAAATTAAGCTCTAAGATTCTAGGAGGCTCTAACTTAAGACCTATGTTTCTGGAAAGAGCTAACTTAAGCACTAAGTTTCTGGAAGGCTCTAATTTAAGCTCTTCGGATGGAGATAGCTTAAGCTCTAAGTTTCAGGAAGGATCTAACTTAAGACATAAGTTTTTGGAAGGATCTAGCTTAAGCACTAAGTTTCTGGAAGGAGCTAACTTAAGCCTTAAGTTTGGATAAACTTTAGTCAAAACCATGGGATGCTAACCACGATTAAACCATGGATTAACAATTTTTTGTACCCTATAAATAGCCCCCATCTCTACCCATTTGTTTCCTACTAGGGTTGAGAGGACGGGAGGAAGAGAAGAAGGCAGTAGCGCTAGCGAAGCACAACCAGAAAATAAAGAGGAGGATCGAGTGATCCTCTCCTAGTTGATTTTGTGTAGGAGGTAAGTAGCACTAATTTAAGCTAGGATTTTGATTCATCTTCCCTTTCAATTCATTTTTAGCACTGTTCGGGCGCGGGTAGCTAGGTTGTCGGTGACATACGAGTTCTTCATATGACTCTCTCATCCTTGATAAGAGAATTATCAGTTATTATTAATTTCATGATTGTTTGATGGCATAATCTGTGTAACGCCCTACATAGGTGCAGGCGATTGGGCCGTTAGTGAACCCTATGATTCGTCACACACTTCACTCACCTAAGATGCATGTTGTCTACCCATTCTCCATTGATCATAGTTTTGTTATATTCTTTCTATTTCATTGCTATTTTCCTCTCGATGATTTTATAGAGGAAACTCTTTCTGTTTTTCTTTGGAAATATGACTTGATATAAGGGGAAACTCTCCCAAAAGTTTTCCTAGAAATATCACCCCATGTTAAGGGAAACTCTGTTGAAGTTGCAAGAGAAAATATATTCTCTGCATTCTTCGTACTTTTGGCATGTTCTTTGTGTTCGTGATACGAAAGTGAAATTCGATCGTTTCAGGAGATGTACATCATCCTTTCTGAAAAGAAATCACAATTAAGGATGATGTACATTCTTTCATACTAGCATCCAGAAATCTTGCCTCTTGCATCCTTGATGTACATTCTTTCATACTGCATTCTTTCGTATCACGAACCCAGAAAGGATGATCGTTTCATACTAGCATCCTTGATTAGGTAAACGAAATCTTGCCTCTTGCTATTAGATTTTCATGTTGAACTTGATAAAATTATTGCTGATTACTTTCTTTTTTATGAAGAACATTCACATGCTTGCTTCATTATTCACTTTAAAATAATTGCTAAAATAGAGTTGATGTAATGAATCATCCTTGTAGTTGGAAAATTTATGTGCAATATTACACTGATATTAGGAGAAAATTGACACGACATAAATGAGATCCAGTTACAATTTTCGTACTATCTTTTACGATAAGGATGACTTGGAGTAGATACTACAGACCGGATATGAAACCTATAAGTTTGACAGAAGAACATCTGTATTGGCATGCCAAACCTAGGTGGTACACGATTGCTTAGATATATTGAGCGTAAGAAATAAATTATTTGCAAGGCATGGTACTCGGTTGCCATTATGCAGGTTGACTGACTGAAGATGGAGTCATACCATGTGGAGGCACGGGTGGTTTGATAGTGACTGGGTCATGGTAATATGTATTTTAAAGATGCTAGTATATGTGAATAAAGGTTAGCTTGTGATTTTAAGCTACTGAATCCTGAGGACAGTGTGTTTCCTTATTTGTCACAATGAGGGTTTGGAAGCCTGATTAATAAAATAAAAAGAAAATTTTAAGGGTAGTATTGGAGGATTGGTTGAGATGGCGTGTGACGGCATAAGCTCACCATATCAATATAATCTCCAATTCCGAGTGTCCACAGCTTTAGGATCCGTGGAGGAGAGAGGACCACTCCCCTATGTGGACTTTTTTAATGGATAGGAACTAAAACAAAAATGGAATAAAAGAATAATTGTATAATTTGGTTGTTGAACTTTTTAAATGTAATGCTTGGTCTATGTTTCTTTTCTTTGTTATTGAGCACTGACTCATCCCCCTCTTATGTTCTCTAAAAATCCAACAGACATCGGAGAATCATCACATGGACAATAGCCATCCAACCAACTACGGTATCATTACTATATAAGATAGTTGGTAATTTTTTGTGTATTTCCTTTCCAACTGATGTACAAGTAAATAGTTATAGTGGGACAATGTGTCATATAAACTTTATTTTGTGAATGGAAAAGTATTTTAATACTTCCTTTTTATTATTTAATTGCAGCCTATTTCTGAATGTTAGTTATGATTGCTGAATAAATTATCGTTGAGTAACTAGATCCGGATATGGGAGGATTCGACAACCCAGAATTGAGGTCATGACAGTTTGCTATCAGAGCCCTTTTCCTCCAATAATTTATTCAGTAATTGATAATTATGAGCAATATTCAGAAACTATGATTGTATTAAGATCATTTGATCTTAATAGTTGACTATCTAGATAAGATGTATATGACCTAGCATGTACGTTTCTCACCCTTGTTCCCATTGTTTTTTCTTTGAATTAATTTCACTCACACTCTCATCCATTCTGTTCTCCAACCATCTCTGAAGCCTTGCCACCCATTGCTGATCTTTGCGCCACCTCCTCTTTTCTCTTGAACCACTCTCTACTCCGACCCATCTCCTCCGTCGTCAAGGCAGAGGAAGCCTAAGGCCTCCACTCTCTACGCCCCCTACATGCCTCCATTCACCTCACTTACACACGTACGACACCGCCTCGGTTATTACTAACTTATGCATGCCCAAATTTCCTCAATGGTCGGATGTTCCGAGGTGGCTTCATTCTTGGACTTCTTCTCCATCGTAGCTTCATCGACAACAACTTCCTAACTTCCCCGTGTCTCCTCCACCATCCGAGCTTCATCGCCAAGGCTCTTGAGAGACTATTCGACCATCAGGGACACAACTGGAGCACAGAAGAGCCCTAACCCCCTTGTCAGAGCACAGCCGAGTCTGCCGCAGGAGGCAGCAGAGCTGATGAACACATCATGCAGATGCAGTTCGATCATCACGATCGGACGGCCCAGAAGTTGCCATGCCTCCACTCCGAGGCAAGGAGGTTCGGGCGTTCGAGCCATAAGCCGAAGCTTTCTGGAGCAGTCACGGGCTGCTCGAGCCTCATCCCACTTCCAA
The DNA here is from genome assembly GCA_037367405.1 of Ottelia alismoides. Lineage (NCBI taxonomy): Eukaryota > Viridiplantae > Streptophyta > Magnoliopsida > Alismatales > Hydrocharitaceae > Ottelia > Ottelia alismoides. Next base: position 160,369 of record JAZKJV010011886.1, on the reverse strand, counting down.
ACCTCACCCTGTGCGCGTGCTATGCGCGTGAGGGCGGGATCATTTGCAGATATACCCTCAACATGTTTCATAAATGCATCGAATTCCCCAGGAGCATGCCTCACGTGCGCACCTGGGGTAATTTATACAGAGGCTCTGCTGATTGTGGGATATTACAGAAAAAGCTCCCACTCATAAAGAAAAATTACATTTGGGCCCCTCTGACTTTCTAAAATTACAAATAGGGGCCTCCAGGTACCTATTTGTGATATTTATCCTTTATTTTTCATGTATTTTTATTACATTTATGCCATGTTCATTATTTTTAGCATATCTTGAGCATTTTAAATCCAAATCAAGTGATTTAGTCTCATTTTGAAGCTTGTTTTATTCTCTACATAATGACATATGCTAATCACGGATTAGACACTTAATTAAATGGGCTAATTTTTAATGATCTTTAGTGTCTCCTTCTCTGTAGTTTGAAGTGTCATTATTTATCATTTTGCTCAATTTGTCTTGAAATTCAATGTTGATCAGATTGCTCATTGATTTAATCATTTTAGGGCATATTTGTGTCTGCATGCATACCATTCACACGCATCTCATTTTTAATTGCATAAAAATCAAACTAGAGAATGCATGCATCATGTAATTAATCTCAGCCATTTTGTTCGCTTTATGGATCTTTTTTTATGCATCTGAAGATCTAGGTTTATAAAATAAACACTCATCATATAATTTCGATAAATAGACAAAGAGGCTTGTGCCCTTGTGTTCGACCTTAAACACTTACCAAGTAAAAATTCTCCACAACATTCAAAGATTGTAGGTTTTAATCGACCGATGTTCATCTCCTATGCTACAATTTTAGATTATTAAAGAGGTGAAATTCGCACTCATCACATAAATGGGATCCAATTACAATTTTCATACTATCTTTTTTGATAAGGATGACTTGGAATAGATACTACATGTTGGACATGCAACCTGTAAGTTTGTCAGAAGAACATCTACATTGGCATACCAAACCTAGGTAGTACATGGTTGCTTGGATATATTGAGCTTGAAATATAAATTATTTGCAACGCACAATACTCGGCTGCCATTAGGCAGGTTGACTGACTGAAGATGGGGTCGTGCCATGTGGAGGCATGAGTGGTTTGATAGCGACTGGATTACGATAATATGTATTTTAAAGCTGCTAGTATATGTGATTAAAGGTTAGCATGTGGTTTTAAGCTACCGAGTTTTGAGGATGGTGTGCTTCCTTGTTTGTCAGGCTGAGGATTTGGAACGCTGATTAATAAATAAAAAGGAAATTGTCAGGGTAGTATTGGAGGATTGGCTGGACGATGTGCGATAACATAAGCTCACTAGATCAACATAATCTTCAATCCCGGAGTGTCCATAGCTTCGAGATTCATGGACGGGAGAGGACCAATCTCTGATGTGGATTAAAATGGATAGGAACTAAAATAAAATAGAATAAAGGAACAATTGTATAATTTGATTGTTGAACCTTTTAAATATCATATTTTGTATATGTTTTTTTTCTTCATTATTGATTACTGGCTCATACCTCTCCTATGTTTTTTGAAAACCCAACATGCATAGGAGAAGCATCGCAGGGATAGTAGTCATCCAACCAGCTACGATATCATTACTATAAGGTAGTTGGTAATCTTTTTGTGTATTTTCTTTCCAGTTGATGTATAAGTAAATATTTATAATAGAACACTATATCATGTGTATTTTATTTTGTGAATGGAAAAGTATTGAAATACTTTCTTCTTATTATTTTATAGCCGTGATACCTGAATAAATTATTGTTGTGTAACTGGATCCGGATATGGAAGAACTCGATGACCCAGAATTGGGGTCGTGATAGAAGAGTAGGAGGTTGGGGTGAAGGAGGAGGGGTGGGGTATGAGGCCGAGGTGGAGGAGGAGGGAGCGATGGAGGAAGATGGGGTAGAGGAGGACGAGGAGGGGGAGGGGAGAGAGAAGAATGGGAGGACTTTCGAATCCTTTTTTAAATCCAATTCACATTCTCTTGCCATAGTTAATGTCAGTTTGCATTGGAGATGGAAGGCAACTAACCCAAGGGGCACACATGATCATTATGAAAGAAGTCAGAGATTGAACTGATATTCCAAAAAAGAGAGGGGTATAAGTGATATTGCAATATCTTAGAAGAGCACAAGTGATCAAAGCCATACTAACAGCGTGCTCATTTCCACTATTCTAGTGGGAAATATTTTTACATGTAATGCCTAATGCATATGTAGCTAAATTATCTTTTACTTTGTGCTAACTAAAAGTTCATTGGTAAAAAAACAATCCCTAAGTAAAATTTGTCATTGCAATTTGTCATTATATGGTAATTTGTTGTAATTTAATTACCAACATACAAGCAAATAATACATTTAATTTGAGGGTAAATTACAAAAGGGTACCGTCTATGCCTCAATTCCTAATTAGAATACTTGGTAGCGTCTACATAAAACGGTTATAGAAGCTTACAGTTGTATTTGAGATAAAAAAAATAAGATCAGGTCTCTTTTTGTTTTATTAAAAAATGAAGCTTATAACTTAGATTTTTATGTATAGGAAGGACCCTTTTTTATTTTACACTTAATATAATTTTTTAAAAATTTTAAGCCGTAAAGAAGTAGCTTATATGCAGGTTTAATTAAAATTTGTAAAGCTATGCCAAAATCAAGAATGTGGATCTAGAACTAATTATCTAAGTAGATGTTGTAGATGATAACAAAGAAAATCTTAATATATATGATGAATAAAACAAGCAAGGACTTCAATGCAAATTGAATTAAAATAAAAACTTATTTATCTACAAAGCATGCACATGGACAACTAGAAGTTATATTCTTCTATTAGACAACTAATAATTAAACCTAATTCCGATGTCAACTAACCTAATCCTAGTTTTGATTATAGGCATCTAATTCTAGTTTTGATTATCGGGCTCTTAAGTTAGGTTTAGCTAGGAAGTCAAAGAAGTTGGAGGCGGTTTATGTGGAGTTTTATTTGGTTTAAGGCTTAGGGTTTCAATTGGGGTTGAGCTAACCCTATATCTGACTAGGGTTTGCATGGTTGAACATATTGGTTAGGTTAATTTGGGTTTAGAGTTAAGTTATGTTAGCTTCTAGTTCAACTCCATCCAGGGTTTGGTTTTGTGCTTAGGTCCTAATCATGGTTTTGGTATGGGACTTCTCAAGATGTTTGGGACTTCAATTAGTGTTTGCTCTAGTATTTGGTAGGGGTGCATACGGATCAAATAAAATTTGTAATCCGATCCAATCCGATACTATTAGATTGGATTAATTTGATTTTATCATTCTAATGGATCGGATTGCATTTTTTTAAATCAGTTCAAGTATGGATTGGATCAGATCTTTAGTGAAATCCAATCCGATTCGTTCCGTTAATCTGTAAATATACACACCCATATATACATATATATACACATATAGATATATACATATACACACATACACACATACAAACAAACTTACCTACATATATATATATAATATGTGCACTGATGAATCCATATTTCATCATCTTTATTCTATCATTTTGGCACCAAAAACCCTAGCAAATGCCTGTAAATAGCATTAATTCCATCATCTTAGCATTCATGCATGTGTATCTAAATAGTGTATAAAATAGTATAATTAAAGCCAAAATTATAGAATAAATAAAAGAAAAAAAAAGAATAAAATATTGTAAATATTTTATGACCTAAAATCCCGAGACCTAGGCATCTTGATGAATAGGTCGACCAGGAATAAAGTAGGGGGAGATAAGGTCAAAAATACTGTATAAATACATATACCTTTTATTCATTCTTTATTCATTTTGGGACCTATTTTTGATTCCACTTTTTATACATCAAATAAAGAAACTTTGTACATGAAAGTTGTAGATAATTAAATAAAGAAAAATACAAAATTGATTTCACTGAAAAATAATGTACAGATAAAAAGTTATGGTCTGAATAAAAAATCCAAAATCCCAACTTCCCAGACCCGTATCTCACAAATGAAAACTCCAAATGCAACAAACTCACCTTTAATTTATATAGAATAAAATAAGCTATTTAATGGCGGTGGTTTCGCATTTGGCGGAGCTACGGTTTGAAAGTTGAGTTTTGGACCCTCATTGTATAATTGCACAGATTAAAATATTCAATTTATTCTTTATTCATTATTTTTGTATTTTTATATTTTTATAATTATGTAAATATTACTTATAATAATTATGTACATTAAAACTGGAATAAAAACCTAAAGAAAACTCAAAATAAAAATAAACATATATAGATCATACAGGTATTATACCTATATGTATACCTATATAATATATTCTTTTATTTTATTAAATGTACAAAATACATCAGAAAAATAAAATAAAAATATATTTATGTGTATAAAAGTATTTATAATTTTATAAAATCATAACCAAAAATAAATAAATTAAAAACACAAAATAAAAATAAAATACTTAAATATATAGATATTATACCTATAAAGGGCTATAAAAAGTAACTTTTAAAAATCAGCCTCATAAAAATAATTAAAAATCACCATAAAATTATTTAGAAAATAAGAAACAGTTTTCATTTTATAACCTAAAATTAATAAAATCTTTTTCTATTTTTAAACGAATTTACAAATCATTTTTTAGTGGGTTTTTCCTGGTTGGTCCACGTGGACCAACCAGGAGGCGCCACCAGTTGACCTCGGTCAACTGGTCGCCTTCCCCACCTACCCCTGTCAGAAGACCTGGTTTTTGGCGTTTTTGGCGGCCTTCTCTAGGTCGCGTCTTTCACCATTTCACCTCCACTTCTTCTGCAAACTTATTCCTCGATCATCCACCTTGCCCGCCATGTGTTTACATTGGGCCAAGGATCACTGAAGCGCCCGAGATTCATTGGTATTTGAGCCCCTGCAGCTCAAGGTCAAACCAAATAAAGTGAACCCCCGACCTTCAATTCGATTTTGGGATTCCCTTCGGTCCACCCCTCGCGCCTATCTCGTGCTCCAGAGCTTCCTGGAGGTGACAGCTCCGACGAGAGCTCTTCAGCCAAGGCTTCAGAGGTCGGAGGCGTCTCCCCTACCTCCCGCAACTCCGACGGTCGAGGTTTGCAACTTCCTCTGGTTCCGGCCTTTGAGGTCTTCCCCCCATTTATTTCTTGCATGCTTTTAGTTCCTGTTAGCTTAAGGATCAAAAACCCCCAAAAAAATCCGAGTTCCTTCGCTTATTTCGCCCAATCGGTCATCTTGGCTGGAGCGCTCCTCCGGCCGTTCATAGCCATCTCGCTTCACGCATCCCCACGTCCATCCAGAGGTCCAGGTAGTTTACCTTGGACCTCCTTAATCTTTTTGCAGGGTCAACGCACACCAAAGCGTGCCTGGAGGCGAGTTTTGAAGCTCGCCGGAGCTCTCGAAGCCCCGCAGCTCCGCCAGCCGCCCGCGAGCACCACGGCCACTGCCGTGGATTTTTGACGACTCCAGGAGGAAGAGGAAGACCCAGGGACGCTCCACGTCCATTTTGAAGCTCTGACATCGCCGGAGAACGGAGTTCTGGAGCGGCGAAGTTCACCCTCGCCGGTGTTCCTCGCTGTTCTTCTTCATCGACTCTCCACCATTGGATCTTGGAGACGCCCCAGATTGCACAGCCACCGTTCGATTCCCCCCTGCCTCGACCGTTGATCTTTCGTGGGAGATCAGATCTCAGCCGTGCATCCAGCGAAGCGTCATCGGCCGTTCGTTGCGCGCCACGTGTTTAAGTGGCATCTCATCCGCCGTTGGATCCGCGCGCCGAGGGTATTTTGCACCTCAACCCCTGCACATTTTGTATTTACTCTTTAGTACCAAAACTTTCGTCTGTAGCGTAAACTTTTTGTATTATTTGCATGTAAGCCCCGCACATTTATTTTATTTGCACTTAGGTCCTGTGCCATGTCACCTCACGTGCCCGTGCGCGTGAGGGGGTGGGATTTTTGCAAGGACCACCCTGGGGTTTATTTATTTCAGTGCAGTCCCAAAATTTTGTAACGTAGTGTAAAAGTTTGGGATATTTTGCATCGCAACCCTAGAGATTTTTGAATATTCTATTTAGGTCCCTGCCAGGCGCGCGTATAGCACGTGCTTGGCTTGGACACTTTGTACTGAGACCCCTCCGGGTTTTGTAATTTGTTTTTAGTCTAGTAAATGCAATTTTTAGTTCAAAATTTTGTGGACATTTTGCATACGTGCCCCTGGATGTTCTGATAATTGCATCTATACCCCTGCCAGGCCTGTTTAATGTTTGGGTTCTTGTATTAATTAATTAGGGCATCATTTTAATTTCAAAAATTCCCAAAAATTGAACTTAAGCTCCTGGGTACTTGTATTTTAACGCCACAATTTTAGTTTTTGATTTTATTTCATTTTTATATTTATTAAAAATCAAAAACTTGCTTTTTGTCTACTGTCTAGCTTAGAAAATGCCAAAAAAATATTAAAATACCTTGAAAAATTCCAAAAAAATTCCCTAGTGTGTATTTTAACCTATTTCAGTGCCAGTCCAAAAATCACTAAAAAACTCAAAAGAAAAACCCTAAAAATTCAAAAACACTCAAAAATTTCAAAAAAATCTATAAAATCAAAGAAAATTCAGAAAAATATAAACTCAGTTCATGTTTACTCTATATTTCATTACCTTTCTTTGAAAATTAATTTTGGAAAATTTTGTGGCTGATTGCTATTTTTAATACTTTGTTCACATCCAGTATATATTTCACTGTTTTCATTTATTTCAGTATTTAAAAATACCAAAAACAGTTTGAAAAATACCCAAAAATCACAAAAATAGTAAAAAACTATAAAAATACCAAAAAGATTTTATTTCTGAATTTTTGGTTATTTTAGCATTTTTTTTATAAATACTTTATCACTCCTTGTATTCCATTGTTTTTGTATTCCAATATTGAAAAAGAAAAAAATTATAAAATATAAAATTAGAAAAATTAGAAAATTAAAAATCAAAATACAAAATTAAAAATTAAATTAAAAAAATAATAAAAAAATTTAAAATTAAAAACCCACAAAAACTCTTTGCTTGCATAGTGTAGACACACTTCACATTCACTCACACACATTTATTTGCACCTACCCTGTTTGCTCCCTGTGTTCGAACTCTCTACATACTTGCTTGCTATATATTTTATGCAGAGTTAAAAATAAATTTTAACTCCACATTTATTTCTATTTCTTTGATCTTAGTGTGGGTTAATTGTTGATTTAAGTCCAGATTTTGTGTGGTCAACACACCGACTGTTGACTCGCCTTGTGAGTCAATACGACCGCATCGAATTTTGGATAAATCATGCACACGTTTTGAATTCCTTGTATGACCATAATCATTGTAATTCATCTCAATTTTTCTCAATATCAATTTTGGATACAAGTCCTCCTACCACCACTCTTCTCTCTTGAAAGCCAAAGGTAAGTCTCCAAAATAATAAAGTATGAATATAACTTGTAAAATTGTAAACCATATTTTATTATTCCCTCATAGTTCTTTCTCTTTCTCTCATTTCACTCATGACTGTCAATATTCCTCCCGCTTCGTTCGCAGTCCATTTCGATGTTGCCCTCTCCTATGCTATTATTTCCCTTAAGTATAACCCATCGCCCCCTCCCTCGCGATGCCCATCTCATACAACATCATCCCCTCTCATGCGACACCATTTGACCTCAGTATGTTGATACTCTTCTGGTCTTCATTAAAAGAAATTAGATTTGTGATAGTTTCCTAATTCCTTTGTTAGTTATTCTTGACCCCTTTGTTTCTTATCTCTTACTTGCTCTAGCTTGCAACCTTACTGTATGGATGAAATTGGATCAGTTACATGATCAAATATACCACACCCATCTAAGAAAAAAACATTACTACAATTCCTTTCATTTTTAAATCGATATACAATTTTGATTCATATTTTTCATAAAAATTTGTATACTTTTAGTACATGTATAATCTCATAAATAAATTCCATTTCAAGTCTGTTTTAAATGAGAGGTATGTTGCTCAATTAGTGGGATATATTTAAGTTAGTTTTGTTTTTGATATTCAGTAGAGTATGAATGCTATTTAATTATCGTTTGTTAATAATATGTTATACATATTTGAAGGGTGTTCTTAGAAGTGGTTGGGCTTTGGCATAGCTTAACACTCTAAATTAATTATGGACGTCATCAATATTTCACTACAGAAATCATATTTTTTATTTATCTAACATGTCTTTGTATTCTTATTTGGTAACTTATATTATTTTTATTTTAATCATTTATTGGAAAGTAATTGTAAAAAAACTAACGCATAATTTATAAAAAGTAACTTAAATGTCAAATTCAATATAATACTTTAGTTTGATTTTGTGGTCTTCAAATTTTTGTAATAGATTAATGAGATCATTCAACTTTCGTTTGATTATGTGATCTTGTTTTACATCCATTCATATTACCGATTTTTAAGGTATTATTCAAATGTCGATTGCTAGTGCAATATAATACATACACGAGAGTAGACTATTGAGCAGGAAAATATAAGTGTAAAGATCCAATCCAATCCGTATTCGATGGATTGAATTGGATTAAATTGGAGTATTTGATGGATTGGATTCGAAAAATAGATTGGATTGGACACGGATTAAGTTAAAATCCGATCCAATCCGATCCACATGCACCCCTAGTATTTGGTATAGTTAGGGGTTTGATGGGGATATAACCAAACTAGGGTTAGGTTGATAACGGTCTTGTTTATCTCAATTTTAGTAACTTTTCTACCTAAGGGTTTTGTGTTTTGATTCATGCACATTGCCTTTTGAAACTTTCCATAGCCAGCACTTAAGTATAATCTACTAACCTTATTTGCATTGCAATTCATGAATATATGCATTCACTCACTACAATAGAATTGGCCTAAGGCACCAGATGACTAAAAAATTCATTATCATATTTTCTGCAATTAAATGCATAACAACGCATGTTATTCATTATTTAGTTCTTTAAATTCACAACGAAATAGCAATAAATCATATGGAAACTGTTATTTGTTTACTTTTTCTTCTAATTGTTAATTTTAGCAATGCGCCAGCTGACGGTGGTGGGGCTATGGGATGTCGGTGTCTATTTCGCCCTTGAACCTTCTGCTACCTCCTGGTCTCGCAATGGGAAAGACGCAGGCATGTAGTGAGTATAAACGAGGGAGTGCTAGATGACCAAGAAGGTAGCGACGATCTGGTGGTGGGAACCGTGGCTCAGAAGACAATTCAGACAATGGCTCTATTAGGCCATTGATCAAGTTTTGATGGGATAGGTGAGTCAAGCAAAACTTTGACCCCCAACTCATCATTATTTGAAATGTGGTGCACAGATAGGCTCTTGCCAGTTGCTTTAGGGCTAAGATCAAGTGATGGTGAGAAGGATAACATCCGTCTTTAGTAGGCATAACAGTGGAATGCCCTGAGGACCGCATCGAGATTTGCTACAAATTTTAATAAATAAGTCACTAGATAAGCCGTTGTAACACCAACTTTTGGCAACAAATATGACATTAATCCATCGCTAATTACTAGAAGAAAATATACTTTTGTAACAAGTAATGTTCGTTGTTATATTTTTTAGCATCCCAAGATATATCAACAAATTTTCGACTTATTTGTAGTCATAGGTCAATTTTGTTGTAGTGATTATACGATGCAACTAATACTTTTTGAACTAATACAACGAATGTAGAGTTTTACATGCGTAAAGGTCCCGATGTTATCAAATACGCATGAGTTAAGATTGATTCTTGTTCCATTTAGGTATATATCGTAATGAATTAGAGCTTTGTCTCGGACATCATGACACATGTCTATTGGGCCTGTATCGGTTCGGATGTTCAAATTTTAACCAACCGGTTCAACCTATTAGGTTTAACCTGATTTAACCAGGTTCAACACATTTAATTTTTAACTTATTTAAAATAATACTAGTAGTGTGAGTTGAACCTATGACCTTTGGTTATCTACTTCACACTCTTATCCAACTACTTCAACACAACTTTTTGCATGTAATAGGTTTTAAATATAATTAAATTACTTTTATGTTATAGAGCGTCCATTTCAAATAATATATATATATATGATATGTATGACATTTGATTGTTCACAAGAAAAAATGTTTTGTGTATAATTTGAAATACATACATAGCCTATGTAGTTTATTTCTATTTCAAGTATATTTGAGTGTATATGTTATATACATTTTATTTCATTTTGATTTGATTAGTCGGTTCAACCACTTTTCCTCACCAATCCACTTTTAATCCATTTTTAAATAATGATGATGCCACCATCAGATTAAACCGGTTTGATTACATGGTTCAACCCGATCTGATTATTTCGGTAAGATTTCCAGTTCGGTCTGATTCAATTTGAAAAACATTGATCCCAACACAACACATAATGTTTACACGCTTGGATAAGAATTACACATATTGATAAAGATTGACAGGGTCATAAGATGTCTTAAGTCTTACACATGATTTGATGCGAAAAAAGACTTCCATTATACAACTTGCTTAAATTATTGAAGTAGAGATTCTAGAAAGTTATTTTTTTCCAACACTCTTGTACAAAATAGCTTCATATTTCGGATATCTACATATCTATATCTTCAAAAATTTAATTCATTTTGGATAAAATAGCTTCATATATAGGATATTTAAAAACCACCTGATCTAGCTTTTGTCAATCCTGCAAGAAGTCAGAAAAGATTCCGCGATTGTTGTATCGACTAGGTGAGTTTTACCGAAAAAGATTAATTTTTAGTTAATCTTTTTCTTTATTTTATTTATACTCCTAAACTTAAGTGTATAGCGGTCAAACACGGGAGTGTCGAACTTAGGGAGGCAAACTGTTTGAAACTAGGGATTAAACTATAGAAATCCTATGGTGAAAGATTTCCTAATTTTTATTTTATTTTTAAGGATTTTTCTGAATTTTTATTTTATTTTTAAGATTTTTATATTATTTTTTTATGAATTTTTAAGTATTTTATATTTTTATAATTTTTTATAATTTTTTATATTTTTTTAGAAAATAATTTGTATTTTTTTGGTTTTTAATTTATTGTTTTTATGTTTTAATTTTATTTACTATTTTTATGAATTTTTAAGGGGTCTTTAATATTTTTATGGATTTTCGTTTATTTTTAAGATGAAAAATTAAGTGTATATTGAAAACTGTGACATATTTTGAATTTTTATAGTTGAAAATAAAAAGGAAATATTTTTATTTTATTTTTATTAGAAAGTAGATGGAATTATCTTTAAAACGGTATTATGTGCGTTTTTATGTGATTTTTATTGAATTAGTTATGATTTTTTTGAAGTTTTAATGTGTTTTATATTTTTTATGGATTTTAATATTTGATTTTTATTTTTTAGTTTATAGGTAAAATATGGTAAAATATGCTATAGGAAATTTTTATAGGATTTTTAGAATCATTATATATATTATGTGTTTTTAATGTTTGTTATACTTTTTTAGGTGTTTAAAGAATTTATTAGATGCTAAAAAGTATTTTTATTTTCAAAATATGATTTTATATTGTATTTAGTATAGTATAGGGTTATTATACGTATTTTTATTTGAGTTTTATTTAATAAGTATAGAGTATATATGGTAATGATATTGTGGAGGGTTATTTAATTAATTAATAGGAAGTATAGGAACGTATGTAGAATATCAGGAAGTTGCATGGGCGTGTGCACAAATCTCCCAGCAAATGCACGTGCTTGCCCACGTGATGTTCCTGTGCTGGACATGTATGGAATTTTCTATAGTATCAGGACCTTCCCTGTAAAATACTCAATACATCACGCATCAGGCACGTGTTCAACTGCACCAGAACCCGACTGTAATTTTCAAAGTTTTGAGGGCTGAGTTGCAAATCTTCTCCAAATCACATACGCCTGCGCGTGACTCGGGTCCGTTTGGTTGCAGGGTTGGACAGGGTTGGGTTGGGCAGGGGTACCCCTGTGAATAGTAAATTGTGAGGAGGAGAACCCTGTTTGGTTGCAGGGCCAACCCGGGTTGGTTGCAGGACCATGTTATTATAACAGAATTATGAGGGGGTCAATCCTGTAAAACACCCAAAATAAATCTGGCACATTCTTAGGCGACATGGCCAGCTTGGATCTGACATCGATGCGTGGCGAAGAAGGGAACGTCAGATGCGATCCGATCGGAGGTTTCTGGATTAATCTGGAACAAAGAGGTTGTTCCTCCCCCAAAGCCTTGCGCGGTGACGGAATACTCGATCAGATCTAGATCTCTAGTTGATCGGAGGTGAGACTTCGAATCTGCAGGTGCGAGGATGCTCGCCAAGTTCTCGCTCTTCGGTTGCCGATTCAAATCTCCCGGTATGATATCCACCTACAGGCGATTTTCTCAAGTAGTTGCTGCTACGGTGCTCGCATGATTGAAGTACGGTTTGGCAGTTTCGATTGTATCACGGCTCTGTGGTTCGATTGCTGACAAGGATGCTCTGCTTGGTGCAGATGATCAGGACAAAGGTGATAATAGAAGTTGCTGCAATATCAGATCTAATGCATCTAAAAGTCCAATGGCTTATGGATCTGCAAATGAACACGGTTGTTTTGACTCGAGCACGCGGCTCGATCCAAAGTAAACACAAGAAGATGAATGACGGTGGGTTATGTCTCAATTTGATTTGGAATTAATAATAGAAAGAAAGGATTGAAGAGGACGAAATAAATGGACGGGGAATTGCAGAGAGAAAATGGAGAAAAGAGGAATTGAGAAGAGAGAGGTGTGTCTGAGAAGAGAAGGGAAGAGGGAGGAGTAGAAAGGATCTAACCTGGAGACCGGATGAAGGACGCGCCTCAGAGTGCTGGAGCTCGACGGGTCCAATAGATCGTGGCCTCGATGCGGCGGCGTGCGGATCGCGGAGGCTGAGTCGCAGCGGAGAGACGCTCACACCGGTGAGATCTTGCCTTCCTCCACCCTCTCTCGCTCGTCGTCGGAGTAGAGACGTTGCCTAAAATTAGTAATAGATAATTAAATATGTATTAATTAATTAACTTAATATATATAATTAAATAGATAATTAAGTGCTTAATTAAGGGATTAAATAAATAAATTATTTATTTACTAATTAAGTATATAATTAGATAATTACTTAAATTAATAAATAATAACAATAATAAAATAAATTAAGTAAATAAATAAATTGACTAATTAATTTATTAATTTAATAAATTAATTGTTTACTTAAATTTAATATTAAAATAATAATATAAATTACGATATAGTATACAATATTCCAATACGGACTCGAAAACTGCGTTTTTTCGTAGTAGCTTCGATTTTAGCGAAACCATTGTCATTTTATAGATAATTTAATAATATAAATTTTAAGACTGAGTTTACCCAATTTGGAGTTCATATGGCTAATTTATGAGGTTCAGAAAATTTAGGTAGAGGCTTCGAGGTTACGGGTTTTATTGGTATTTTGACTTAATTATATATACATATATATAAGATTTTCGGAAAAGAAATTAAGTCAATTGAATTAACGGTTAATTATTTAAAAATCCGAGAAATTTCTACATATAATACAAGTATACAACGGGTCCCAAACATAAAAAATCATCGGTTTTATTCTTATATTTTTTGATATTTTTAGTAAATAGTAATAAGTATAAAACGGATTTTAAAAGTGAGTTTGGTCCGCTTGGAGTTTTCTACAAATAGTTATGAATCTTGGAAGTCAGCTTTTACGATTCATTGCGATTAATTATTTTTAGTGACGTAATATATTCATGATATTTTTATAATAATAGAGGAAAGGGAAGCTACGACATGATGTAGCTAACCTTAGCTACATCAGGGCATTTTTGTCTCTTTCTTTTATTTTTTTCGAAAATATCCCAATAGATTTTCATAACTATATCCCTCTAAATTTTCATTCAAATTTCGTCAAAAATAGAGACTCATGCAGCCTTGAAAAATGCCACCTGATCAGCTTCTTTATTCCTGCAAAGGAGAAAGAAATTCGATATTGCGATCATTGTATCGACTAGGTGAGTTCTACCAGAAAAGATTAATTTTTAATTAATCTTTTTTTATTATTTATACCCCCAAACTTAAGTGTATGGCGGTTAAGCACGGGAGTGTCGAACTCAGGGAGGCAAACTATTAAAAACTAGAGATAAACTATAGACAAAATGAGGCAAATGAGTTCCTAATTTTTATTTTATTTTAAAGGAATTTTGTGAATTTTATTTGATTTTTATGAAATTTATATTGTTTTTATGATTTTGTAGTATTTTATGAGTTTTTTATTATTTTTCAGAAAATGTTTTGTAATTTTTATATGATTTTTGTTTTATTGTTTTTTACGTTTTATTTTTTTATAATTTTATTAATTTTTAGAAGTTATTTATTATTTTTATGGATTTTGGATATTTTTTGAAGATAAAAAATTGAGTTTTTATTGAAAATTGTATTTTTTTATTTTTAATTTGGAAAACAATATCAAAATATTTTTATTTCATTTTTATTGGAAAGTAGATGAAATTATCTTTAAAACGATATATTATGTGTTTTAGATGATTTTTATTTATTTAGTTATGTTTTTTAAAGTTTTAATGAATTTTATATTTTTTATTGATTTTAATATTTGATTTTTACTTTGGTTTTTTTGTTAAAAATGTAAAATATGGTAAAATATACTCTAACTAATTTTTATAAGATTTTTGATAGTGTTTTTATATATTTTTATATGTTTTGAAAGTTTGTTATATTTTTTAGAGTTTTACAAAGATTTTTTTAAATAATCATTTTTTTATTTTTAAAAACTTTATTTAATATTGTATATAGAGTAAAATACTGCATTAATATGTATTTTATTGTCTTTTTATATCTTGAGTTTTGTTGAATATTTATAGAGTTTATATATGGATACGTATACAGGCTATGGGTATAGATGTAAAAAATGAAAATAAAGGGGCGCGCGTAAATATTTGAAAACTAGAGTAATGTTCACGCAAAATGCCCAGGAAGTGTGTGCTGGTCACATGCAAGCTCCTGGAGCGGGACCTGTTCAGGAATACAAAAACACCAGGGCTAACTGCAAATTAGTCCAAATACTGCATGTGCACGGCACGTGCTAAAACTGCAGCGGACCTGTTATTAATTAGGAAATATTTCGAGGGTTTTCTGTGCAATTGTGCACATGTTAGTCATTCCTGCGCCGCTCAAGACTCGGTCGGTGGGGAGACAGATTATCCCAGTCGTAAATACTCGGATGATCAGACAACTCGAACATGATCTGGAGGTGGTGCTATGTTCTGAATGCTCGACACAGAATCATCGGTGAAGGCATGTCTCTAATCGGTTGTAGTATCTTGATTCCAAGTCGTAACTCTCGATCTGGTGATTTGGTACTCAGATTAGATCACCGTATTTCTTTAGTTTCAGATCTCCATGTTCAGCAATACTCAAGTCATGGTTGCAGATCTACAGGTGAATCGTTGAAGGTGTGTGCAAATGCGGGGCTCAAATCTCTAGTGTGCTTTAGGTGCTTCGTTCTGAACTGATGATGATGGTTTATTGCTCCTCTTTAGATAATACACCTCCAAACAAATTGACTTTCTGAGGACGTCTGCATCCGGATGCTGAAGCTTTGTCTGAGATTGGTGAACAGAGGATGAGATATGATCGTTCCTCCAAATGCTGCGATGAAAATGTTAACCGATTGCGTATCGCCGCCAGACGTGACTCGAAAGTGCTGAACTCCTCGATGCTCCAAATTTGACAACCTGCAACTGAAACTGTGGTTCAAGATTTGTGGATCTCGACTGAAGTTTATGCAAACTAATGGAGATATATTGATTGATCTGGTTGGGTGATGGAAATCGAATTGAATCTGAGTTGTGAAATCGAAGTGGAATCGAGAATATATCAAAGCAAATGATGAATAGGAACTTCGAAATGAATTTGGTGATGAACATGCAGGTAGAAATCAAATAGAGATGAAAAATCGAATTAAACTCCAATCATAATTGATTGGAGGTGAATCAATCAAAAACGAAACAGTGAATCTAAAAAAATCCAAATAAAAATTAACCTAAACTTCAAATCTAACGTGGAAAGTGATCGTTGATGGATCGGGTTGATGCGGTTGCTTGTGGACGGAGCCGGAAGATGACGGGTGAAATACTACGGACGGGGTCGCTAGGGAATCGGAGGTTGAGAACCTCCATGTCCTTTCCTGCTACGCGAGGATGAAGCTCACGGAGGCTGCTCGCGACGGGGACGGTCGCCGATGAAGCTCACACCACCTCCTGTCTCTCTCCTCGCTCGATGGATGCGGAGTGGGAACTGTCACCTCTCCCTCTCTGATCGGAGCTCACTGGGAAAGCTAGCAAATGGCGGATGATTGCTCGAAGGAGTCGTCAGATCCTTATATAGAGGGCGGGGAGTTGGGTCACCGTCGGCGGTGAGGGGATGCAAAGGAGGTTGGAGGAACGACCAGCCAACGACCGTTCGTTGAGGTTGTTGGCAAACGGCATGGGAGGTTGGTGGCGAGAAGAGGCGGAGGAGATGGGTAGGTGGTATGTGATAGTGGAAGAAGAAGAACAGGAGATGAAAAAGAGAAAAGGAAGAGAGAGAGAGAGAGAGAAGAGAGGAGAGAGAGAGAAAAAAATTAAAAATTAAAATTAAAATAAATTATATTATTAATAATATATTAAACTAATTATTAATAAATTTATTTCGTAATTAAATAAATAAATAAGAATTGAATATGGATAATAAATTATTTTAGTAATTATATAAATAATTAATATATAATTAAGTAATTACTTATATTAATAAATAAATGATTAATAAATAAATTGCATAAATAAATAAATTAATAAATTAAATTAATAAATTATATTAATTATATTTACTTAAATTTATTAATAAAGTAATAATATAAATCACGGTACATTGTACATTATACCAATATGGACCCGAAAACCACATTTTTCGTATTAATTCTGATTTTAGCGAAACTAGTGTCATTTTGTAGATAATCTAATACTAAAATTGAGTTTGCCCAATTCGGAGTTCATACAGCTGAGTTATGAGGTTCGGAAAATTTAGGTAGTGACTTTGAGGCTTCGGATTTTCTTGGTATTTTGACTTGGTTAAATTGTTATATTTTTTATACATTTATATAAGATTTTAGGAAAGAAATTAAGTTAATTGAGTTTACGGTTATTTAATTAAAAATCCGAGAAGATTCTACATATAATACATATATACAACGGGGCCCAAACGCTAAAAGTCATCGGTGTTATTCAAATATTTTTTTGATATTTTTAGTAAATTATATTAACTATAAAACGGATTTTATAAGTGAGTTTGGTCTGTTTGAAGTTTTCTATAAATAGTTATGAACCTTGAGAGTTGGCTTTTACGACTTTTACGGTACATTGCGGTTAATTAATTTTTGTGACGAAATATTTTTCTAATATTTTTATAAAATAGTATATATTTTTGTGAACAATTTTTATAAATGAAGTACATTTTATTTGGGATGATATAAGTGATGAATAAAATAGGTGAAATATTTACATTGTGTGAAATGGGTAAATTATGGGATTTTTAGCCAGCAGACACTACAAACTTTGCCAATCATCTCCACGACCTTTTGCATAACATAATTACCCTATCGACCCTATAAATTACTTCAAGAACCCTCGCGAGCTTCAAACAGAGTAACCACAAGGTTCATGGGGTAAGAGTTGGCAAGTTTACGGGGTCGAGGGGAGAATTATGTTGTTTTAAAGGTCGTGGAGGCAATTGGCAAAGTTTATATGGTCTGCCAGGTAAAAATCCCTTATATTTTTTGTCTTTGTTTTCTTGATATTTTTATAGGTTAAGATCCTTATCTCCTCCTACTTATTTATTTTGTCGACTCGGTCAATATTGAACTGGTCTCGGGGTTAGGATTAGTCTGTATGTATTTCATATTTACAGCCTTCTTTTCTTTTATTTTTCATTTTATTTTTATTCTTTTATTTTGGATAAAATAAGTATTAATTATATAATATTAACATTTGTGGTCAGAATGATAATTAGTTGAAATTAGTGATTATTTACATGTATTTTATCAAGGATTTTAGCCAAAATGAAAGAATAAAGACGATGAATCACGGATTCATCAGGCCTCTATCCAGAACAGGTAAAATACAACAAATCTGTGACCGTTAGAAAATGACTGTCTCGATGGAGGCCGTAGGAGTCTCTGTTTCTGACAAAATTTCAATGACATATTAGAGGGATAAAGTTATGAAAATCCATCATGGTATATTCGAAAAAAATAAAAAAAGAGAGACGAAAATGCCCCTCATGTAGCTAAGGTTAGCTCCATCATGTTGTAGCTTTCTTTTCCTCAAAATAATATATATTTTTGTGAACAACTTTTATAAAAAAAAGTGTTTTGATTTGAGATGGTATAAGTGATTGATAACCGAGGGAAATCGATCCGAAGTCGTGTCAATCCACAAGGCGGACATACAATCGCTGATTCGACCTCAGATGAAATCCTCTGTTAATCAGTAATTAACCCATAATAATTAATAAAGCAATTAAATCTCAAAATGTGGAGTTAAAATTTATTATAACTCTACAGTAAAAGTGTATAGATGTAAGTACATGTAGAGGTCGAACACTGGGAGCAAACGATAGAAGGAGGGCAGAAAAATGCACAAAAAATCTGTCTTTTATCTCTTGTTCAATTCATTATTTTTGTAGGTTTTTGATCTTATATTATTATTTTATTTTAATTTATTTTTGGTTTTATGATTTTGTATTTTCTGTTTATATTTTCATTTTTTTCATTTTTATTAATTTATTTTTTATTTACATATTATATATATCTGTATATGTATAGATGTATACGTATAAATACAATATAAGATATATATAGAAAATAAAAGTACATAAATATGTAAAAATAGTCAAAACATAGTAAAATAAGGTATTTTTGTGATTTTTATATTTTTCTAATTTTTGTTATTTTTCTAGAATTTTTGCTAGCTTTTATGTATTTTTATAGTAAAAAATCTCTCAAATATGAAATTAATAAATAATCTGAAATTGGTTTGAGTTTTAAAAATAATAAATCAATCCCAAAATTACCCAAACCAATTTTAATATATAAAGAATAATATATAGAAAATTATAAAATAGAAAAACACATTTTTAGTATTTTTGTAGAATTTTTATATTTTTTAGATTTTGGAGCTTTCTGATTTTTATCATTTTCTTTTTTTTATTTTTGATGATTTTTGTTTTCTGGACTCAATAAATGCTAAAATATACTACATATAATTTTTTTGGAATTTTTCAAAAGGTTTTTATATTTTTTTTGGTATTTTATAAATTAGATAGGGATTATTTAGGCTCCTTTTCATTTTTAAATAAATAGATAAAATGCAAAAAATATCAATTAAAAATATGGACGTGAAAGTTCATAGCATGAAACATTTATCCCTATTTTTTCGTATTTTTAGGAGCTCATTAGGTATTTTTAATAAATGGACAAAAATATATGTCCTGACAGGAGCATTTTTGTAAATAAAATGAAGTCCAGGGTGCTCTATGCAAAGGTGCCAAAAGTTTACAATGTAATTAAAAATTTATTAGATTAATAAATAATTAAAAAATACCATGATGTTCTGTGCAAATTACCCATCACGTGGGACTACATGTGACATAAGCTAAGAAGGGCCACAATGCAAATATAAGAAAGTTCAGGGGCTTTCCAGCAATTTTCACAAAAATATACAACGTTAAATTCAATTTCTTGGGCTTTTTATAAATACAAAAATAAACAGTGGTAGACATGCAATTTCGCCACCTCACGTGGGATAGCACGTGAGGTGATGTGGACTGGACCTAATTGTAAATACAAAAAACTCAAGGTCCTTTATGAAAAATATTCATTTATTTTATACGCGATATTTTATCTATAGTACTTAATAATAAAATACAAAAATTGCAGGGCAGAATATGCAAATTACCCTATAATAGGCGTTGATGAACGGCGATCCTAGATTCACTTGAACACGTAGCGCACATCCGATGGCTGGTACCGCTTCGCGGATCTACGACATGGATTAGATCACTTGATGTGATCCAACGGCTGAAGCTCTGGAGGATTCGACAGTCGAGGTTCGATCTGGGACATCTCCCTAGATCCTACGACATCTGTCTTCACGAAGAACAGGGAAGAAGGGCTTCTTCCCCGAGCTTCATTCTCAATTTCCTCCCTCCTCCGGTGGCTTCTGATGAAGGCGTTTGGCTCTAAACATCCGGGGGAGTGGTCTGCAGCTACTGATGGCCGCAAGAGGGTCCAGGAGCCCAAGGAGCGACATGGCGAGCTCCGAGAAGGATGGAGCTCTAGAAACCTGCAAGTTGACTTGATTCGAGCCCAGAAGGGCTTCACGGGGTGCGTGACCTGCACAGCAAGGAAGAATGGCTCGAGGGGGTTCTCCTCGACCAGGCGTGAAGCTAGTTCATGTGAAAATGAAGTTGGGCAGCGATGCTCCGGCGAAGGGTGGTGGTGAGTATCGAATCAAAGAACCAAAGGGGTTCCAGTGGTTTTAGGATTGGTGGCAAGTGAAGAGCGCTAAGGTAAATGAAAGCGAGGTGGAAGGCGAGTCGGCACTGGTGGTTTGGACGGTGAAACGTTCGCCGGAGCGAAGCTTCGACGAACTACGAAATGGGTGATTCACGCTGACATATTACACTAATGCTAACCTAATGACATAGATAAAATGCATATGCAAAAATCTATATAAAAAAGTAAAAAATGCAACTCTTACATGCCTGCGAAGGCAGGGAGCAGAGGTCGCTGGCGCTCAGCGGCCCGGGTGCACCTCCGCCTCCTAGATCCACTCCAACGTCTCAGGGGACCTCTCCCTGTCTCGAGGATGCGCTCTAGGCCAATAGTTGGGGGTTCTAAGATTTGGGGATGACCAAAAAGCATGGAGGACGGAGGTAGATTATTTATGAACGTAAGTACGCACCCTTATTGACCGGTCGGTTGTGAAGAAATCAAGTTATGTGCAACGGATCAAATAATCGGGCGTGTATGTACAATGATGGTAGATCAGATCATCTGAAGTAAGCAATCACAATGGAGTGATACATCGAGCAGGAATTAAGGGAGAAAATCGTGGGACGAGACATAGACGTCAAATCAGAGCTGAGGGGGGTAGTTGACCAAAGGTCAACAGTCAGAACGCCCCCATTGGTCCAACTCAGCTGCTACAGGACAACACAATAATTTATTTAAAGAAAAATTATTTAAAAATAGTAAATGCTTTTATTATTTTTAGAGTATAAATAATTTTTATATTATTTTATGTAGTATTTTATTATGGATTTTATTTATTTTTTGGCTTTATTTATTAGTAGTTAATTTTTAAGAGTGTATTTATAGGTATCTTCATCTATATTTTGTACATTTTTATTTTTATTTTGTATATTTTATTTTATTATTTTATTCTTTTATTTTATATATTTACAACTTTTTTTGTTAGTATAAATATATTTTTATTTTATTTTTATGATGTTATTTGTACACTTAAATAAATAGATGTGTATTCTATAGGTTTATTCATAGGTATTTTACCTATGTTTTATGCATATCTTTTTATTTTAATGTATTTTAATGATTTTTTTGGTTTTGTATTTTTAATGGAATATGAATAGTATTTACAATATTACAAAAATATAAAGAATAAAAGAATATGTTTCCCCTTTTATTTTTATACAGGTATAATCATAGGTGTTTTATCTATGTTTTTACATAGACTTATTTTATTTTGCATTTTCCTTTTGGTTTTATTCTATTTTTAATATACACATATGTTATGAATAATATTTACAAAATTATAAAAATATGAATTTGTAAAAATAGTAAGGGATGAATAAAATGAATATTTTAATTGGTATAATATTCAATAGGGGTCAAAAACCTAACTTTCACACAGTAACTCCAAAAAATATGAAACCATCACCATTAAATAGCTCGTGAAAAGTTATATATAATTAGAGATGATTTTGATATATTTTGAATTTTTATTTGAAAGATATGGGTCTGTGAAGTTTGGTTTCTGCTTTTTATTTTGTGTATTAAATGTATATTGTATATTATTTTTGTTCAAACTCAATTTTATATTTTATTTACATTATTATCTACAACTCTTATGTATAAAGTTCCTTTATTTGATGAATAAATATCAAAAAATAAAATAGGTGTCAAAAACTGCATAAATAAAGAATGAAAGAATTAGATTTTATTGTCTTTTTGGCCCTTATCTCCCCCTACTTTATTCCTTGTCGACCAACTCACTTCTTGACTTGGTCTCGAGGTTTAGGATCATAAAATATTTTCAGTATTTTATTCTTTTTTCTTTTCTTCTCTTTATTCTATAATTTTAGCATTAAAAATCTTATTTTATATACAAATAATACAATAAATAATGAATGCTATTATGCACAAATTGATGCTATTTACATGCATTAGCTAGGATTTTTAAGGTCAAAATGATAGAATACAGGTAATTAAATGGAGATTCATCAGTGATGAATAAAATAGGTGAAATATTTACATTGTGTGAAATGGATAAATTATATTTTGGTCTTTTTTCTTGATATTTTTGTATGTTATGATTCTTATCTTCCCTACTTATTTATTTTATCGAGTCGGTCAATATTGACCTGGTCTCGGGGTTAGGACCAGTTTGTATATATTCCATATTTACAGCCTTCTTTTCTTTTATTTTTTTTATTTATATTCTTTTATTTTGGATAAAATAAGTGTTAAATATATAATATTAACAATGGTTAGAATGATAATTAATTAGAATTAATTATTATTTACATAAATTTTACCAAGGATTTTAGCCAAAATGAATGAATAAAGGCGATGGATCACATATTCATCAAATATCTATGTATCTATTTTTTAAAATATAAATCATTTTAGATGTGTTATATAAAGACCTCTTGCTTTACTTGCCTAAATGAAAATACTAACATAGGTTAGGGGAAAATATAATAAAACACGTAAAATTTGCATATCAGAATATGAACCTGCATCAACAAGTATCATGTGTTCATACCATTGTTGAATCACCTAATTTTGATAATTTAACAAATGACCATTTTGAATAATGATAATTGTTTATATGTTACATTGACATGTGTAGTGTAGTATAGTTCAGTTTGCTAAAGCAGATAGTACCATCAGATCATCTTAAAGTTTTCTACTGGACAATGTAATACACTATAAAGATCGTGGATTTTTAAAGCATGAAAAAAACTTCAAGAAAGAGGTGTTCTTATTTCTTGTCGAGTCAATCTTAATAGTTTTAGTATAATGATTAAATGTGTATAAAGCCTTTCATGCATAAAGTCACTCACATGCGCCTTCCAAGTCTGTTGCCCAGAAACCTTGGATTGGCACATCCTCGATAGATCACCGTATGCTAGTTTCATTTACTGATGCACGATTGAGATACCAAATGCAACAATGACACGAAACTTGCAGACACTAAGTTATTGCAGAGAGGATCCTCTGTTGTGGTGCTGTGCCTATTATGGTCGCATGAGCCCCTCGATCGTGATTGACCGGTTCACATGATTTTGCATGGTAAGGGCCCACAAAAAGTGCAAAATCGTATGAACCGCTCGATCAAGATCGAGCGGCGCACAAGCCTACAGCAAACTCTGCTGCCATTCCGCCTACATCAGACGATCCGTCCCTGAGTTATTGAGGGAGTACTGGTTAAAGAGATATGTGTACCAGTGCAATAAACACACTATAAATATTGCCATTTATGTTTCTCATATTTCCCAATATGTCTAACATAGAAATTTTCCCTTGTATATTTCTTTTCAAAAGGAGAAAAGAGGAATGTAAAAATTAGATAGACCCTCCATGTTTTTTTTATAGTTATATAATTTTGGAAAAAAAATAGACTTAAACTTGAAGATCATTTTTAAATACATTTTTAGGTTCCTTCTGAAATCATACTTGAAGTGGAAGGGGTAAAAAAAACCTAGATAATTAAAACTTAATGGTAGATTGAGATGTTCCTGACTATTCTAGTGGTATCAAGGGATCAAAACATGTTTAACATGCAATTAGTGGTTATGTTGAGGTCCTACCACATACATCTACTTATTTACTTTTGCATTCATTGAGTTAGGTACGTCTTTTCTCGGTCCATCCTTCCACTACAAACATAACATTTTTGCAAATTGACACATCCTCTTAACCTGGATCTTTTTAGGTCACATGAAAACAAAAATACAAATGGAATTCACATTGACAAGAGTTAACTCATACTTTCAAGGGTAAGGACCTTCTTGTGTGCATTTGGTTGTGAATTTTTTCGATCAACACAAATAGAAATGATCTAAAGAAACACAAAATATCACATATTCCAAATATTTATTTTAGTTTAGCAATATGTCTACGTTCACTTCTCATACCAATAAAGTTATCTTTTTGAGTATAATGAGATGTGGCTCTCAAAGGCACCCTTAATGCTAATTTAAGTTTACAAGGAGGGATACTTGAATTAACTAATATGTCACTGCTCATAAAGAAAATCATCTCGGAAAGGTTGATTTATACTTATACATCAGCAATCGGTCTTTGCAAGGGAAAACTTCAGACATATTCTATTTGATCCTATTTTCGCTCTATACATCTACAACGATCAAAGCTATTTCGATATTACACACATGAGAGAGAGAGAGAGAGGATGAGGTCATTTTGCTTTTAAAAAACTTAAAAGTTTTGCCTCACTAGCACTACAACAAAATTGAGCTATCAGTTACAGTTTTTTTAAAATCCGTCATTAAATTACACGTCATTAAATTTATAACGATGATATTATTTAGTTGCGAAATGAGTTTTCTACTCAAAATTAACAAATATCATATTTGTCGTTATATCATTAGGAACAGCACATAGCGATCTTTATCTGTTGCTATTTTTCAAACTTCTAAATAATCGTCGCTAATTTTTTTTTTTAGTTCAAAATTTAGCGACGATTAATTAGAAGTTTGATATATATAGCAACAGATAAGTATCGCTATGTGGTCTGTTCCTAATGATATAACGACATATATGATATTCTCGTTAATTTCGAGTACAAAAAATCATTTCGCAATGAATAATATCATCGTTATAAATTTAATGACGTGTAATTTAATGACGGATTTTAAAAAAACCGCCACTGTAGCTCAATTTTGTTGTAGTGTAGGAGGTAGGTGTGTCAATTAGTTGGGTTTGGCATGGGTACCAATGTTCCATATGGGTAGTTCTAAGCGAATACCATATATAATGGGTATTCATATACCCAATTGAATATACACTATATCTTCACAAAAAGGATAATAAAATTAATCTATACAAAATATTTACATACATATCCAATATACAGTCAATCCTAAACCAATTAGGGAAATGAATTGCTTGAGTATACCATAGATTTATATTATGTGTAGATATTGAAGATGGCGATAATTTGACGTGTACTTCATGGGAAATATACATTATATGAAGCATGTGTGGGGGAGCCAAATATATGTAACACATGTGTAGGAAATATCATGAACTTATATTAATTAGGTAATTTGTCTTCATTGAAATAGAAATGTTAGTACATAATATATAGAGAGAGAGAGAGAAAAGGGAGCCTACACCCTGGAATGTAGGCAACTACCTACACCCGACTCATTTTTTTTATAGATTTTTTATTTTTTTTGAGATGAAAACTTGTGGAAATTAGATCACTATATAGCACTATGTTGTCATACAAAATTCAACTTAATTCGAGACTACTATCATCTTCATCAAGACCTACAATTTTTAATTGTCTCAGAATTGCTGAAATTGACCTCTTCTAGATGAACGTGTTAAGAATGTTTGTTTTGCATGAAACTTGAAACTTATATTCCTCTCAATATATTAAGAAAATCCCCCTAATGATTCATTCAAAAGAACTCAAAAATCATGAAAAAAGGATGGGTGTAGGTAGTTACCTACACCCTCGGGTGTAAGCTCCCAGCTCCCATATATATATATATATATATATATATATATATATATATATATATATATATATATATATATATATATATACCGAGGGTGTAGGTAACTACCTACATCCGGGCTTTTTTCTTCATGATTTTTTAGCTTTTTTGAGGAAACCTTAGGGGGATTTTCTTAATATATCCAGGGGAATATGTGTTTCAAGTTTCATGCAAAACAAACATTCCTAACACGTTTATCTAGAAGGGGTCAATTTCAGCAATCCTGATACTGTTAAATTTGGATAGTCTTGATGAATATGATAGGAGTCTCGAACTAAGTTGAATTTTGAATGACACCATGGTGATATATAGTGATCTAATTCCCCCAAAGTTTCATTTCAAAAAAATCAAAAAGCTATGAAAAATTGAGCCGGGTGTAGGTAATTACCTACACCCCTGGGTATAGGCTCCTTTTTCCCTATATATATAGGGTAAAATGGGGCTGCCCCCATGGAGGGAGCTAACTTGGCTCCCCTCGCCCCAATTCGTCCGTTTTTTTATTTTTTTTTATTTTGAAAATTTCTTCCGTGGATTTTCATCAATATATCCATGTATTATGTCATTAAAATTTCGTGTGAAACAGAGACTCCTACAGCCTCCATCCAGACAGGGTCGTTTTTAGCAATTCTGTTACCGTTAAAAAATGAATGTCTGGATGGAGGCTGTAGGAGTCTCTGCTTCTCACAAAATTTTAATGACATAATATAGGGATATAACGTTGAAATTCCAAAGAAGAAATTTTCAAAAAAAATAAAAAAATGGGCAAAATGGGGCGGTGGGAGCCAAGTTAGCTCCCCTAGGGGGTAGATCCATTTAACCCATATATATATAGGAGTGATCCTATGAGATGAGATTTGGTGAGATGGGAGATTATGGACTACTAATTTCAACCTTCTCTCTCCTGATTTCTCTCTCCTGGCTGAAACTAGTGGCCCAGAATCTCCCATCTCACCATCTCACAAAAATCTCATCTCATAGGATATAGGGTCGATCCTATGAGATGAGATTTTTGTGAGATGGTGAGATGGGAGATTCTGGGCCACTAGTTTCAACCAGGAGAGAGAAACCAGGAGAGAGAAGGTTGAAATTAGTGGTCCAGAATCTCCCATCTCACCAAATCTCATCTCATAGGATCACTCCTATATATATATAGAGAGAGAGAGAAGGGAAGCTACATCATGATGTAGCTAACCTTAGCTACATCAGGGGCAATTTCGTCATCTTTTTTATTTTTTTGAAATTTCCATGATGGATTTTTCATAGCTATATCCCTCTAATATGTCATTCAAATTTCGTCGGAAATAGAGACTCCTACGGCCTCCATCCAGACAATCATTTTTTAACGGTCACAGATTTGTTGTATTTTACATGTTCTGGATGGAGGCCGTAGGAGTCTCTGTTTCTGACGAAATTTGAATGACATATTAAAGGGATATAGTTATGAAAATCCATCATAGAAATTTCGAAAAAAATAAAAATAGGATGAAATTGCCCCTGATGTAGCTAAGGTTAGCTACATCATGATGTAGCTTCTCTCCCCCTCTCTCTCTCTATATATATATGGGGTTGGGGAGCATGCACCCAGGTGCATGTAATTTTACATGCATCGGGGTCTATATCTTGCACATTTTTTTAGTTTTTTGGAAAACGCCACCATGTATATTCATCTATGTATCCCTTCTATATGTCATTCGAATTTCGTCAGAAACAGAGACTTATATACCCTCCATCTAGAATGGATAATTTTTACGATCTTAGCATTACTGTAATCGACCTATTCTAGATGGAGGGTATATGAGTCTTTGTTTCTGACGAAATTCGAATGGCATATAGGAGGGATATATAGACGAATATGCATGGTGACGTTTTCCAAAAAACTAAAAAAATGTGCAAGATATAGACCCCGGTGCATGTAAAATTACATGCACCTGGGTGCATGCTCCCCAACCCCTATATATATATAGAGAGAGAGAGAGGGTGGAAAGGGAAGCTACAACATGATGTAGCTAACCTTAGCTACACCAGGGGCAATTTCGTCCTCTTTTTTATTTTTTTTCGAAATTTCCACGATGGATTTTCATAACTATATACATCTAATATGCCATTCAAATTTCGTCAGAAACAGAGACTCCTATGGCCTTCATCCAGACAGTCATTTTTAACGGTCACATATTTGTTGTATTTTACCTGTTCTGGATGGAGGCCGTAGGAGTCTCTGTTTCTGACGAAATTTGAATGACATATTAGAGGGATATAGTTATGAAAATTCATCGTGGAAATTTCGAAAAAAAATATAAAAGAGGACGAAATTGCCCCTGATGTAGCTAAGGTTAGCAACATCATGATGTAGCTTCCCTTTCCTCATATATATATATATATATATATATATATGAGGAAAGGGTGCCTACTTTGTGAAGTAGGTAACCTTTCCTACTTCACATCCATTTTTAGCGATTTTTTATTTTTGTTGAATAATAGCACCGTGGATTTTCATAACTATATCCCTCTAATATGTCATTCAAATTTCGTCAGAAACAGAGACTTTTACGCCTCCATCCAGACAGTCATTTTTTAACGGTCACAGATTTGTTGTATTTTACATGTTCTAGATGGAGGTCGTAGGAGTCTTTATTTCTGACGAAATTTGAATGACATATTAGAGGGATATAGTTATGAAAATCCACGTGGCATTTTTCAAAAAAAAATGAAAAATTTACGAAAAATGGATGTGAAGTAGGTAAGGTTACCTACTTCACAAAGTAGGCTCCCTTTCCTCTCTCTCTCTCTCTATATATATATATATGGGTTAAATGGGGCTGCCCCCTTGGAGTAGCCAACTTGGCTACTCCCACCCCTATTTTCCCCTCATTTTTTTATTTCTTTGGAAAATAAAAAGTTGTAAATTCATCATTATATCCCTCTAACATTCTATTAAAATTTCGTTAGAAACAGAGGCTCCTACAGCCTCCATCCAAATAGGGTCGATTTAAAAAATCCTGCGACCGTTAAAAAAATGGCGTTTGGATGGAGGGCCTAGGAGTCTCTATTTCTGACGAAATTTTATTAGAATGTTGGATGGATATAGTGATGAATATACAAATTTTTATTTTCCAAAAAAATAAAAAAATGAGGGAAAAATAGGGGTGAGAGTAGCCAAGTTGGCTACTCCAAGGGGGCAACCCCATATATATATGTGTATATATATATATATGTATATATATATGTGTGTATATATATATATAGATATATATATATATAGGGAAAAGGGAGCCTACACCCATGTGTAGGTAACTTACCTACACCCAACTCTTTTTCCCTCAAATTTTTTTATTTTTTTGAATTAATTCCTTGGGGAATTTAGATCACAATATATCACCATATCGTCATTCAAATTTCAACTTATTTCGAGACTTCTAACTTATCCATCATGACAGTCAAATTTTAACGGTCTGAGATTTGCTGAAATCGGCCCCTTCCGATGGAGCTGTTAGGAATGTCTGTTTTACATGAAATTTGAAACACATATTTCATTTAATATTCTAAGTAAATCCCCTAAATATCCATTTCAAAAAAAATCAAAAAAATTAAGAAACAAGAGGTGGGTGTAGGTAAGTTACCTACACATGGGTGTAGGCTCCCCAATCCCATATATATATGGCCGATCATGTGAGATGATGAGAACTTCTGGAACACTAGTTTTCGTCTTTTCTCTCATGGTTTTCTCTCTCCTGGTTGAAACTAATAGTTCAGAATTTTCCATCTTACCATCTCGCAAAATCCCATCTCACAGGATCAGTCCCCGCCCTCTTTTCTCCATTTTATTTTTTTTGAAATTTTTTCCATGGATTTTCATAAATATATCGCTATATCATGTCATTAAAATACCGTGCGAAACAGAGATTCCTACGGCCTCCATCCAGACATGATTGATTTTAGATATTTTGTTACCGTTAAAAAATGACTGTTTGGATGGAGGCTGTAGGAGTCTCGCACGAAATTTTAATGACATAATATAGTGATATAGTGAGGAAAGGATATTGTGGGACTTTTATACAGGTGGGTTGAAATTGATTAAGTATGAGTTATGTTTGACTGTCTTGAATAAGGTGAAACATTAAAAAAACATGTTGTGTTTGCATTCGGGTTTAAGACCTCGTCAAGGGAATCCAAATCTGATCCGTATTAACTTTTGTTCCGAATTGCATCCACAAATTAATGGGACAGGTTTCAGATCATCAAATAGAGTGAGTTTGTGTTGACACTTGACACTCATATACTTGCCAATGAATTTCAGAATGTTGCCCTTTTTCTTAAAGGTCCATCTACATTACGTCCAATGTTGGAATCAAATATTTTTTAGTAGTTTGGATTGGTATTTACCATCCATTTCCAATTTAGCCCTTATGTGAGGAATTTAAAAAGCACCATTTTTTTATAAATGAAAAAAGAATTGTTGTATAGGATGCTTTTGGCATTTTTGAAACAAAAAAGCTCAAAGAAAAATTGGATTAGTTGAAACCATAAGAAGTGACATCAGTTTTTGAAACTAGAACTTGTAAGTAATATTAAAACATCTTGTATTTTTATAAATTTTAAAGTTAAACAAGATCAATTATTTAAAACAACAACGAATAGCATCTTTTTTAAAAGCTAATAGTGTTAGGGAACTGTGAAAAAACACAGGAAATTAAGTTCACGAAATATCATACTTATTGTTGCATTTCTCAATTTTATGATTTTACTATTTAATTATGCCAATGTGATATAAGCAATTTGATCTAATCACATAGTCTATATAATGAAGTCATCCAACAAGTATTCAAAGAAATGCATGCAATCACATAGAATAGAAGGATATTTGGGTAAATAAGAAATATTCACACGGTCAGCCTCACTAGAATCTCATGAAGACAAATTTTTGCATCCTTCAAATAAAAAAGGAGGGGCATATTCATAATTAAAGTAATATCTATAGATATGTGCAATTATGTAAAATAAAAAAGGTATATACGAATTATTAAGTATTAATAGAGAAATTAAAATAATAATCTAAAATTTTATAAACAAATATCAATATCAAAGTCGAGGTGAAAATTTTATTTCGGCTAAACTGTGATTTTTCTATTATCTATTTAAAATCTAGAAAAAAAATCGTTTTGAGGGTTTGAACCTTAGAGATGCAAACATATACATATCCATTCTAAATCTTAATATGTATTCATCTCCATGTCCACAAAAAATATATAACCATTATCTATATCCATATCCCTAAAAAACAGATATGGTATCGTATGCATAGTTATAAAAAATGAAAACACATATCCTTATTTGCATATGCAAAAAAGTAGAAAAACCCACGTTATGATCCGTCTTTGGATTGGTAAAAAAACCTATTTAATGGATATAATAGTAGACAAATGCATATATAAAATATCCGATTACATCTGTTGAATCCATGCCATAAGAAATATATTCATGAATCGAACCTACATTACAAGCTTTAAAATCACAGATAGTAAACCAATGTGAAATACTACATCTAGAAAGAAATATTGCAATTTGAGTAAAAAAAGAAAGGATTTTTATTACTTGTGCCCTTTTTAACTTTTGTAACATCAGCTATGCCCCTCTCTCTTTTGTAATTTCTGTTGTGCTCCTGAGTTTTACAGAATTTATAGTTCTGTTCTTTTGTAATATCAATTATGTTCCTACTTTACCTTAATGGAAGGACAAAACCATCAAGTTTATAAGAAGTCAAGGACACGAGTGATATTACAAAAAAATGGAGGGTATAACTAATATTGCAGAAGTTAAGAATGGCACAAGTGATAAAACCCTAAAAAGAAAGTTCTTCAATGAATTCAAACAATGGTCCTTTTTTTACTAGCAAGCACATGAGTTAAGTTAATGTCTTTTCGAGTTTTTTTAATAACAATTATGTGTATATCTTTTTTGCAATTCTGTTAATTTAATATGGAGTAAATATATAATAATAGGACAATATTATCAATTTGTCAAGAATAGATGGGCACGTGTGTAATTACAAAAAAAAAGTTAGGAATGGAAAGCGAAGGTGGGGACCTCCAGCCTATAAAAAACAATTTTTTATCAAGTTGCTTCCCCAATTGCTCAAGAAGCCGTACTAAGGTCACATCACCGGACACAATAATGTCAAATAAAATATCCTTTCTCCTCCTCATTTTCAACGAGGAAGGCAAACAAGACTTCGTTCCCGAGATATCCTTCTCTTGTGCATTAGTTGGCCAAACTTCTACGCGATTTGGACTCCAAATGCCGGTTTTGAAAGCCTCGTCTACCAATATTCCTCCTCTGCAGACGAATATTTTGCGTCTCCCTCTCGTCTACACCAATAAGGACCAGTAGGTGGACTTGCGCAACTGGTGGTGGTGAAGCAAAGGAGAAGGGCAATGGGTTCTTTATGTAAGTATGGGAACATCCTATCTCAGCTTTGATTTCTTCCTATCTACGAATATTTGCTTTCGGGTTATTGGGTAAGGATATAGCTTCTTTTGTCGTTTGCCCTGTAAAGGTCTCATCTTTTTGGGGAGACGGGGAGCAATGGGTTCCTCATATAATCACAAGAAGTAAGAACAACCCATCTATGAATCAGTGCTTATGGGTTATTGGGTATTGTTTTTTATATGATTAGGATTCAATCCTTGTTTCGGAGGGAAAAGGAACGTATGCCAGCTTTGATCTCTTCTTGTCGATAAACTACTGCTTTTGGGTTTTGGGCATTTCTTTTGTTGTTTGATTCATAAAGATCTTACCATTATCTTGGAGGGAGCAGTGGGTTCCTTATGTAAGCACAGAAACAACCCAATCAATCATTGTTGCATTGGATATTGCTTCTTTTGTTGTTTATGTCATAAAGATTTCACATTTTTTTAGGGAGGAGGGAGCGATGGTTTTTTTTTATGGAAGTGTGACAGCAGCCATTTTCAGCTTTGATCTCTTCCTATCTATCATATTATTGGGCATCCCTTCTTTGGATGCTTGTTTGATAGGATTTCACCTTTGTTCTGGACTGGAGAGAGCAGTGGGTTCCTTATATAGCTGTGAAAATAACCTGTAGCAGCTTTGATCTCGTCCTATCTATAAATAGTTGCTTTTAAGTTTAATGCGTAAGGATCTCACTTTTTCTGGAGAGCAATGGGTTTTTGTGAACAACCAATTGCTTTTGGGTTGTTGGGTGTTGATTCAGTAGCCGGTTTTTACCACAAAGAACTTATCTTTTTTTCTGAGAGGAGGGAGTAATACGTTCTTTATGGAAGTATTAGAGAATCCCATCTCAGATTTTATCTCTTTGTATCTACCAATCAATGCTATTTGGTTATTGGGTATCTTTTCTTTTGTTGTTTGCTTCATTAAAGGTTTTGCCCTTTTTTGATGGAGCTATAGGTTTCCTGTGAAAATGTGAGAACATCATATCTCAGCTTTGTTCCTAACTAATAATTGATGTTGTTAGTTTATTAGGTGTCACTTCTTTTATTCGATTCATCAAGGTCTCATCTTTCTCCAGTGAAGTTGTGATATGGGAATGTTAGAGAACCTTATCTCCGCCATGTTTCTATCAGTCAAATATTCTTGTAGGGTTATCGGATATCACTTTTTTAAGAAGGTCGTTTGTGCCTTCTTTTAGTGAAAGTTCTGATCTAATAACATTTTGAAATATACTCTATTGGGTCGTTGGATATCCTTATTTTCTTGATTTGCCTTCTGAAAATTTCTTCTCTTTCCTTATTGATTGTGCAGCTCATGCTTTTCTTTGAGTTCGTGCTCTATTTCGTCCTTTTTAGTGGACTTGGGCCTCATATATAACCACCCATATATTCCCAATATTTTGTTAATTCCTTTTTTTCATGGATTTGTTGGCTTGGAGATTCTTACGCTCTCTTGGTTTTTGGTGCCTAGATTTTTTTAAAAGGGAGTGCATGTGATCTTGTTGTTCTGTTTGTAATTTTTTGGTGCCATGCTTTTACTTCAATATTGTAAGATATTCTCTATTTACTTAGATCTATTAATCAAAGGTTTGCAAAAAAATGCTAACTAGCATGATGTCATCAAAGGTAGAAGATGCATAGAACTGCAATCAAGCTATGTGGATACATTTAATGCTTATAAAAAAATAATGGATAATATCTTCCAGAACAACTTTAGGAAATGTTTGTTTCTGTTGAAACACTGAGAAAAACAAATGTTGTGAACAATTTCTGGCCATTATAATGAGGAATTTGAGGTATTACTTTTTCTTGTAAAGGTATTACCTCGGAACTTACTTTTGACTGGGAATACCATCTAGGTCAATGTAATTTGAACGGAAATCACAAAAAATCAATCCAATTTATAATAATGCATCCTACTCTTCTTCCACTGTGAATTATAATTGGGTTTCATAAAATCTATGGTAATGCATAAAACTTTCCTGATGAAGCCTTTCATGCATAAAGTCGTTCACATGCACATGCCGAGTCTATTGTACAGAACCCTTGGACTAGTACATCCTTGATAGCTCACTGCATGCTAGTTCCATCTATCGATGCACGATTGAGATACCGAATGCAACAATAACACGAAACTTGCAGACAATGAGCTATTGAGGGGGTACCGATTCAAGAGATATACGTATCAGTGTAACAAACACACTATAAATATTACCCCATAGGGATTGTTTGGTTGCTGGTGTACGTCGATGTACACCGGTATACCCCTTGTTCCAACCCTCCCAACCCGGGTTGGGATTACTTGTATTGACCCTACAATTCTATGGTATAATATATTTTAACTATGTTCAAATAAAAATATTAACATAAAAAATTATATTATAATCACTAAAAAAGTTAATATAACGCATAATCAATATCACATCACATCACAATTATCATTCCAACCCTCCCAACCTTCCAAACAGCTACTATTCGCACGAGGATACCCCTACCCAACCCAACCCAGTTATCAAACGGACTCATATATGTTTCTCATATTACCCAATATGTCTAACATATAAGTTTTCCCCTATATATTTCTTTTCAAGAGGAGAAAAGAAGAATGTAAAAATTAGATAGTCCCTCAATGTTTTTTATAGTTATATATTTTTGGGAAAAATACGTTTAAAACTTCAAGATCATATTTATACACATATTTAAATTCGTTTTCAAATCATACTTGAAGTGGAAGGGGTAAAAAAACCTAGATAATTAAAACTTAATGATAGATTGAACAGTTGATGTTCCTGACTATTCTAGCGGCATCAAGTGATCAAAAACATGTTTAACATGCCATTCATGGTCATGTTGAGGTCCTATCACTTACACCTACTCAACTACTTTTACATTCATTAAGTTAGGTACGTCTTTTCTTGGTTCATCCTTCCACTGCAAACATAACGCTTTTGCAAATTGACACATCCTCTTAACTTGGATCGTCTTAGGTCAAAAAAATAAAAATACAAATGGAATTCACATTGACAAGAGATAACTCATACTTCCAAGGGTAAGGACCTTCTTTTGCGCATTTGGTCGTGAATTTTTTCGATCAACAACACAAATGGAAATGATCTAAAGAAAACAAATAATATCACATATTTTAAATATTTATATTAATTTAAAAATGTATCTACGTCTACTGCTCATACCAGACTCTCCTCTTTCTCGTTTACAAAGTTATTTTTTGGAGTATAATGAGATGCGACTCTCAAAGTTAATGTCTTTTCGAGTTAAGTTAATGTTTTTTTTACTAGCAAGCACATGAGTTAAGTTAATGCCTTTTTGAGTTTTTTTAATAACAATTATATGTATATCTTTTTTGCAATTCTGTTAATTTAATATGGAGCAAATATATAGTAATAGGACAATATTGTTAATTTGTTAAAAATAGACGGACACGTGTGTAATTGCAAAAAAAGTTTGGAATGGAAAGCGAAGGCGGGGACCTCCAGCATATAAAAATCATTTTTTATCAACATGCTTCTCCAATTGCTCAAGAAGGCGTACTAAGGTCACATCACCTGACACAATAATGTCAATTCTCCTCCTCGTTTTCAATGAGGAAAGCAAACAAGACTTCGTTCCTAAGATCTCCTTCTCTTGTGCATCAGTTGGCCAAACTTCTACGCGATTTGGACTCCAAATGCCGGTTTTGAAAGCCTCGTCTACCGAATATTCCTCCTCTGCAGACGAATATTTTGCACCTCCCTCTCGTCTACACCAATGAGGACCAGTAGGTGGACTTGCGCAACTGGTGGTGGTGAATCAAAGGAGAAGGGCAATGAGTTCTTTATGTAAGTATGGGAACAACCTACCTCAGCTTTGATCTCTTCCTATCTACCAATTATTGCTTTCGGGTTATTGGGTAAAGATATCGCTTCTTTTGTCGTTTGCCCTGTAAAGATCTCATCTTTTTGGTGGAGAGGGGGAGCAATGGGCTCCTCGTATAATCACAAGAACAACCCATCTATGAATCATTGCTTACGGATTATTGGGTATTATTTTTTTATATGCTTAGGATTCAATCCTTGTTTTGGAGGGAAAAGGAACATATGCCAGCTTTGATCTCTTCATGTCGATAAACTACTGCTTTTGGATTATTGAGCATTTCTTTTGTTGTTTTATTTATACAGATTTTACCATTATCTTGGAGGGAGCAGTAGGTTCCTTATGTAAGCACAGAAACAACCCAATTAATCATTGATGCATTGGATATTGCTTCTTTTGTTGTTTGTGTCACAAAGATTTCACATTTTTTAGGGAGGAGGAAGCGATGTCTTTTTTATGGAAGTGTGACAACAACCGATTTCAGCTTTTATCTCTTCCTACCTATCATATTATTGGGCATCCCTTCTTTGGTTGCTTGTTTGATAGAATTTCACCTTCATTCTGGACTGGAGAGAGTAGTGGGTTCCTTATGTATCTGTGAAAATAACATGTGCCAGCTTTGATCCCGTCCTATCTATAAATCGTTGATTTTGAGTTTAATGTGTAAGGATCTCACTTTTTTTAGAGCAATGGGTTTTGGTGAACAACCCATTGCTTTTGGGTTGTTGGGTGTTGATTCGGTAGTCAGTTTTTGCCATAGAGAACTTGTCTTTTTTTCTGAGAGGAGGGAGTAGTACGTTCCTTATGGAAGCATTAGAGAATCCCATCTCAGATTTTATCTCTTTGTATCTACCAATCAATGCTATTTGGTTTTTGGGTATCACTTCTTTTGTTGTTTGCTTCATTAAAGGTGTCACCTTTTTTATGGAGTTACAGATTTCCCGTGAATATGTGAGGACATCATATCTCAGCTTTGTTCCTAGCTAATAATTGATGTTGTTAGTTTATTGAGTGTCACTTCTTTTATTCGATTCATAAAGGTTTCACCTTTCTCTAGTGAAGTTGTGATATGGGAGTGTTAGAGCACCTTATCTCAGCCATGTTTCTATCAGTCAAATATTCTTATAGACTTATTGCGTATCGCTTCTCTAAGAAGGTTGTTTGTGCCTTCTCTTAGTAAAAGCTCTGATTTAAGCATTTTGAAATGGGATATTTACCCAGCAGACCCTGAAATCTTTCGAAATTACCTCTACGACCTTCGAAACATCATAATTCCTCCCACGACCCCGTAATCTTGCTCCGTCTTACCCCACAGACCCTGCCGTCAATTTTAACTTTACTGGAGTTAATTCTTGAGTTAACCTTGAGTTAATATCATCTCCCTCTCTCTCTCCTTCCTTCTCCTCCCCCTGTGAAGGCCATGGAGGCAGGGCGGATGATCAGCGGAAATCCCCCGATAGAATCGGCAATGGTCGTAGCAGCTGGATGATCGGGTATCGGTCTCCGAGCGAGTCGCAACGGCGGTTCTCTCTTTGCGCGGTGATACTCGGACTGGGTCGGATACGCTCAGGTGGCAGTTTCGTATTCAGGAAGGGGGCTTCGCATCTGTGGGCAAATCCTGTGCTCGATGAACGATGATCGTGGATAAAGGAATCTACATATGTTGTTCAATTGCAAATATCCTACGGTGTTTATTTTTTTTCCTGCAGGTGCGGTGTTCTATGATGGTAGATTCTGTGTACAGAACCTGAAGCCGATGAAGATTGTTCCTTACAGCTCGGGTGTGAATTCCTTGATTTCCCTGCAAATTATGTAAACGACTCGAGATATGATTTCTCGGCCAAAAGTCAAGTGCTAAAAATGGAATGAATGAATGATGGTTGTTCCTCGGGCGGGAGTAAAAAAAGTTGCGTATAGACTGTGATGACACAAGGAAAAGCAGAATCGTATTTGAAATGGATGAATAGAATTGGTGACATTCAAGAATGTCAATATGGATTTATCGAAGGAAACCGGTAGGATTGAGGGAGAATAGAGATGGGAGCATAGGCGGAAATGGAGAAGATGGAGAAGAGAAGAGGAGGGAGGAAGATCAGATAGAAACGGAGATAGAAGGAGAATCGGAGAATGTAGAGTACTGAAGAGGACAACCTGGATGCAGAGAAGGATGTGCACGCCTGTGGAACCGGAGCTGAAGCTCCAGAGATCGTTGCCTCCACCGCGACGACGACGGGAGGCTGAATGCGGCACGGCTTGAAGCTGCGACGTGCTAGATCTCACCGTATCCTTGACCTCTCTCGACCTCACTCGGGGACGGGAATGCTCTACTATCACCAGAGCTCGTCGGAGAAATGGGAGAGAAGGAAACAAATGGCGGATTCATATCCGGCAGGGGGAGGACGGACCTATAAATAGGGGGAGGTCTACTCCAGTCACCGGCCGTGGTGATCCGATCCATGGGCAGTCGGAGTACCGGCCAACGGCCCTGCCCAACGCGGTTGGAACGAAGAAATGGCATTCAATGCGGGAGGGGGGGGGGGAGGAAACAGGGGAGGCGGCGCCCGGAGAGGGGGGATGGAGTAGGTCAAAATGGCATTCAATGTAATTTTTACAAATAAAATGGGTATAATTTAAACGAATATAACGGAATCCGGTTAGTTTTAACAGACAAATGGATGGGGGTTAACCACAGGGTCTGTAGGGTAAGGGTTAGCAAGATTACGGGGTCGTGGGAGGAATTATGATGTTTCGAAGGTCGTAGAGGTAATTTCAAAAGATTTCAGGGTCTGCTGGGTAAATATCCCTTTTGAAATCTACTCTATTGGGTCGTTGGATATCCCTATTTTCTTGATTTGCCTTCTGAAAATCTCTTCTTTTTCCTTATTAGTTGTGCAGCTCATGCTTTTCTTTTAGTTTGTGCTTCTTTTCGTCCTTTTTAATGGATTTGAGCCTCATATATAACCTCCCATATATTCCCAATATTTTGTTAATTCCTTTTTGTCATGGATCTGTTGGCTTGGAGATTCTTATGCTCTCTTGGTTTTTGGTGCCTAGATTTTTTTAAAAGGAGTGCATGTGATCTTGTCAAACTATTTGTAACTTGTTTGTGCCATGATTTTACTTCAATATTGTAAGATGTTCTCTGTTTACTTAGATTTATCAATCAAAGGTTTGCAAAAAAATACTAACATGATGTTGTGAAAGGTAGAAGTTGCATAGAACTGCAATCAAGCTATATGGATACATTTAATGCTTATAAAAAACAACGTTGAATATCTTCCAGAACAACTTTAAAAAAATGTTTGTTTTCTGTTGAAACACTGAGAAAAACAAATGTTGTGAACAATTTCTGGCCATTATAATGTGGAATTTGGGGTATTACTTTTTCTTGTAAAGGTATTACCACGGAACTTATTTCTGACTGGGAATACCATCTAGGTCAATGTAATTTGAATGGAAATCATAAAAAATCAATCAAATTTATAATAATGCATCCTACACTTCTTCCACTGAATTATAATTGGATTTCATAAAATCTATGGTAATGCATAAAATTTTGCTGTTGAAGTTTTGCTTTCTGATGTTGGGAGTTGAGTGAAATAGAAAATGGCCCTGCTGGTGGTGTCCATGGATGATTTTGGATGTCTCTGGTAGAAAGTACGGAAGAATTTGTATGAGCATATATATGCAAGTTGTAATTCTATGGACCTTACATAGACGAAGTGTTAATATTAGCCTTATTCTAAGCAATCAAAAGAATCTCTATTGAAATAAGATATATATATAGAGAGAGAGGGGGGGGGGGGCGATCCTGTGAGAGTCAAAATTGGTGAGAGCATGAGAGGAGTGATTCTGGACCACAAGATTCAACCAGGAGAGAGAAGAGCAGGAGAGAGAAGACATGATCTTGTGGTCCAGAATCACTCCTCTCATGCTCTCACCAATTTTGGCTCTCACAGGATCGTCCCTCTGTGTGTGTGTGTGTATATACATATATGGGTAAAATGTATATATATATTCATGGTTTGCTATACCAAGTGCTTATCCTCGATTTATAAATTTGTAATCATATCTTTGTACACCAAACTTCTAGGTGCTTGATATTAAAAAATTACAGTAACTCTGCCAGAATTTCGGAGGCTGGAAATGTTTTTCTTTTTCCGATACTTGTAGATTATTACTTGATCACGTAATATTTATTGTGTTCTTGACAGGGGTTTTTCTCATTCATTTTGTGACATTCTTTCATGGATTGATCGGAAGCCCCCTACCACATAACAATATAACAAAACAACCCCTGCAGACATTCCGCCCTTATAATATCGCACATAGAGGTTCAAATGGGGAGTTTCCCGAAGAGACCAGTGCTGCATACCTTGTAAGAATCTCTCCTTGAAATAGTTTAAAGTTTTTTTTTGTCATGATCAATCATTTAATAATGTTAGAATCAAACATACAAAGCATACACAAAAATAGATACACAGATTTACGTGGAAAATCCTACGGAGAGGGACAAAACATAGAGGCTCTCAATCCCTAATCTCCCTCACTTGAGATTAGGTTTATCTTCACTAAGACTGAAAAATAAAGAGAGGGATGAATACATATATAGAGAATGATCGGTAAGCAGTCCCTCATCCAAAGATCTGTTTACCCATATAACTATGATAACTCAACACCCCCTCAAGTTGGGCATACATATCCACCGTGTCTAACTTCCCTACATTCAACTGAAATTGTACTGTAGGAAGCTCATTTGTGAAGAGATCAGATGCATGATCAATAGATTTCAGGTAAGGAAGACACAACATCCCATCATCAATCTTCTCACAAATGAAGTGTCTATCAATCTCCAAATGCTTTGTTCTATCATATGCATTACATGGTTGTTGACCAAGTTTATTGCAGCCTTGTCAGAAAACATCTTCATTGGCATGCTAAAATTGATGCCAAAGTCATGGAGCAGAATTTTTAGTCATACAATTTCTGTAACATCATTGGCAAGAGCTCGATATTCCGCTTCAGCACTTGATCTTGAATCCACATTCCGCTTCTTACTTCTTCTAATAACAAAATTTCCACATAGATATACCTCATAGTCTGAGATGGATCTTCTGTCATCAACAGAGCCAACCCAATCAACATCAGTGTATCCTTTAATAATGACCTCTGATGAATCTCTAATTCTCACTCTTTATTCTTTTATTTTAGCTAATTATCTTGGCAAAGCATCATGTAAATAGATATAAATACAATAAGTTAGCATTATGCATGCATGTGTTTATATTGCATAATTAGCATGTATTTTTGAATAAAGAAAAAGAAAAAGGAAGGAGGTATTTAGAATAAATACATAGTGAACCCGAACCCCAAGAGAGGGCCAAGCATTAGCCTGATCGCCGAATAAAACAAGTAGAGAGAGATAGGGTCCACTCTATATTGTACATATCATTGGTGTAAATAAATAAATTATTTTTGATAAAATAAAAATAAAATATTCTTTTTACCTCCTTGTATATATTTCTAAAAATAAAACAAAAATTAGAAAAATAAAAATAGAATAAAATTCTCTCTCCTTTATACATAATATGTGTATACATATTTTCTTCTTTATTTATTATATACCTGTAAATAAATAATAAAAATACAATAAAAATTATTTCGTACTTCAGAAACTATGTTGTAAATAAATAAAATGTAAAATTGGGGCATTTGTGTAAAAACAACAAAATAAAAATAATGGTACAAAATACATAGGTATATTATATCTATATATAATACACTATACTATATATAGACTAATTTGTTTTCAAAAAAAAATGAAAATCACAAAAAAATAGTTTGAAAAATAACAAACATTTTTTATTTTATACACTTTTTGATTTAAAGTTATTTACTATTTTTTAATTTGTAATTATTTTTGTAAATCCTATTTCCTGATTAGTCCACATCAAGTTGTTGACCCCGGTCAACCCCCTCTTCCCGGGCTTGACCGGACCCGACCTCTTCACAGGACTATTTTCTTCGATTTTTCCCGGGCGGATCACGCAACCCCTCGCCCTGATTCTCCTCCCGTGGACTCTCCTAGGATCCAGAACCCTCGCGGATCCCTGGGAAGGCGTGGATCTCCTTCGGTTCGCGTGCCCTTGCCCGATTTCTCCAGCCTCCTGGGAACCTTATAAAATCTCTCATCCGCCTTGTAGGAGAGGTAGCTCATGCCTCGCTCCTATTTCTAACTCTAGCCACCTCCAACTGAGTGACAACTGCTCGGAGCACCGCTCGACGCTCGATTTGGTGCAACAGAGCCGACGCTCAACCTTCGTAGCCGGACCTCCGCTGCGAGTAGCCTCCCCCGTCTTCCACATCGAGGTTGAGGCCATCACCCCGATGTTCATCCTCACCTGGATCTCAGGAGCACATCCCGATCTTCAGGTGACCTCTCTATCCTTCGCATTCCTTGTTTGATATGGTCATTCTATTCAGCGTCGCCGCGTGTTCACCTGCTCCGACCGGCCGGTCGGAGCCCCGTTATCCACTTCCAGCCGTTACAATAGACCCGTACGCTCGCCCTCCATCTTGCTCTGCAACCTGATCAACCTTAGCCTCGACCATCAGGCCGAGATTAGGACCTAGATCTCCTCTTCCACATTCGCCGGAGATCGAACATCGCCCCCCTCCGCTTCTTTGGCTTTTAGCGTCAATAATCCAGACCGGAGCACTACCCCGAGTCCCAACTTCCTCTTGCAGGCATTTGCACGTGTTAAGGACCCCCGATTTCGTTCATCAGAGGTTCGTCGGAGCATCTCCAGGCCTATGTCTTCGCCACGCTCATCCGGTCGTTGGCTTCTCCATCGGGCCTGCTCAGTCGACGCGAAAGTCTCCCACGATCACTCATGTGCCTTCCGATCGACCATCGGAGCTGAGGGTCACCTCCTTGGCGTCGGTGAAGTTCATCCCAGTGATGTTCGTCCATGCTACTCCAACACTGTTGGATCAGCCCTGCCCCTCCAGATCGCATCAGGATCGCCGGCATAGCAGGCTTTTCAGACAGTTGGATGTCAGATCTGGCGCATCTGCGCCCCACGTCCCTGGCCAGTTCTGGAGCGTCAGATCTGACA
The DNA here is from genome assembly GCA_037367405.1 of Ottelia alismoides. NCBI lineage: Eukaryota > Viridiplantae > Streptophyta > Magnoliopsida > Alismatales > Hydrocharitaceae > Ottelia > Ottelia alismoides. Next base: position 116,679 of record JAZKJV010011886.1, on the reverse strand, counting down.
CCTGCGACAGATCAGAGCCACACGTTCGCGCCTCCATCAGCGGCCTCCACGTCTCCCACGCGCCCGTCACGAGCTACAAGGGTATATTTCTCTTTTTACCATGTACTTTCTATGTTTTATGTTTTAGTCTGTAAATAAAAGTTGTAGTTAGAACTATTTGCACTTTCGTCCCTAGGGTTTCTGGTATTTACGTTTTAGTCCTCCATGTCTGGAGACACGTGCTGGATCACGTGAACTGTGATGTTTTTGCATGTTTGGCCTTGGACATTTTTATGTTAATGTTTGAATGAGAAGTTTTCTGAATTTGCACTTATGCCCCTGTGAACGTTGTATTGCGCATGTGCTTGAATTTATTAGAAATTTTGCAGGGACACTCCTGGGCTTTGTGTGCGTGTTCTTATTTGGTCCAAAAACTTGAACTATTTGCATTTAGGTTTTTATGACATGTGTGCCTTTTTTTTAATTAAATAAATATCAAATCTGGTCCAAAAATTTCCCAAAAATTACCAGTAGCTCCTGCTACTGTGTAATATTTTTGGTAATTTTTGTGATGCAATTTGCTTATATTTGTATTTTCTAAAAATCAGAAGTCCTAAAAAGTGTGTCTGCCTAATTTAAAAAATCCATAAAAATACAAAAATACCCCTAAAAATTCTACAAAAATTCGTGGATGCTTGTTTTTGCTATGTTTGAATTTCTGTAGCATTTTGTTTCATTATCTTTTGTAAAACCCTTAAAAATCGCAAAAAACAAAAATCTTAAAAAAATCATTAAAAATTATATAAAATTTAAAAAATGTGTTTTCAATTTCTATAATTAGCTATTTTTATCTATTTTCACATAAAGTTGCAGCCAAGAATTTAGGGACACTTTAGATATTTTAAAGTTGCTTTTTTATCTAGGTTGTACACTATTTGCATATTTTGCCTTTCTTTTATTTTTAGAAAATTAGATAAAAATATGAAAAATTCCATAAAATATCCAAAAACACTTGCATATTTTAAAAATAAAAAAACATTTTTATTTGAAATTTTTAAGCCTTTTTAGTCTTAATAAAAATTGTTGCAGTGTGATTTCTTGAATTTTCTTATTCCTTTTCTTATTAGAAAATATAAAAAAATTGCTAATTAAAAACCACCAAAAATATGTCTCTCCATTTCTGATTTCTCGACTACTTCGTAGGCTTAGCCCGTGCTCCTTGTGTTCGATCCTGATGGCTTTACCAGGTTAAATAAATAGCGAGACCGCCTCTTTCGATTTTTGTGTTTCATTGCTTTTATTGGTGGTCTTATTTTTCTTGATTGATCGTGCCTTACGATTCGGGTCGCAACGACCTTAGATATTACTTAACCCGATTTGTCTGGGGTCGTCATCAGAATGGTGTCGTTGCCGGGGAGCACGGCTTAGTAGTCGGTTTTCAGCCTTCCTTATTTCATTTTTTTCTTTTTTTCTTTTTATCTTTCTTCTTATTTACTTGCTTGCTTTTTTATTTTTATTTTTATTTCTTCATTTATTTCATTTTATTAGCATATGGCTCTATTTGATATAACTGTGTTTCTGACCTACTCTTGTTTCACCTTTTGCGCGAGGAACCGCTCGAGGTCGCTTTGGAGGAGACCCGTACTCGGAGGGAAGCAGGAGCAGCACAAGAGTAGTTATAGCTGATAGAGTAGCATAGAGTAGTTAGCACATTTCAATTGATTATTATTATTATTGTAATAATACAGGGACTCTTGGACAGTTGTAAACTTGGCTTATCGAGGTCTGTTTCGCCGAGCACAGGTGTGCTCGGGGGACCTCCGCGATTTTCGTCGGTTTTGGTTTCTTTCGACTTTTCTTTTATTTTTGATTCTCGAAGAATTTGGCCCTTAGATTTAGGATTTTCTCTAATTGTGATGTAATTAATTAAGGTACAATCCTTAATTATCTGCATGCACCTATAGATCGTAATTGGACTTAATTAATTAAATCCCAAGAAAAAGTTAACTTTGTCACTTGAGAGGTCACGTACCGCTAGAGGTCGTATACATCGCGTGCAGGATACGTTGTGGCGGACACCGATCGGCATCAGAGACCGGACTCCGACCTCTCTCTTTAACATGTTAGCTACTGTTCTTCACGTGTAGAAATTGCTCATCTAAGGCCATTTTCTTCTTGCATCATATAGGCAGTTTTATTTCTGTCTTTAATTTATGTGTGGATCACCCTGCATGTAGAGTGCTGGTGACAGGTACGCATCTTTGACTTTGCATGCATCATCGTGTTTGACCACGCATCAGGTTTTTTGACTTCTCCCCCCTGTTTTTGGACTTAAAATAACCAGGAGATCAAAAAAATCGTTAGATGTTTGTTTGTTTATTAAAAAATCCCTAAAAAATGAATATCATAAAATTAGGACTGCTAAACAAACTTGACCATAAAAGACACATGACTTAAAAATCTATCTTGGGAGAGCAATCCCCTCATTGTTTGGTTTGCATGCGCAAGAGAGTGACCCGCACACTAGGCTAGAACCATACCTGATCTTTCACCAGACTACTGGTCTTGGGGTTAGTCGTTCTCCAGTGAGGATCGCTCTGATTTCCGGTAAAGTAAGCCATGATATCCTTAACAGATCGAGTTGATTGGGTAGCCGGTAAACGATCCGCAACTTGTACTGGCTAGGAAAGATCTAGCTTTGGGATTGGACCAGTTTCCTGAGAGCACCGGGTTCCTACTAGCTTGCTTAATCACTCTGCTAGACTGAATTATCACCTAAAATAAAATCGACAAGATAAAAGACCGAACCTTGACGGTCATCAGCTCTCAGTGTTGAGTAGGTGAATTGGGGGTTTGTTTTCTGATCTTATTTGTTTTCAGATCCCATCCGCCTTTATCTCCAGATCACGATGATGGGTCGGAGGTCCCTTAGACAGCCCTTGGTTGCACCGCTTTCAAGCACTCCGCCCCATTTATCTAGGTTGGTTCCTGAGAGCCCAGACCCGCTCTCCAAACCCGAATTCGACTCTGCCTTGTTCCCCCTCGACCACCCTTCTTTCAGTTCCGATGTGTCCAAGAAGAGACTGGAGCAGATATATATTCATTTAACTGCATCTGAGTTCAGATCTTTTGCCTTGCAGAGACCCAAGAGATGGCCAGCAATGAGGAGTGCACCGATGGACCATCCCAGACCACCGTGTATGTTCTAGATTAGGACGCCATCAACAACACCCCGTTAGCTTCCTTAAAGATGATACAACGACAGATCCGAGACCAGGGGCTTTCATGGCTGATATGCACAGAGAGATGGCTCAGATGCGAGCTGACAGAGGAGAGAACAACTCGGAGGAGGAGATGGACCACATCCAGATGAGCCACAGGAGCCAGTCTGACCAGCCCGCCCGATGAGAGAGTTGCACAACCCTAGTGCAACTCTGACACACCGTTGGATTCAGCTTCCAACAATCCTGGGAGATTTCAAGCTCCCTCCTCAGACGATTCAGTTGTTGCCCAGATTCACGGGCTAGCCACCGAGGAGCCACATCTATATCTCCAAGAGTTTGAGATGATTTGAAGCACGGTCCACGACAGATTCGTGGATGAGGATACCATCAAGATGATGGCTTTTTCATTCTCCCTTGCTGACAGAGCAGCTTATTGGCTGAAGCATTTGGGGAGATACGTCACTTTATGGGAACAGCTCCGGAATGAGTACTTGAACAAGTACTATCCACTCGACCGGACGAATGCAGCTCGAGCCCTCATCAACAACTTCTCTATGCTTCCCAACGAGCAATTCAATGAGGCATGGGATCGCTTCAGAGAGCCCATTGACCGGTGTCTACACCATGATATATCCAAGCCCAACCTAGTGCAGAGTTTCTTTTGTGGGCTGACACCAGAGTTACAGGGGCTCGTGAACGCTTCTTGTGGGGATCCTAATTCATCAAGGATGAAGACCAGGTCTGGGCCATATGTGAGGAGATGGTCGAGAACTACACCGTCATGTCCCAGACCCGTCTTTACACTCAGAGGAAGCCCCCACCCCAAGTCGTGACCTATCAGAGGATATCACGGGTCAATGCAGGTCCTTTCACATCTTCAGCAGCCGCAGCACAAGCAGAGTCGTTGGCCGCTGATATGGGAATCATCAGCGAGAAGCTGGACCTCATCGAGATCATCGAGAAGAAACAGTGCCAGGATATGACGTAGATTGACCAGTTGGCACAGACACTGAGTGACCTGAAGGCCCAGATCATGTGCCTCTAGGAGGCACAGACGACTTCTCCACCCCGTCTCAGGTCACGGGCTGACGCCAGCAGCAGCAGCTCGACCCAGCCCTTTGCCCATTACAGACAGGTCCATCATATTCAGGCGGAGCCATTCCAGCAGTCGCAGCACCAGTACGTCCAGCCACCACCGTCTCAGGACACTCAGATGGTGGTGTACTAGCAAGACCAGCCCTTGGTAGTCCTTCCTCCACCCTCTTTCGAGCAGGAGCCATTGATGGAAGTCAATGGGATTTGGCACGACCGACAGCTGGTAGGGATTCGCCGAGACCATCCCGGATTCTGGTGGTCAACCGAAGGTGCCTCATCCCAACAGCAGCCTCCAATTCAGGGTGGATAGTACAGCCAGTCCCAGCAGCAGCAACCCCAATTCCCACACCAGTCACAGCAGCAGCAACAGCATTACCAGCAGATTCCTCGTCCCTACCGGCAGGGACAACCGTGGAGGCAGCACCAGCAGCAGCCTCAGCAATACTCTCAGTATCCCCCTCATCCTTCCCATCAGCAGCCTCACTTCCAAAGAGGCAACCCGTCCAGTTCTCATGGGGCAGCCTATGAGAACCCAGCACTCGACGACTTAGCCCGCCTTCTTTTCGATCAGCAGGCCACTTTCAGGCAGGAGATAGACGAGTTCCACAAGGAGATGAGGGAGATCATCAAGGGTAAGGCCGCCATACCCGCTGAGATCGAGCCAAACCCAAACAACCTGAAGAGAAATCTGAGCAGGTACAGTTCACAGAGGTTACCACTCGTAGTGACTCATTGAGTGATATTGCTTCATATACATTTGATGTTGACTTTGTTACACTTAGGAGCGGTAGGATGCCAGTCGGCGGTGCCTCGTCTTAGCGATGACACCACGAGGATGCAGAAGCGCCAGACGAGGAGGATAGCGGTGCTGATGCCGCTTATTATTATGATGACGGTGGTGCTGACGCCACCAAGGATGTTGATCTAGGCGACGGTACTGAGGTCGTCGTGATCCCAGTTGCAGAGGGTGGTACTGATGCCACAAGATGTTCAGATGCTGAGCCAGATTGTGGTGCTGATGCTACAGTTCATGATGTCGTGGGTGGTACTGAGGCCACCCCTTCTATTCCAGTTGTATTTCCTTCAGTTTCTGTACCCCGGGACTCTATAGAAAATATCAAAAAGATTAATAAAGGAAAGGGTTCTTTATCTTCGAGTCCATATGTGGTGATACTTGTATGGACTCTATTTCTTCTCAGCAGCAGGGACCCATTCCTAGCCCTCTATTTGAGGAGGGTCCAACCATCCCCTTTCCTCAAGCACTTCGCTTGGCTAAGGGGAATAAAAAAGAAAATCCAAAAAAAATCCCAGCAGTTAGAGTTCAGCTAGCAGATGATCGATAGATTTCAGATTCTGTTGGCTCTGCAGGAGGCACTTGAGCACATCCCTCTCTTCAAGAGGAACTTGAGAGAGAAGACTACCATCCACATGAAGAAGAGAAACCATCATGCAGAGATCCATGTGCTCACTCGTGCCACCTGCTTCGCCATCCAGAACTGTCTGCCAGCTAAGAGGCCAGATGCAGGAGCTCCCTATGTCAGATGTCATACCCATGAGCAGAGATTCGATCAGACTCCATTAGACAGTGGCTCTTCCATCAACCTCCTCCCGGCAGCCTTACTCGACCGATTCAAGTTTGCCCTCTTCAACAGAGCAGGACAGTCCTTCAAAGGGGTTGTTGAAGGACGTGGTCGTCACAATTCAGGGCCTGAAATTCCCCGTGGACTTTGTTGTGTTGGACATGGAGATCCCTGAGTCTGTGACCGATACCCCCATTATTTTAGGATGTCCATTCTTGACCACAGCCAAGGCGGTGTCTGACCATGACAGTGGAAAGGTATACTTTCGCGTCGAGGGCGAGAGTATACAAATAGAGACGATCGACGAGACTAGAGCACGAGATTCAGCTTGCTCAGAGCAGCACAGTGATTCAGAGCAGATGATAGAGGCAGAGCGAGACGTCCACCAGGAGTGCGATTTTGTGATTACTGATGATGAAGCCGCTTGGTCTGATCCCGTTTCACGGGCCATCCTCTCACATTCACACTCTAAAGATTCCCAGATCCCAACAAAGGAGAGCTTGGAGAGCAGACTCTTAGTAGAGGATACATTCGAGGCTGCGGACCTTGTTCAGGATAGTGAGGCAGATTATATTTCCGGTGATTCAGATTCAGATCCCTCGGAGTCAGATTTAGATTGGGCCGAATTTGATGAGTTGATACAGTGTCTGATTCCTACAGAGCCAGCAGCTAGGGTGGAGACTAATCCGATACAGATTACATATACACCAGCAGGGAATTCTACATCAGTTCGGCATGATGAGCGAGAGTTCTCCCATGCATATTTGGTTGCATTCACTCGGACATTTTAGAGGTCGGATTTGCCAGCTCCCAGTTGCCCAGAACTGAAGCCTTTGTCGCAGTCGCTGAAGTATAGATTCCTTGCGGGCGAGCATGAGATGCATCCAGTCATTATCTCAACAGATTTGACTGGAGAGCAAGAATCTCGTTTGATAGAGGTTCTTGAAAAGAACCGCAAGGCGATAGGATGGAGCATAGCTGATCTCCAGGGGATAAGTTCGGCCTTGTGCTCCTACCATATCTATCTCGAAGAGGATGCTAAGCCATCATGTGAGTTCCACCGACGGTTGAACCCGAATCTTCGAGAGGTTGCATGAAGGAGATTTCAAAATGGTCGAGCGTTGATTTTATCTACCCCATCTCCGACTCCAAATGGGTTAGTCCATTACATGTGGTGCCCAAGAAGACGGACATCATTACAGTTGTGAGTGAGTCGGGAGAGGAGATAGCTACCCAGGTACCTACTTCTTGGAGGGTTTGTGTGGACTACAGATGATTGAATCAGGCCACCAAGAAGGATCATTTCCCGCTGCCTTTTATGATCAGATTATAGAGAGACTAGTTGGGAAGAGTCATTACTGCTTTCTTGACGGGTACTCTGGCTACAATCAGGTAGCCATTGCGCCCGAAGACCAGGACAAGATAACATTCACATGTCCGTTTGGGACCTATGCTTTCAGATGGATGCCTTTGGTCTATGTAACGTCCTGACGACATTCCAAAGGTGCATGTTGTCTATCTTCTCGGACATGGTGGGTGACTGTTAGGAGGTCATCATGGATGACTTTTCGGTCTATGGCAATGGATTTGATGCTTGTCTTGATTGCCTAGACCGCGTCCTTCAGCGCTGCATTGAGGTTCATCTTATTTTACTCTGGGAGAAGAGTTATTTCATGGTGACTCAAGGAAAGGTGATTGGTCATATCATCTCCAACAGGGGCATGGAGGTTGTTCAGGCCAAGGTGGATATCATCAGGAAACTCAATCAATCGTCCAACCTGCGAAAGTTACGGTCTTTTCTGGGCATGTCGGTTTCTACCGACGATTCATTCATGATTTCAGCAGTATTGCTCGACCGTTGACTGATTTGCTGACAAAAGACACCGAGTTCATTGTAGATGATAAGTGTCTTGCATCCTTTGACACTCTCAAGAGTCTAGTTGTTGAGGCTCCTGTCCTGCAGCCGCCTGATTGGTCTCTCCCATTTGAGATCATGACGGATGCCTCCGATTTTGTCATAGGGTCCGTGCTAGGACAGAGGAGGGATGGAGTACCTTTTGCCAGCGGAACTACACCGTCACTGAGAAAAAGATGCTAGCCGTAGTTTTTGCCTTGGACAAGTTTAGATCGTATATCATTGGATCCGAAGTGACTATCTTTACTGACCATACCGCCATCAGGTAAAGCGAGACTGACTAGATGGATCCTTCTACTCCAGAAGTTTGATATTGAGATTAAGGATAAATCTGGAGTCAAGAATGTGGTGGCGGATCATCTCTCCCGATTAGAGAATCTTGAGGAATCTGAGCAGACTGATCCCATTTCTGAGACCTTCCCAGATGAGGCGATCCTTGTTATCGCCTCACTCCCGTGGTACGCTGACATTGTGAACTATCTTGTTGCCAAGAAAGCTCTACAAGATTGGCCCAGGCAGCGACTTGAAACCTTCCTTACGAAGGCCAAGTTTTATCACTGAGAGGATCTCATCCTTTATCATGAAGGAGGGGATAGCGTCTAGCGTTGGTGCATTCCTCAGGAGGAGCACCATAGCGTCCTCACATACTGCCACAATCTTGAGGCAGGAGGACATCATTCTGGGAGGAGAACGACATAGAAAGTGCTCCAATCCGGCCTATGGTGGCCTACCCTCTTCAAGGATTCTGATGAATTCGTGAAGAGGTGTACCGACTGTCAGAGGATGTGTACTTGTGGACAACGTGATATGATGTCGATGCATCCCATTCACTTCTGTGAGGTTTTTGACGTATGGGGCATCGATTTCATGGGTCCATTCCCTAAGAGTCAGGGATTCGAGTACATTCTATTGGTCGTGGATTATGTGAGTCGTTGGGTTGAGGCCATTCCCGTCCGAACCGCAGATGCTAGGACTGTTTGCAAATTTTTGAGGAAGAACATCATTTCACGGTTTGGGGTGCTTAGATTATTGATATCTGACGGGAGGTCTCACTTTATCAATGAAAAGGTAAAGGCCCTTGCTAGCGAGTTCAGCATAGACCATCGAGTTGCCACTCCATATCATCCACAGACCAATGGTCTTGCTGAAGTATCGAATATGGAGATCAAGACGATATTGCAGAAGGTAGTCCGCCCAGACCAAAAGGATTGGTCACAACTTTTGAACTCGATCTTTTGGGCATATCGGACTTCCTTCAAGATTATTCAAGGTACATCTCCCTTTCATCTCGTTTATGGCAAGCCATGCCATTTACCTGTTGAGATTATGCAAAAGTCACTTTGGGTTATCACAGATATATTATTGGATCCAGTGTGTATAGGTGATCAAAGGAAGGCAGAATTGACAGCCCTGGAGGAGCTTAGAGATACAGCCTTTTCGAGCAGCTACAGTATAAGGAACGAGTGAAGATATGGCATGATTCTCATATCAGCCATAAGTAGTTTGAGCCATATCAGAGAGTATGGTTGTTTGATGCCAGGCTTAGATTATTTCCAGGGAAGTTGCAGAGCAAGTGGAAGGGACCATACCTAGTCTGAAAGGTATATGACAATGGGAGTATCGATATATCTGAGATGTCATTTGAGTCTACCTTTCGTGTTAACGATCAGCGTCTCAAACCATATCTAGATCTTGAGTCGTTGGTCGTTGACGTCGTCCCAATTCACTTTGCATGAGATGTGGTCTTTGACTCACATCAGTTGCATCTCATGCCTGATTATCACTGTCTTTCGCCTTGTATAGATCCAGATGTCCATATCATCTCATTCTTTAGTCCAACACCCCATCCGCATCTTGTGATTACGCTATACTTAGGGTGCACTTTACCCTAAGTATATGGAAGATGTAAGACTCTTGATTATTCTTTTGATTCTTTTTACCTCTGTTTTGTTGCCTACTTAGGGATATTTTACCCTAAGTATAGGGGAGGTAGACCATGTACATTCTATCACTCGGTCTTCCCTTTACGTACAGTCTGCTGTACTTAGGATTACCTGACCCTAAGTATAGGGGGAAACACCAAGCCCTTTTCATTCTATTCTTTGATTCGTCATTGTAGTATAGCATTCCTTTTCACTTCCCTGTACTAAGCACGAGTTATGTCTTCTTCATCGCTCTTGATTCACTCTGAGGACATCGTTCGAGCTAAGTATAGGGGGCGTATATATATTACATATATACTTTAGCCATAACTCGTACTTTGTGTGAGTGTATTAATAAATAAAATGGCTAAAATCCTTTATCTAAAAAATCGTAAAAATTTAAAAAAAAATCCTGTACATGAAATTTTTCTTGCACATACATAGCTATTTACAAAAATTATTTTTGTATAAATGTTTGTAAAAAATATTTTATTTGTAAAAATGTTGTAAATATTTTGGTATCAAAACTATGTATATAGTACAAAATTTTTGTAAAATATTTGAAAAATAAAAGTTTGCAAAAATCCTTGTGTAAATATTTGTAAATAGTTTGCAAAACTTCTGCATCCATGCATACATTCAAACATTTTTCAAAAATTTTGCACACTTTCAAAAACCTTGTATAAAAAGAATGTTGTATATACTTGTACAGTTTTTCTGAATCATAGTTGACATTTAAATTAGACTGGAATTAAATTGGAAAATGGAGCTTGGTTAAAACCTTAATCCACCTAATTATAAGAGGAACCTTATAGGACTTAGGGTTGAGTCTTTTTAGGTCCATTAGTGACTTAATTCTTTGAGTCCACTAGGCTATGATCACATGTCATCTTGATGAGCCTAAGTAGAACATTTAACAACGCACACATGACTCTCACAGACAATGGCTTTATTTGCACCAACACCTTACACATAGCTCTCTACGGATAAGGTGGTGAGGAGGTAGTTTCCTTTGGCTTGGGGTAGCGTATGAGGGTAGTACTTCTAGGCGTAACCTCTCGTCTTCTTTTAGTGAAGGAAGTGCTTCACAACTTGGTCTGGCAGTGTTGAGGTCTAAAGACAAGAGTTGTGGGTTGCAATAATGCTTCAAAAGAGGGATAGTCTACTGGCTCAAGAGGAAAAAGTCCTTATGTATATATGTTGCACCATGTAGATATGTTGTACATATGCACATCAAAAAATATGTAAAAGAAAGAAAAACTCCAAAAAAAGTGGTGGGTCTGATAGAAAATAAAATACCCACCGTAATGTATATAGCCCAATAAAGCAAATCTTATGTTACCCATTCTCATCTCATGAATCTTGCAGCAGGGAGACTTAGCTACACTGGTTGGGCTCCCAAGGATACATGGCTACACTGGTCATGGTCCATTCTCTCCTTTCCCCTCTTCTTGAGCCACTTGAACTTGAACTTAGAAGGGAATACCCCGCTCCTCGAGGAAAGAGCTGCCAGACTAGGGCATTAGAGTTACCTTGTTGAGGGGGTTGTTACTTTGCCATTTCTGAGTTGGGGAGCTACATATCACTTACACAGTATAAGAAAAGATTCATGGTCATTAGAGTTTGTGTATGTAGACTTGTTTTGATCTGGATTATTGAGGAGTCATGACCATAGATTGGTGGAACTTAGAGGTTGTAGAGTCTTAAACTTAGGTCCAAATAAGGTTCTGACAAATTAATAATCCAAAGGTCTGACTAAGCTCCATACTCCAATTTAACGAAGACAAGTTTAATAATCAACATTGATTCTCCTTTTTCTTTTCTTTCTCTTTTCACTTCTTTTTCAAATAAGTGTTTGCTAACGGGCTAGCAAAGGTAAAGTATAGGGGGTGATGAATCCCTGATTCTCACTCTTTATTCTTTTATTTTAGCTAATTATCTTGGCAAAGCACCATGTTAATAGATATAAATACAATAAGTTAGCATTATGCATGCATGTGTTAATATTACATAATTAGCATGTATTTGTAAAAAAATACAAGAATAAAGAAAAAGAAAAAGGAAGGGGGTATTTAGAATAAATACAGAGTGACCCGAACCACAAGAGAGGGCCAAGCATTGGTCTAATCGCCAAATAAAACAAGTAGAGAGAGATATTGCCCATTCTATATTGTACATATCATTGGTGTAAATAAAAAAATTATTTTTGATAAAATAAATATAAAATATTCTTTTTACCTCCTTGTATATATTTCTAAAAATAAAACAAAAAATAGAAAAATAAAATAAAAATAGAATAAAATTCTCCATCCTTTGTACATAATACATGTAAACATATTTTCTTCTTTATTTATTATATGCATGTAAATAAATAATAAAAATACAATAAAAATTAGTTCATACTTCAAAACTTATGTTGTAAATAATTAAAATGTAAAATTGGGGTATTTATACAAAAATAATAAAATAAAAATAATTGTACAAAATACATAAGTATATTATACTTGTATACAATACACTATACTATATATAGACTAATTTATTTTTCAAAAAAATAAATAAATATCACAAAAAAATAGTTTGAAAAATAACAAACATTTTTTTATTTTATACACTTTTTTGATTTAAAGTCATTTATTATTTTTTATTTAATTTGTAAGTATTTTTGTAAATCCTATTTTCTGATTGGTCCACGTCAGGTTGTTGACGCCGGTCAACCCCCTCTTCCCGGGCTTGACCCGACCCGACCTCTTCACTGAACCGTTTTCTTCGATTTTTCCCGGGCGGATCACGTAACCCCTCGCCCCGATTCTCCTCCCATGGACTCTCCGAGGATCCAGAACCCTCGCGGATCCCTAGGAAGGCACGGATCTCCTTCGATTCGCATGCCTGTTCCCAATTTCTCCAGCCTCCTGGGAACCTTATAAAATCTCTCATCTGCCTTCCAAGAGAGGAATCTCGTGCCTCGCTCCCAATTCTAACCCTAGCCACCTCCAGTTGTGATGCAAACGGGTTCCGGCGTCGACGATAAAAATAAGATATTTGGCGGTGGGATTTCGGTGGAGAATTTGGAAGGGTTGAGAAGAAGAACTCGTCGGTAACGAGGGGTTTTGGAGAGGAAGAAGCGCGGGAGATCGCGTGGGGAAGGAGGAACGAGAGAGAGATAGAGAGAATAATTCTCAATTTTGATTCATAATTGACTGTCTAACAATACCGGACTACCATCTCTTTATATAGGAGAGATGGTTTACAAAAATAGTAAACAATTTAAAATTGACAACCAACTTTATCCTAATTGGACTCTGACAACTTTCAATTGCCCTCTAATTACTCTAATTAGACTCTAACTAATTCAATTGACCAAAATTACCATTAAAATCTACGAAATAAACGTTGAGATCACAGGCGATCTCAATTATTTAATTAGACCATTACGACCCTAAAAACGTAATTAAAATTGACTACTAATTAATTAGATAAATGTGGCCCTATAATTTGGGGTCACGCTGCATCAACTCTCCACCGCTTTAAAAATTTGGCTCCTGACGAGTTGCGTGATGTAGGTGGATCGTTGGAGAAATCATCCTTGAATTGAGGCTTCAATTTCCTCCCATTCGATTCTTTTCAACGTTACGTTTGTAATTCTTTTCCACCGAGGGATATGACTGCAATTGTTCTACCCCTTCGTTTAAAAGATAGCCACAATATAATTTGATCTGCAATTGGCCCTTTTGGTAACTTATCTTGTGAGGAGGGGGCTGCCTGAAAATTTTCCAAAACATTTCACCCCAACTAGAATCCCTGTTAGGGGATGCGATTGAAATATGGGATTTATGGGAAAAAATTTTGCAATTTTTTCCAAATGATCTCCAGTCCCCACAGTCGTGGGATTCGCATCCCGTCTCCTTCGGGCCACCCGTTAGGGTTCGCTCGTGTATATTGCCGCCCCGATGGGGACCCATCTTTCGGTGCAGGCGTAGGTGGCTTTTCCGCGGTGGTGGTGGCGGCTGGAGCGCGGCGGTGGGAAGCGGCTCACGGGGAGCGGACTAGAGGAGCGGAGGCGCTGTGAGGGGATCGGCTAGCGGAGGCGCTGTGACTGGACTGCTACAGGGGCGCCGCGACCGTTGCTGGCGTGGTTGGAGGAAAGGCAAGGTGCGGGGCGCGGGGGGGGGGGGGGGGGGGGGGGGGGGAACAGACCGGGTTTGGTGGGGCGGTGGGGTGAGGCGCACCAAGTCGCACGAGGGGGAGGCGGAATCGGGGTGGGGAAGGGTGTCAGAGGGGAAATGGCGTGGTAGGGGGATAGTGACAGGGTGGTGGCGCGGTTGAGGGTGGGGAAGGTGGAGGAAGGGCGGGGGAGAAGGCCGCAGGGAGGAGGGGGTTTTGGGGTAAGGCGTTGGGAGGGGGCGTGGGAAGGCGGCGATGAAGGCTGATCGGGGTAGCGGCGCGGGTTCTGGCTGGAGGGGCGGGTTCTGGGCTGTCGGCTTGACGGGGGTGGGGGAGGGTGCCGGTGAGGTTGGGGCCTGGGTTGGGGTTGAGACAGCGAGGGCAGCGGGTGGTAGCGGTGGTGCGGAAGGGGCCGGGACGGGGGTTGTGGGGCTGGGGAGGGGAGGGCACGGCGGGCTGGCGATAGCGAGGCGAGGGGGAGGAGGGCCGTGGAACCGGGGAGAGAGGCGAGAGGAAGATGGGGGGCTTGGGACTGTAGTGGGAATTACGTGGGAAGGTTGGGGTGGCGCCGGGATGGTTGGAGGGGGCAGCGGGGCCGATTCCGGCGACGGATTTGGTTCTGGAAAGTGCTGGACAGCGGCCGATTCATTGATTTTTCCTTCTAAAACGATCTGGACAGCAGCGGATTCTTCGTGGACAGCGAGCTTTTCGTCGTGGCCGGCGAGATCTTCGTCGGTTAGAGCGTCCAACCATGCGTGCACCTTGATGCATGATATAAGTCGCTGATGGAACTTCTTTGAACGATACGGATCATGAGATGGGCGGCGGAGACCGAACTTCGAACACCAATAGTCGACAGGATCGTCGAATCGTAGGAACGATTCGATATCCATGCTCTGATACTAATTGATGCAAACGGGTTCCGGCGTCGACGATAAAAATAAGATATTTGGTGGTGGGATTTCGGTGGAGAATTTGGAAGGGTTGAGAAGAACTCGTCGGTAACGAGGGGTTTTGGAGAGGAAGAAGCGCGGGAGATCGCGTGGGGAAGGAGGAACGAGAGAGAGATAGAGAGAATAATTCTCAATTTTGATTCATAATTGACTGTCTAACAATACCGGACTACCATCTCTTTATATAGGAGAGATGGTTTACAAAAATAGTAAACAATTTAAAATTGACAACCAACTTTATCCTAATTGGACTCTGACAACTTTCAATTGCCCTCTAATTACTCTAATTAGACTCTAACTAATTCAATTGACCAAAATTACCATTAAAATCTACGAAATAAACGTTGAGATCACAGGCGATCTCAATTATTTAATTAGACCATTACGACCCTAAAAACGTAATTAAAATTGACTACTAATTAATCAGATAAATGTGGCCCTATAATTTGGGGTCACACTGCATCAAGTTGAGTGACAGCTGCTCGGAGCACCGCTTGACGCTCGATTTAGTGCAGCATAGTCGACGCTCAACCTTCGTGGTCGGACCTCCGCCGCGAGTAGCCTCCCCTGCCTTCCGCATCGAGGATGAGGCCATCACCCAGACGTTCATCCTCGCCTGGAGCTCAGGAGCACATCCCGATCTTCAGGTGACCTCTCTATCCTTCACATTTCCTTATTTGATCTGATCGTTCCATTCAGCACCGACGCGTGTTCACCTGCTCCGACCAACCGGTCGGAGCCCCGTTATCCACTTCCAGCCGCTCCGATAGACCCACGCGCTCGCCCTCCATCTTGCTCCGCAACCTGATCAACCTTAGCCTCGACCATCGGGTCGAGATTAGGACCTAGATCTCCTATGCCACCTTCGTCGGAGATCGAACATCCCCCCCCCTCCGCTTCTTTGGCTTTTAGCATCAATAATCCAGATCGGAGCACTGCCCCGAGTCCCAGCTTCCCCTTGCAGGCATTTGCACGCACTGAGGACCCCCGATTTTGTTCATCAAAGTTCGTCAGAGCAACTCCAGACCTCCGTCTTTGCCACGCTCATCCGGTCAGTGGCTTCTCCATCGGGCCCGCTCAGTCGACGTGGAAGTCTCCCACGATCACTCATGTGCCTTCCGATCAACCATCGGAGCTGAGGGTCACCTCCTTGGCGCCAGTGAAGTTCATCCCAGTGTTGTTCGTCCAGGCTACTCCAGCATCGTTGGATCAGCCCTGCCCCTCCAGATCGCATCAGGACTGTCGGCATAGCAGGCTTTTCAAACCGTTGGATGTCAGATCTGACGTATCTGCGCCCCACGTCCCCGACCAGTTCTGGAGCGTCAGATCTGACACCTGCGGCGGATCAGAGCCGCACGTTCGTGCCTCCATCAGTGACCTCCACGTGTCCCACGCGCCCGTCACGTGCTGCAAGGGTATATTGCTTTTTTTTACCCCGTACTTTCTATGCTTTATGTTTTAATCTATAAATAAAAGTTGTAGTTGGAACTATTTACACTTTAGTCCCTAGGGTTTCTAGTATTTACGTTTTAGTCCTCCCTGTCTGGAGACATGTGCTGGATCACGTGAATTGTGATGTTTTTGCATGTTTGGCCCTGGACATTTTTATGTTAATGTTTGAATGAGAAGTTTTCTGAATTTGCACTTATGCCTCTGTGAACGTTGTATTACGCATGTGCTTGAATTTATTGGAAATTTTGCAGGGACAGCCCTGGGCTTTGTGTGCTTGTTCTTATTTGGTCTAGAAACTTCAACTATTTGCATTTAGGTCTCTATGACCTGTGTGTCTTGTTTTTAATTAAATAAATATCAAATCTATTCCAAAAATTTCCCAAAAATTACCAGTAGCTCCTGCCACTGTGTAATATTTTTGGTAATTTTTGTGATGCAATTTGATTTTATTTATATTTTCTAAAAATCAAAAACCCTAAAAAGTGTGTCTGTCTAATTAAAAAATCCATAAAAATATAAAAATAACCCTAAAATTCTACAAAAATTCTTGTGTGCTTGTTTTGCTTTGTTTGAATTTCTGTAGCATTTTTTCATTATCTTGTGTAAAACCCTTAAAAATCGTAAAAGAACAAAAACCTTATAAAAATCATTAAAAATTCTATAAAAATAAAAAATGTGTTTTCAATTTTTGTAGTTAGCTCTTTTTATCTATTTTCACATAAATTGCAGCCATGAATTTAGGTGTACTTTAGATATTTTAAAGTTGCCTTTTTATCCAGGTTGTACACTGTTTGCATATTTTACCTTTCTTTTATTTTTAGAAAATTATATAAAAATCTGAAAAATTCTATAAATATCCAAAAACTTGCATATTTTAAAAATATAAAAACTATTTTTATTTGGAATTTTTGAGCTTTTTTAGCCTTAATAAAATTTGTTGCAGTGTGATTTCTTGAATTTTCTTATTCCTTTTCTTATTAGAAAATATAAAAAAATTGCAAATTAAAAACCACCAAAAATATGTCTCTTCATTTCTGATTTCTCGACTACTTCGTAGGCTTAGTCTGTGCTCCTTGTGTTCGACCTGATGGCTAACAATGGTTAAATAAATAGCGAGACCGCTTCTTTCGATCTTTGTGCTTGATTGCTTTTATTGGTGGTCTTATTTTTCTTGATTGATCGTGCCTTGCGATTTGGGTCGCAAGAACCTTAGATATTACTTAACCTGAGTTGCCCGGGGCCGTCATCAACCTCAAGATTTCTTAAACATAAGACATTTTTCTTGTAATCCTTTTATGTAGCACATAATTCTATTTACTGTAGTAGCATGAGAGGTAGTAGGAACATGCATGAATTGACTCACCATATTTACATCGTATGTAATATCCGGCCTAGTAAGGGTAAGGACCTGTAAGGTAGATTAATTTTCCATTAATATTTGGTACCTATCCTTTCCTGCATCATCAAGAAGGTCATCATCCTCTTTATTCACTTTATGATTTGCCTCAATAAGATAAGTTGTAGGCTTGTATCCCAACATGCCACAATCCTCCAATAAGTCCAGAGCATATTCTTGTTGACTAGTCACATACCTCCTGGAGATCGAGCCATCTCAATGCCTAGGAAGTACTTTAACTTTCCCAAGTCCTTCAATTCAAATTCACCTACAAGTGTTTTCTTTATCCTGGAGAGTTCTTCTTCATCATTACATGTAAGGATCATGTCATCGACATACACCAAAAGAATAGATCTTTTTTGTCATTACTCCTTATAAACAGAGTGTGGTCTTCATTCACTTCGTATATCCATTTCTAACCATGACCACACGAAGACATTCAAACCAAGCTCTTGGTGACTGCTTTAATCCATATAAAGACCTTTTTAGTTTGCAACACTTGTTGTCCTTCTCAAACTCGTGTGGCATTTTCATATACACTTCTTCTTTAATATCAACATTAAAGAAAGTATTTTTCGCATCTAACTGATACATTTTCTAGGAAAAATGAGTTGCTAGGCAAATAACAACCCTGATCTTATTCATCTTGGCAACATGAGTAAATGTCTCCAGGTAATCAATTTCATATTTCTGATTGTATCCTCTAGCCACAAGTCGAGCTTTGAATCTGTCAGCGTTCCCATCAACATCATATTTGATTGTGTAGACCAATTTAGAGTCAAGGTGAGTACCCTTAGGAGCATCAACAATATCCCAAGTATTAATTTTAACCAAAGCATCCATTTTTTCCTTCATAGCATTGATCCATTTCGAATCCTTTTTGGCTTTATCAATATTTTTGGAATATGATGGGCATCAAGAGAGGTAATAGAGCATTTATATCTCGAACTCATATTGGTGTAAGCAACAAAGTCCTCCATTGGATAACGAGTAGAGGTTCAAACATGTCTAGTAGATTTTCTTATAGCAATGGGACGGTCATCAGTAAAGCATTGTCATTATCAATATGAATATTAGGAGAAAGAGGAACACTTGTAGAGCTTTCATGGCCAAAATCACCCGTGAAAAGGTTGACATCATGGTCAGAGGAAAGGTTGACATCATGGTTTTGTATTTCTCTCTCCAGTCTCTACCACTTTATCTGATCCCTTTCGTCTGCTATAAATCTATCCAAATTTATATGTATTTTCACCGCCTTTGTCTCTGTCTTGTTCATTGTCCCCACCCACATGGATAGTCTCTTGTATGTCATCAAGAAAGTATATTCATTCTCATTTTCTCAACATATGTACTCACAGACTTCCCTTGAGGGAATCTCTTAGAGAAGTAGGACTCGCTCTTAAAGAAACATCCTTACTTACATGAAGACGACGTGCCACGTGGTTATAACATTTGTATCTTTTTTGAGTTCCAAAGTAGCCAAAAAAGATGCATTTCATGGCTCTTGGATTTAACTTATGCCAACCTGGTCCAGAGCTGTGAAGAAAGCAGACGCATCCAAAATCCTGTGGGTCCAAACTGAAGGGAGAGGTATCCGGATGGATGACAGAGAAAAGAGTTCTCTTCTCGATTACAACATAAGGTGTCCTATTGATCAGATAAGCAGCAGTCAAGACGACTTCTCCCCAAAAATTCTTTGGTACATTTTGTTGGAGTAGGAGTACTCTGATAACATTCAATAAATGATGGTTTTTTCTTTCAATAATCACATTCTGTTGTGGCATGTAACTACAAGAGGTTTCATGGACGATACCCTTCTCATCAAGGAAAACGCGTAGGGAACTTTTCATGTACTCCTTGGCATTATCAGTCCTGAGCATTCCTACTCTTGTTGCGTATTGAGTGCTTATCATATTTATAAAGTTCTTTAGAGCAGCATGATCTTCATTTCTATGTTTTAAAAGGTACTCATAAGTACTTCATGAGAAATCATTGATTGAAGTGATATAGTACATATGGCCACCCATGCTCTTCACACTTGACGAATCCCAAACATCAGAATGCACTAATTTGAAAGCATAAGTAGATTTACTAGTAGATTCGGGAAATGTAGTTCGTGTTTGCTTTGCAAATTGGCAAACCTCACATAGCAAATCATCCTCAGACAATACAGAGAAAATCCCAGGCATCAACTTTTGTAGAGAAGAAAATTGATATGACCAAGACGTTCATGCTATTTTCGTACTAAAGCGGAGTTGTCCTTTTCAAGGTGAGTTTCATCACAAAGGTAAGGCCTTGACCCACTCGAGCTGGAAGACGATATAATCCATCCTCAATTAAACCAATTCCAATCTTCTTTCATGTCTGTGAGTCTTCTAAAACACACGAATTGTGATAAAAATCAGCGTGCAATGTAATTCTTTAGTAATCTTACTGACTGACAAAAGATTTATTGGTAAATCAGGGACATGAAGTGCATCGGTAAGGAGGAAACAATCAACAACAGAAATCATTCTTTTTCCAGCAACAGTAGTTAGGGACCCGTCTGCAACTGTAACTTTCTCTCATACAGACGATAACTTATAATCATAAAACATTCTAGGATCACCTGACATGTGATCAGAAGCACCACTGTCGATAATCCACTCAGATTTGGTAGAGCAAGTATTGCTAGTTCTCCTTGTATTAAGAGTTGAACCATTGTCTGTTGATTGCAAAGAGACGGATTCTTTCGTAAGCGATTCCTTCAAGAAGGAATGTAACTCCCTCCCTGATGGCATCTTTTGTTAAGTTAGGTTCTCTGGATGATCCAAGCTTCATAGGATCATTCACTAGCAAAATTGTAGCCTTTAGACTTTGACCATCTCTCACAGACATTTAATCATACACCTAGTGTACAATATGAAAAGCAACTTAACACAAAGAATTTCAATCACAACAACTATCCCAAGCAATAGAGGCAACTACAGGCTTCGACGAAGCGAGAAAAACACAGCCCTCACTCCTAAACTCCTTAGACTGGTTGTTGTCTAAAAATACAACAACAACCTTCTTTATCTAGGAAGAAATGCACAAATGCAATCCAAAACGCACCAACAACTAAGAGATGACCACAAAAGCAACAAACAACAAGGAGGACTCACAACCCATAGATCCAACAATAATAAAAAGGGTTTTGGCACCTGTTCTCTACACCCAATTGCTTCTCTGGAGATTTGCACAGCAACCGTATGAAGTTCTGCACGACAAACAACTAGCTGGGCACACGAGTTTAGCTCCTACCCGCAGCACCACTGCTCATACACGCTGCAAATCAACTCAAGGGGGTGCACAAAGCACCACAGCAACCTGCTACCCCAACCAAGGTGCGCAACAGAGAGCGGTGCAACGGCAAGGCGAGGTGCACAGGAAGAGGCTTCCACCGATTTCGCCAGGAGAGGATCGCAATCGACACAACACTGTGGTTGGCTCTGATATCATGTTAAAATCAGACACACGAAGCACACACAAAGATGAAGACACGGATTTACGTGAAAAACCTTATGGAGAGGGAAAAAACCACGAGGGCTCTCAATCCCTAATCTCCCTCATTTGCGATTAGGGCTCTATTCACCAAGACTGAAAAAACAATGAGAAATGAGTACAATATATAGAGAATGATTGGTAAACGGTCCCTCATCCCAGGATCCGTTTACCAATAAAAGTACGACAGCTCAACAAATATAAAATACAGCATCACCCTACCACGCATCTTTTCTTTTGTTACAAATTTCTTGAGGTCCTTACCTTGCCATTCTGCAATATACTCATGGAACTTACATATTACTAAAATTTATCTGAAACAATCTGCTGTTGGAAAGAAATAATGTTATAAAGTAGTGAGATTGCATAGTTGGATATATATCAGAACTGGTTACTGCCAGAATTACTGCAGAGTTTAGACGGGTAAAACCAATACTTTTGTTGGCAAAAAAATTCTCCACGCACTTAGTAATGAATCATACTTAATAGTGTCCATTTTCTTTTTATTTCTGATTTATACTGCAGAAAGCCATTGAAGAAGGGGCTGACTTTATAGAAGCTGATATACTTTCCAGCAAAGACGGTTATCTCATTTGTTTCCATGACCTGATTCTTGATCTAACAACCGACATTGCCGATCACAAAGAGTTTGCTGCTCGCAGAACATCTTATATGGTTGAAGGGTCTAACATTACTGGATGGTTTACTGGTACGCTCAAGATACTCTTCTATTGCATTAACATATCCATATGGTTAGTTCTGGTTTTTTGTTTATAAGGTTGTTAAAGGGATCGAATAATACTATTGGTAATGCAGTCACCTATATGTTCATTTGGGCATGTGCCATTTTAGTTGAGTAGAGACTTCTCATCCTGATCTTTACGAGTTCCTTCTTCTTCTCAGATCGGTGTTGTGAGAGTGGTTCTCAATCGAACTTGTTACCATCCTCTCAAACAATAGAAGAACTACTTTCTGAACATTAAAAAAAAAGTCTCTGTCCAGAAAGCAGCTTCCATTATCTTTAATTCTGGGAATTCTTGCATTGTTTGCAGTTGACTTCACGCTCGAAGAACTAGAAAAGCTCAGGGTAAAGCAGAGATACTCGTTTCGTGATCAGCAATATAATGGTAGGCTATGTCTGAATTGTTCTTCCTGAGGTTCACTTAATGCCTATTTGTTTTAGCATTGGAATCAGTTACTCCACAGCTATTACATATCTATAATTAATGACAATTTATATGAACTTTATCTTTGCTAATTATCATATTGGAATTTCAACAGTTGTTCCTTCCTGTGATATCTTCGTTGGAGTCATTTTTTAATATTTCAATTTGAGAAATTATGTCTGGAGGAATTCACCTGCTTACTTACCATGGTTAACCGAAATCCGAAATCTAATGTTATCCCACATTAAGTGCGATCCACCAAATGCAGTTTCTGCCACCAATATTACCTTCTTTAGGTTCGTTTTCTACTTAGATCAAAAGAAAGCAGAACCATGCTTTATAATTTATTGCTGACATTTTAAATCAAGTGTCCTTTGCACGCCTTAAAATCATGCTTCTACCAGCTTCGGATAGGAGTGCGTAATCTTTAACCACATTAGTTGTGTCTTTCTTCTATCAACACCATATTTTCTCTATAAAAAATATTATTTCTTAACATAAGATATCCTTCTATTTATAGCCGCACACCTACTTATACTCCAGTCAGGCAACATGTTATCCACATATTGATGATTGCCTGCTTTATACAGTTTATTTCCAGTTTCGTGGTTTGCTTTTTTTGCCAATTTTAACAGGATGGGCTATAAAAAATAATTGAAATTCTTCTTTCTGGGGCCCTTACACATCTGTGAGATCCTAGGGATGATTATTTGTGCAAACTATTTAAATGAACTTGTTGCATTTCGACTAAGTTAGATATTTCAGGAGGTTTGGTTAAACCCTTGTCCACTTTTTGAACATGCATTTGTTATGCCCTTATTGTACCTTATGCTTGGCATTGGCACATCTTTCAGATTATGGGTGGATAACTGGATTGGTGTTAGCCTCCTACTACGGTCCTTCTTCCATGTGGAAGGTAGACTATTGTACATATGATTTAATGGCAATTTCTTAGTTATGAAGGCATATAAAGCATTAGCTATGCATTATATGGGGGATGAAGCCCTAGCCATAGAGTGCATATTGATATGGAGAGCTAATGCTCCATTGAGAGTAAAGATATTTATGTGGCTTATAACAATATCTAAGTGATAGTGTTTAGGGCTCGTCTCTTTTCTCCAACCAAGGTTGAGTTCCTGATATGTTAGGAGGAGCTGGAGGTCATTGGCCATTTAATTTCACTGTGAGAAAGCAGATAGGGTGCGAAGTTGAGCCAATTCAGCATGATGGGACTCCTTGATGTTGGGGATAATAGGTATATCCCTTTCCTGCAGCAAAGATGGCACACAACAAATACGGGTTTCTCCATTTGGGAACCAAATGGCAACAATGATAAGGAATCACACAAGCAACCACGCGAGACAAAGATTTTTACGTGGAAACCCTTACTCAATGTGAGCAAGGAAAAAACCACGAGGCAAGATCGGCAACGAATCCGGTCAAGATGAGCCAAATGTTCTTTCGATTTTGTTGCCCAACAAAACCGAGATAAAAGCCATAAGCACAATGATAGTTCTTCTACTAGTAGCTAACTATTCCTAGGTATCTAGAAATACCAAATGTGCTCTAAACCAAGAAGATGGAGTGGCTTCCCTGTGGGCTCCCGGATGGAGACCCAAAACTGATGCTTCGGCTCTCTTGAGGTCGTCCGCAATGACCTCCCCGCTGCTCCTCTCGAGCTCGCCCAAACCACTGCGCCACGAACTCGCAGCCCAACTTGTTGCTCGTCTTGAGTCGAAGTTGTTGCTGCGTCACCGACTGGAGGAGAAAGGAGAAGGGCCAGCTGCTCGATCTCCCTCTCTCTACCTATTCTTCTCGCCTGGAGGATGGGTTTTTCAAACCCTCGTCGCTCATCTCGCTGGAATGGGGAGGGGTTTTCTGTTCTGGAAAAAATGATGGATGCAATCCTGCGTCACTGGAATTGGGGGCAGCAAATGGAAGCCCCCCGACTTAGCTGAAGATTATGCAAAAAAGCCCTTGCAAAAGGGCAAAAGGCTGTATCTCCAAAAGAGTCCGAGTTGGGGTTGGACCTCAAATAACCCAACACTTGACCCCTGGGGTGGGGGAGGGTCAATTGAAAAGAAAAAATACAGATTACAAATCTAATTTACAAATAACACAAGGTTTTACCAAGCGTGTGAAAATCACGATGTAGAATCATGTTATAAAATTTTCCCTCTGCACTACCTAAGGAGATCCCTACTTTCTTAACTTACTACTTCCAATAGGTGTAGTAAAAACCCTCGCATAGGCTGCATACTTTCTTGAACAAACCTCAAGAAAGTCGTGTACATTTCCCGGAAGGATGGAACGCACACCTTATTATACCTTCTCGTATCCTTAGTGTGACGTTCACCGGTATTAATACTTCTTTTCAGGATGATGTGTTCACTGAAGTTTTGACTCCCTATTCTGTGATTGTCAAGGGCTCCTCTTCAGCAAAGGATATTGAGGCTCTTCTTGCTCGTGTGTTTGAACCTCTGTACCACAGTTTCACGAGCTTTAAAATTGCAATTGTCTTCAAGGCAGAAAATTCCAAGGGATCTTGCAGGATGTAAATTCCAAGTCATCATGGTCTTCCCATCCTCAAATACTTCAAGGATCCCATTCCTGGACTCATACTTGTATTCCTATATACTTTAGTTGTGCTAAGATTCTTGGATAGGCGTATGGTTAATAGATTCCCCACGTAAGGGTTCATCTCTTTTTAGAAATTATGGAGTTTAATACACTTCCATTCCACGTTAACTGTTCCATTTTTAGGAAGAATAGATACAACCCTCCACTTTATACCTTGATATTATATAGGTCTTATTTATTAATTATTTAATGGGACAAAAATCTACCTATCCAATCGTCATCTATCTCCTACTACATAAACCAAATGCCACTTTAAACCTATTTCTTAATGTGACACCAGTCACTGCCCAAACGTCAGAAGTGGAAAGCTATTAATATCTGTATTCTGTTGTCCCCTTCCCAACTTTATATCTAGAATGCCATTATATGTCATGAATTGGCTATCTTATAATCAATTTTTCCTTGCATATGAGCCTTAGATATAATTGGCATTTATTTTGATTGCTTTCAATTATGTGCCTCAAAGGTTACAGCTGTTTTTTTATCGCTTTGCAGGAAAGTTCCAAATAATCACATTCGACGAATACATTAAAATTGCTCTAGATGCTGCTAGAGTTGTTGGCATATATCCAGAGATAAAAAATCCCATTTTCATCAATGAACATGTAAGTTGATCTTATTATCCTTCTCATCATATTTGTTGCGAATAGTAATGTCTTGAGTTTGTAGAAATCAATAAGTAGATCAAACACACAATGGAGTCACATAATTTACGTGAAAACCCTCTTCTACGAGGAGGAAACTGCGTGAACGATGACCTATCAAGATCTCTTGGGCAGCCATGTTTTCTCTTTAGTAGAAAACAATAAAGGGTGTGTAACAATATATACATAGACATGGTGTAATGGATCTATACCCAATATCCATTTATTATCCCAATACAATATTGTCAATGCTCCTACTCGAATTGGAAATGGAAAAGAAGCCAATTTAAATGTTGCGGAACAGTGCGGACTGACCCCAGATCGCTCGATGTTGTCTATTTCTACGGTGTGACGGGCTTCTGAAAGGAAGGACTTCAGGCAGTTGCTGGGCATCCAAATCTCGCCATCCAAGAAATGGTGAAGATATATTTGAGAAAGAGGCTACAAATATCCAGATGATCTGGACGGGTCCCCATGTCTTGGACGGGTCCCCATGTCTTGGACGGGTCCTCATGTCTTGAGAAAGAAGTCGCTTCAGCTACAAGGGTGGTTCCTCCAGAGGTGGCCGTGACTCTGGTCGTGATCGTGGTCATAGTCCTTGTATTCACTGCAAGAAAACAAATCACCCTTCTGAACAGTGTTGGGCGAAGTTTGGGATGCCATCACAGGCTCACTTGGCATCTGATTATAATAACACAACACAGAAGTATATGCACATGACACTACTTGGCAGGCTGTCCAACTCTCAGCCTCTGAGTATTCACTCTTGATGGAGATGTTACAACGTTCTGAGACTATACCTAGCGGGGCCACTCCTACTGCTTATCTACCCATTCCGTCAGGTACCATTGCCAATACTGCAACATCTAATACTCCTGCCTAGATCATCAACTTTGGTGCATCTACTCATCTGACAGGAGTGGCCAATGAGGCTCATTCCACAGTTACCTATATTGGGATTAGGAGTTCTCCTCTAGACTCCGTCTTACGGGGGTTCACTGTGCACCAGATTTCCCCCTGAGCTTACTGTCTGTTCACAAGCTGTGTACTGAACTACATCATCGTGTGATTTTTGATGAGCTATTTTGCTATTTTTGTTGGGGATAATAGGCGTGTCCCTAAATCCTTTTCCTGCAGCAAAGATGGCAACACAACAATATGTGGGTTCCCCACTCCGGAACCAAATGGCAACAATGACAAGCAATCACACAAGCAACCACACGAGACACGGATTTTTACGTGGAAATCCTTACTCGATGTGAGCAAGGGAAAAAACACGGGGCAAGACCGGCAACGATTCCACTACGGTCAAGATGAGTCAAATGTTCGTTCGGTTTTGTTGCCCAACAAAATCGAGATACAAGCCACAAGCACAATGGATAGTTCTTCAACAAGTAACTAATTACCCTAGGTATCTAAAATACCCAAATATGCTCAAATCCAAGAAGAATGTAGTGGCTTCCCTGTAGGCTCCCGGATGGAGGCCCAAAACGGCTTTGGCTCCTTGAGGTCGTTCCCAACGACCTCCTTGCTGCTCCCAGACTAGCGCAAACTGCAGCTACTCGCGAACCCGCAGCCCTAGCCGCTCCTTTGAGCTATAAGCGCCTGCCCTCAAGCACTCTCGCTCGACCTCTCTCTCGCTTTCTCGCAAAGGAAGAAGAGGGTTCCAAAAACCCTCATTGTGGCTAGCTGGAAAAAAATGGGGAGAAGAGGCACGGGCTCTCCTGGTGTGCGTTCTGGAATTGAGTTCCCTGATTGGGGATTGGTCCCTGGAAATGGGGCAGCCGAAGGGGGCTCCCATTTGCTAGAAACATTGCAGTGATGCCCCTGCAAAGGGGATAAAATGTTGTAGCCCCCACTTGGGTCTGGAATAAAAAATACCCAACAACCTCCCCCTCCAGACCCAACGATGAGGTGTGGTCCAATGATGGAGATCAAAAAGAAGTGACACCGCTCATCTCTCTACAGAGCTGAAGCTTGTCACGAGTGACTGCCTTGGTCAGCATGTCTGAGGGGTTTTCATCAGTGTGAATCTTCTTCAACATGAGCTGCTTCTGGTCAATTGCATCCCTCAGCCAATGGTATCTCACATCAATGTGTTTTGTGCGAGCATGTTGCATGGTACTCTTGCTCAAGTGTATAGCGCTCTGACTATCACAAAACACAACGGGCTCACTGTCAATCCAATCCAAACTCACCAAGAAAGTGTTGTAGCCACAACATTTCTTTCCCAGCCTCTGTTGCTGCTATGTATTCTGCCTCAGTAGTTGAGAGAGCAATACATTTCCGTAGTTTGGATTGCCATGATATGGCTCCCCCTGCAAATGTGAAAATGTAGCCCGAGGTAGACTTTCTCTGGTTCATGTCTCCTGCCATATCTGCATCAATGTAACTACAAAGTTTGGGATCTGACCTCTTAAAAATAAGACACATACTTGAGGTACCTCTCAAGTATCTCAAGATCTATTTCACGAGCCTCCCAATGGTCCTTCTTCGAATTGGATATGAATCTGCTCACCACGCCCACTGCATGTGCTATGTCAGGTCTAGTGCAAACCATGGCATACATGAGACTCCCAACTGCGGACTGATATGGGATCTTGGCCATCTCTGTTTTCTCCTCAGTAGTAGAAGGACATGGCTCCTTGGTCAGTTTGAAATGAGAGGCTAAGGGCGTGCTGACAGGCTTGGCATTCTTCATGTTGAACTGCTCCAGCACGCGTCTAACTTAGCCTTCTTGTGATAACCACAATATGCGCTTCTTCCTGTCCCTTGTAATCTGCATCCCAAGGATGTGGCTTGCCTTGCCCAAATCTTTCATCTCAAATTCTTTGGAGAGCTCTCTCTTGAGCTTTGCAATCAAGTTGGAATCATGACCTATAATCAACATATCATCCACATAGATCAAAAGAGTGACGAACCTGTCATTGGGAAGACGACGTACATATACACATGGATCGGCGGTAGTCCGTTTGAAGCCTTGCTTTGACAGGAAAGCATCAAAATTTAAGTAACACTGTCTCGGGGCTTGCTTCAAGCCATAAAGACTCTTTATCAACCTGCAAACCATGTGCTCTTTCCCTTTCTCTTGAAATCCATGTGGCTGCTCCATGTAGATCTCTTATTTCAAATCACCGTGAAGAAACGTCGTCTTCACATCCATCTGCTCCAGCTCAAGGTCCATGCTAGCAACAAGTCCTAGCACCACTCTCATTGAATTCATCTTCACCACGGAGGAGAATATCTCATCATAGTCCACTCCTTCTTTCTGGTTGAATCCTTTCACCACCAATCTGACCTTGTGCTTTACCTGTGATGAATCTCGTATTTATCATGCTAAAATTGATTCATTAGGCTCTGTTCTCCACAAATTATTTGCATTTAATAATTAATAGAGCATCATTAGCATTTATACATGTGTAAATAATATTTGCATTTCATCATGCATAATTGCATTATAAATCCTAAGTATAAATTGACCCAAAAAGCAGCTAACCTCCACAGTTTTTAATTAATTCATCCTAACTCCGATTGACCACAAATCACCTCCATTGTAGATATTACTAACAAGAATAATAAAAATACAAAAAATTACTAACTCAAATAAGTGTCAAATAATCCCAAAGTCTAATTTCACATCTGACGGACTAAAACGTGCATATCTCCCTCATACAATGCCCAATTTTGGTCTTCACTTTTAAAGTACGCCATTTTCAAATACCTTAAAAACAAGATTAATTTCGTAAAAATCACAGCTCACATGTGAAAGTTGGGTTATGGGGCTCTTTTGCACATTTTAACTTTTTGCGATTTTTGACCTGAGTTTTTATGTACATAATTAACCCTTTTAATTTTATTTATTCTTTAATTACGCTTTTTGATGAAAGTTTTATTGAAGGTATAAAAATACAAATTTATGTCAAGACTGAAATCAAAGAAACTGACTAAGTCTAAGTGTCCGTTGTGAGTCTGTACAAAAATTGTGTGTTTCGTACTTCTATTTTATTTCCCTATTTTCTTATTTATTAAAAATCCAAAAAAATATTAATATGTAACTAATTTTCTTGTATTTTATCGTATTTTTTCTAAAATTTTTATCCTCTTTTAAAATCAACAAAAAATACAAACCTCAAAAAGTCGATTTTCTTTACACTTGGAGACCACCAAAAATACCACTTCGCACAAATGACCTTTTTTTCTTCCGGATCCTTCATGAAAGTTGTAGATCTCATCGAGACGAACAACTTTCGTGAAGGAAATTTTTCGATCCAAGGTCTTCATCTATTTCTTTTCTATTTTCTTCTGTCTTTTATTTTTGAAATTTTTTTGGGGCGCCACGTGGCAACCCCTGGGCATGCCATGTGGCACCCCTTTCCTTATCTCTCCAGCTCTCAGGTCACGTGCCCAGCACGTCACCTGTGCCTCTTCCCCATCCAGCCATTTCACCCCTCCCCCCTCAGTCGTTCCTCCGCCACTCCTCTCCTCGTAACGGTCGTCGTGCCCACTTCGACCGACCGTTACGAGGCCAGCCAAGCGCCTCCTCCCCATAATGCTCCTCCGTGGCTCCCTATAAAGCTACTCCACCCGACGCACCGCAGCCCTATCCGGCCTTCTCCAAGCTCGGCCAGTGATAGCGGCGCGAAGCTCCTCCACTGCGGCGTAATCCACGGTTACCCATTCCGTGCTGCTGCTCAAACTCTGACCAGCCAAGCTTCAAGGAGCTCCGTCGTTCCTCCGAGGTGACGATCGGGAGATCCACTACTTCTCCCAAAGCCCAGGCGTCCACCACTCCATCTCCAGAAAAACCCTCTTGTTCTTCTTCGTCGCACCCTGCAAACCCCCTTATCCTGCGAATTCCACCAAACGCCCTCACCGTCACCTTCTTCGCCCGATCCAGCTCGGCCACGCCGTTCACAACAGAGCATCTTCGCCTGGTGTAGTCACCGCGCCATCGCCCCCGCGTGTGGCTACGTCCCTGCACCTCCAGCAGCAGATCGTCACTCTGCCTCGCCCAGCCGCACCCCGGCCAACTCGTTTGCCTCAGACGCCATAGCAGCTCCTCCACCTCCTGGAGCATCGCTCCGCCTCACGCTTCATCGGCTGCCTTCGCCTCAACCTGTCGCACCGCCCCTCGTTGTTGGTCGTGCTCTGCAGCACACACACGTCGCATCCGCACGTCAACCACCTACAGGTACCCACCGATGCAACAGCTTCTGTCCATGGTTTTAAAAGGCGCCGCCTCGAGGCGCAAAGGCGTACGCCTCGAGGCGAGGCGGGCCCAAAGCGCCCCGAGGCGCGCGCCTCAGAGCTCCGACGAGAATCGTACGCCTCAGCCTCGCCTGAGGCGCTCGAGGCATGAGGCGCTCGAGGCGAGGCTGAGGCGTAAGCCTCAAAAAAGCTTTTTTTTTTAATTTTCCGGGTCACGTGCAAAGCACGTGACCTTTTTTTCGTAATAACCGAAGGGTCGCGGGGGGAAGGGTCTTTCTGTGCGACAGAAACCCTCCCGCCCATCGCCTGAGCCCGGAGCTTCCTTCCTGACGTGCTTCTCGCCGCCCAGCCGAGCGGTCGCCGCCGACCGGAGTCGTCGCCCAGCCCTCTTCTACACCGCCGACCCTCTCGCCGCCCAATCGGAGCAAGTCTACACCGCCAAGACCTCCTAAATTTTTTTCTGATTTTTTTCAATTGTTTTTGTGTTTTTTTATATCATTATTGTATTATACATAAGTATATTATGTCTAATAGTAATAACTATATCTTAGATGAAGAAGTATCTTCGGGGTTTTGATCATTTTTTGTTGATCATAGTGGCAGCGGTACTTTGTACAAAAAAAACTGAGGTATACTTTTAACGAGGCATGCTCTATACAGAGAGCTAGAGCAAGTTGTGTATGTGGATTTGCTTTTTCTAGGAGAACATTATGCGTATAGAAATAAGGCCCGACATTATTCAATTTGTTAGTTTTTGGCATGTTATAAGCGACCTTATTCAATTATTTTTGTGTTTTTTTTCTGATTTCTATATCATTATCAATATGTGTATCAGTGTATGTTATTGTATAACTTGTAGATATGGGAAGGAAAGGCCAAATTGGGGGGAGATCGGATCCCGGATGGAGATACTGTCGAGAACTTGAAATGGGCGAGCATCACAAAGGGAAAGGATATGTATATGTTGAATGCAATTTTTGTTCGATGAAGATCACCGGTGGGGTGAAGCGGCTAAAAGACCATCTTGCAAAGACACGCAAGAATGTGAGAGCTTGTCCAAGCGTTCCTATTGAAGTTCAACAAGAGATGAAGATGTTCATGGACAGCAAGGGTAATGAAAAGAGAAGACGATTTGAAGAAATGGAAGAAGTTTGACGAGTTGGGATGCAAGGGGCAGCTGGAGGTGATGAAAATGAACCGGCACAAAGAGCACCGACAGATTCTAGTGGTATCAAGCTATCTCGAGGACCGATGGATTTTTTCATTGCACATGGAGGTAGGGGTGCAGGTAGTTCGGATCCTCCCTCTCAACAAGTCACTTTAAATGCAAGCTGGAAAAAAGATGAGAGAAGGAGGATTTGCAGGAGCATTGGGAGATTTTTTTTTGAGAATTCATTGGCATTCAACATAGCCAATAGTCCTTCTTATCTGGCGATGATGACCGATGTATGTGGATATGGAAGGGGTTTCAAGCCACCAACCATGCATGAACTCCGAACTTGGATTTTGAAAGAAGAGAAGCAGGCCATTGCCACTCTTGTTGATGAGGCGAAGGCTTCTTGGATTGCCACGGGTTGTAGCATCATGTCGGACGGTTGGACCGACACGAAAGGACGCACATTGATTAATTTTTTGGTGAATAATCCCAAAGGCACTTACTTCTTGAAGTCGATCGATGCATCCGATCAAGTTAAAGATGCTAGGATGCTTTTTAAAGTGTTGGATGAAGTTGTTGAGGAGGTCGGAGAGACGAATGTTGTCCAAGTCATAACGGACAATGCATCCGCTTACAAAGCTGCTGGACAAATGTTGATGGATAAAAGGAAGAATCTTTATTGGACACCTTGTGCGGCGCATTGTATAGATTTGATGTTGGAGGATATCCTCAAATTGCCACTTCATGCATCGGTGTTCAAAAAAGCAAAAATAATTATCAATTTTGTGTATGCTCATGCTTGGGTTTTGGCAATGGTGAGAAAATTTGCAGGTTGTGATTTGGTGAAACCTGCCGTTACAAGATTTGCCACTGCATTTCTTACATTGCAAAGCTTGATTAGAGCCAAGGATTCACTTGAATCCTTCTTCACTTCCAGAGCATGAAAGAACAGTTCTTATGTGAATCGCCCATTGGGGCAAAGTGTGGTGAACTTTGTTGTGAAGAGCAAGTCTTTTTGGCATGGTGTTGCATATGTTCTCAACACCACGAAGCCTTTGGTCACCGTTTTGAGGTCGGTGGATTCTGAAAAATTTCCACCGATGGGATTTATTTATGAAGCCATGGACAGGGACAAGGAGGAGATAGCTAGAAATCTTGAAAATAACGAGACCAAATATAAGATTATTTGGGATATTGAGGATAGCCGTCAACTTCACTGGTCTTTACATGCTGCTGCTTATTTCCTCAATCCCCACTTTCATTATGAACCGACATTCTCCAACCACTTAGAGGTGAAAATGGGATTGTTTTCATGCATGGAAAGATTGATCATTGATCCAGATGCGAGGATGAAAGCAGATTCACAACTTGATTCCTTCATGCATGCAAGAGGATTTTTTGGACGGGCAAATGCTGTTAATTCAAGGAAAACAAGAAGTCCTGGTGAGTATTGTAAATAAATTTTAAGAGTTTTCCATATACTACATAATTACTAAAATGTGTGGTTGACCTTTACCAGCGGATTGGTGGACGTTGTTTTGTGATGAAACACCTGAATTGGCAGCATTTTCTATTAGGGTGTTGAGCTTGACTTGTAGTGCTTCTGGGTGTGAGCGTAATTGGAGCTCCTTTAATTAAGTAAGTGGTTAAAGCATTATTTAATTTTATGATAGTATTTTTGTTTCATGTTAATCACTTAAACCTTACGTATGTCTATATAGGTCCACACTAAGAGAAGAAATCGTTTATCACAAGCGAAGCTCAATGATCTGGTTTACATCATGTTCAATTTGAAATTGAAACATAGAGAATTAAGGAAGAAAACAATAGAAGATCCATTATGTTTGGAAGACATTGACTCCGGTGATGAATGGATTTCAGAAGCACAAGATGTCGAGGCGTATCAGGATCTTGATGCAAACATACCCCTTGACGATGATCCTCTTGAGGAGGAAGGAGGTGAAAGAGGTGGAGGAGCTCAAGTCGCTCGGCCTAAAAAGAAGGGGGAAAAAATGACAAAGGTGCAATACAATCTTATAAATTAAAAGAATGTTTGATGCTTTTTTTTTAATTGTGTTTCAAATGGTTGACTATGCAATATGCATATTACTTTCTTGATTAGGTAAAGGAAAAGCTCCAATTAATGTTGACGAGGAGGAGTACTCCAATTCTGAGGATGGAAGCGAGGATGAAGCTGAAGATGATGTGCACTTGAATTTTATGGATGACTCCGATGACGATCCAATGAGTAGCAGTGACGACGACGATGGCGGCGACAACACTGCTGAGGGGCGAGATGACTGAAGTTGATTCGTTGAATCAATTTTGATGATTTGCGATTTTGATGTATCACACAATAGTGATGGAACATATGTTGCATTAATTTCATGCTTGTGTGAAATTTTATTTCCTACTTTATGTTTTCTTTTCTACTTTCACAATCGTATTTGAACTTTAGACAGTCATAGTTGTAATTTGTAGTTTGTATTGAACTTTAGGACAATATATTGCAATTTTTTGTGTTGTTAGTATTTATTCCAATTTATTTTGCTTTAATTTTAATTTTTCTTTCCAAAAAATTGAGGCTTACGCCTCGACCGCCTCGAGGCTTACGCCTCGCCTCACATTTCGGGAAAACGCCTCGGACCGCCTCACACTTTTTTAAACCTTGCTTCTGTCGCTCGCCCGCCGTTGGTGGAGGGTCACCAGCTTCGCCTCCGCGCCCCTGCTTCCGTCGTGCTCAAGGTCGTCGTCCACTCCATCGTCTGGCCGAGCTCCGCCATCACAAAGCAGCCTTCACCATCGAGCTCCCCGGTCGTATGTCGACCGGTCGAGCTCCGCCTCGCCGCGCAGTGGTGGTTCCGCACCTCCGCCTGATGCGAATTCGGTTTTGGGCGTCGACGATAAAATTTGAATATTCTGGACGGTGGATTTTATGGAGAAAATAGAGGGGTTGAGGAGAAGAAACTTGCCGGATGCGCGAGGGGTTTGGAGAAGAAGAACACGTGTAGACCACGTGGGGGAGAAGGAGAGAGACGGAGATAGAGATAAAGATCTCAATTTTTCATATATCTGAACTGTCTAAAACAATGGACCCTCATCCCTTTATATAGGAGGGATGAGATTACAAAAATAGTAGAACAACTAGTTATCCTAAATTGACTCTAACTAATTAACCGACTAATTTGAAAATCAAATCCATAAATAATTATTGGAGATCACAGGCGATCTCGTTTATTTAATTAAAGACACGACAACTTAAATAAACTTAAATAAAATTGACATATAAAATTAAATAAATATTCGGCCCTATACTTTGGTTCCACGCTGCATCAACTCTCCTCCGCTTTTAAAAATTCGTCTCCCGACGAATTGTGTGATCTAGATGCGTCGTTGGAGAAATCGTCTTTGAAATTGTAGCCTGCAATTAGATCTTTTTCAACATTACGTTTGTAGTTCTTTCCAATTGGAGGGCGCCTCCGTAATTTTCGTACCCCTTTAATTGGGTGGAATTCATAGTAGAATATCCTCCCAATAACTTTTATGATAAAAATTTTCGAGGGCAGGGGTCTCCCCGTAAATGTCCTCAGTTACACACTTATCCCCGATTTTAGGGGATTCGACACCTTTTGAATGGGCGTCTAGGGCTCCTTCCTTTCCCAGGCAATGGCGGTGGCAAGAACTCGGATTCCAGGGACGGCGCCGAGTGGGCTGCGCAAGTTGTGCCCAAAGACGTGCGCACGGGTTCGGGAGGCGGTTGTGGCGGTGGCTGGGATAGCTGGGGACCGTCGCGGCGGAGGTAAAGGAGGGGTTCAGGGGAGAGGTGATCGGCCTGGGGTGTCGATGGTGGTGGCGGATGTGGCCGAAGTTGTGGCTGGTCACAATGCTGCGGGAAGGGGGAAACGGGAGGGAGGCGGGCATGGCGCAGCGTCGAGGGGAGGGGTATGCGGGAGGGCGAGTATGATTCCGCCCTATTCCCCCTCGACCCCCTTTCTTTCGGTTCTGAGAGATATGAGCCAGAGGAGAGATTAGCAGATTTGACAGCACCTGAGTTTGGCTCATTTGATTTTGCAGACGTCATGGCCGGTAGTTCTGAGGATCGTTCCCGAGGTCAGCCTGAGCACTTTGTGCTGGACCAGGGAGCGATCAACTCCACCCTGATCGCCTCACTAGAGACCGTTCAGCAGCAGCTGAGGGATCAGGGAGCATTCATGATCGATATGAGGAGAGAAATGGAGCAGATGAGAACTGAGAGAGAGCAGAGGAGAGAGGGACCGAGGATCCTAGAGGATGCAGATGCAGCAGCCGCAGCAGCAGCCGCAGCAGCCGCCGCAGCGGCAGCAGCCGCCGCAGCCGCGGTCGGAGGACCACCGAGACCGATGCGGGAGTTACACAACCCCAGATCGACGCTGACGCACCACTGGGTTGTACTTCCAGCCATCGTGGGGGACTTCAAGTTCCCCCCGAACACCATGTAGTTACTCCCCCGTTTCCACGGACTCGCTACTGAGGAGCCCCATCTTCACCTCCAGGAGATCCTGATGATTTGCAGCACTGTCCACGACCGTCAGGTGGACCAGGATACGATTCGGATGATCGCCTTCCCCTTTTCCCTAGCAGACAGAGCAGCCACCTGTCTGAAACACTTGGGTAGGTTTGTGTACACCTGGGAGCAGCTCCGCACCGAGTACTTGAACAAGTACTATCCACTCGGGCGGACCAATGCAGCGAGAGCCCTCATCAGCAACTTCTCCATGCTCCCCAACGAGCAATTCCATGAGGCATGGGAGAGGTTCCGTGAGCTGACTGACCGATGCCCGCACCATGATATTTCGAAGCCGAACCTTGTGCAGAGCTTCTTCAGCGGGCTGACACCAGAGCTCCAGGGCTTGGTGAATGCTTATTGTGGCGGGTCTTACTTCGCCAAGGATCACGACCAGGTCTGGGCCATCTACGAGGAGATGGCCGAGAACTATATGGTAATGTCCCAGACCAGGTTATACACTCAGGGCAGACCCCAGCAGCAGCCAGGACCCGTGCAGTACCAGAGGATAGCACGGGTCGACGCCGATCCATCCAGTTCAGCAATGAAGATAGGTAGGAGTGCGCAGAATCGTGCGTGGGAGGGGGCGGGCCCGCGATGGGGCAAGGGCGAGGGAGGGTAGCGGGGGAGGGGAAGGCGGTGGCGCGCAGGGGGTTGGAGGCTGTGCCGCGGGGGGTATGGGGATGGTGGAGGGGTCCGACGAGGCTAGGGGGGCGCCGGAGGGGCTGGGGCTGCAGCGGGGGTCCGCGAGAAGGCTGCGGATGGAGCGTAGGTCGACTCCGGAGGTTTTTGCGAGTCTAAAAATACCTGTACAGTAATCGTTTCATCATTTTTTCTTCCGAAATGGCCTGGACAGCGGCCGGTTCGTTGTTGACGGCGAGATTTTTGTCCTCAAATTCGGTGTCGGTGATTGGTGTCGCTAAAGCCTTCACTTTGGCGGCGCGTAGGGCCTCGAAGTTATCCATAAGAGCTCGAAACTCGGAGTGGATTGTGGTTTGCAAATGATGCAAATCACGTAACATGCGCTCCCCGTCTCCTTGTTGTAGGCGTAGTTGGCTCGTCGTTTTCATTCCGATGAACGATAGTCCTTCGATACATGCCGGTGCGAACGTCTGGACAGATCGTCAGATCGTGAGGACGATCTGTAGGCCATGCTCTGATATCAATTGATGCGGATCGAATTTTGGTGCGACGTGGAAATAAATATTTGATCAGTGGAATTTCGGTGGAGAAGAAATAGAGGGGTTGAGAAGAAGAAACTCGTCGGGAATACGAGGGTCTTTGGAGAAGAAGAACACGTGTAGACCACGCGGGGGAGAAGGAGAGAGACGGAGATAGAGATAAAGATCTCAATTTTTCATATATCTGAACTGTCTAAAACAATGGACCCTCATCCCTTTATATAGGAGGGATGAGATTACAAAAATAGTAAAACAACTAATTATCCTAAATTGACTCTAACTAATTAACCGACTAATTTGAAAATCAAATCCATGACTAAAAATCAAATCAATGGACTAATTTGAATATCTCGTTTATTTAATTAAAGACACGACAACTTAAATAAACGTAAATAAAATTGACAGATAAAATTAAATAAATATTCGGCCCAATACTTTGGTTCCACGCTGCATCATCCGCCTGTGCCGCACAACCAACGTCGGCAGCCGAGACCGTGGTCCACTCGCAATCAACCACCTGCGCTCCCGCGATCGTGGTCCACTCAACATTGACCGTCGTCGTCTCTGCCACCGTCTCAGCCGTCCGATTGCTCGCCATCGATTCCTAGCCACCTGACCCTTGATCCAACGGCCCACGGACAGCCACGTCAACCGCCCGAAGCAAACCTCCACACCTCCAAACTCGAGTATCCGAGCCTCGCGATGCCATCCACGTAGGCTCGGAATAACGAGCCTTAGCCTGATCGTCGAACCTTGCATCGCACGTGCAAGGCACGTGCATAGGCGAAAATTGCATCCGTGCTCCCGCAAATCCAGAAATTTACATCCAGGTCCTCGTCGCCCCAGGTCACGTGCACTGCATGTGGTGCCTTAGGAATTTTGCAGAATGGCCCAGGCGATTTTACGTTATTGCATAGTACTCCTCCAGGGACCTAATTGAGAAGAAAACTTGTATTTTTATTACATTGTAGTCCCTGCAAATTCATTTTATCATATCCTGCTCATTTGAACTCCAATTTTCACGTATAATATGTCAATTCAAAGCTATTTTCATGCTCTTTCATATTACATATCTCGTGGACAGATCTGAAGATATTCATCAGCGATTATTATTTAAGGATTAATTTCATCTTTACAGGCTTTGTTTGATATTTTGTACTGATTAATTTGAAGAGAATTGATCTATTGTAGGGGCAGGTTCGAGGATAAATATTGAATTATTTTCCTTGTTACTATCGATCTCTCTTTTAGGATTAAATCGCTTGAGAAATTAAGTGGTCAGATATCCTTGAAAATTATCATTGATCTCTTTATTCGTAGGGTTAATTAGCCAGTGATTGATCTTATACCTCACAGCCTGGTTTTATCTTGATAAATATTTCTTGAAATTATTTGATATGTGATAGTTTCGAGGATTAATTGATAAATTTATTTGAGGATTGAATTTTATAAATCACAGATCCGGTGCTTTATTCTCTCTGTTTATTTTCTTTGCATCGCATCTTCTTCATTGCTTTGTATTATAGTTTCCCACATAGAAATTAGTTAAACGATTATTTAATTATTTAATTTAATTTAAAACCTCGCAACTAAAAATCACCTTTCCCTGTGTTCGACCTTGGTACATTTACCAAGTTAAAAATACTCCATAACATTCAAAGATTGTGGTTTTTGATCGACCGATTTTCGCCTCCTATACTGCAATTCTCTATAATTAAAGAGACGGAATTCACATTCATCAACCTGCTTGCCACTGTCATCAGACTTTAGCTTGTAAACCCATTTGTTCTTCAAGGCTTTCTTACCTTTGGGAAGCTCAACCAGATCATAAGTGCAATTTTTCTTGAGAGATAACATCTCTTCATTCATTGCATTGCGCCAATGATCCTTTTCCTTATGCATATGTGCCTCCTCAAATGTGTATGGCTCACCTGTATATGTGAGCGTCACATACCTGGAAGTAGGGTAACGGGATGATGGTTGACGTGTCCTCTCAGATCTCCTGATCTGAGGCTCTGCTGCATCTACATGTGGATGAGGCTGCTCCCCCTACCCTAGGTCCCCTGGACCTACATCAATGGGTCTGCATCTGGATCGTCCTGCTCTAGTTGTCCATCCTCTCCACCTGTACCCTATACTGGAGAGGGATCCATGTCCTCATCATTGTCATCATCCCTGGAAATCTCATCCGCATCACCACTCTCAATGTTGTCCTCAGCCAATGTCAGATTCTCATAAAAGATCACATCCTTGTGCCTAGTGACAGTATTCTTTTTTGGATCCCAAAGACGGTATCCAAACTCCTGATCTCCATAGCCAACAAAGATACAAGGCACTGCCTTGTCATCTAACTTCTTCCTCTTCTCCTTGGGTACCAACGCATAGGTTTTGCATCCAAACACCCTCAAATGAGCATATGAGGGGTCCTTCCCTGTCCAAACACACTCTGGAATCGGAAAACCCAAAGGAACTGATGGATATCGGTTTATCCAGTAACATGCGGTGCGAACCGCCTCGGCCCAAAAAGTCTTGGGCAACTTCGTTGTCTTTAGCATGCAGCGAACTCTCTCAACAATGGTCATGTTCATCCTCTCAGCAATACCATTATGTTGGGGTGTGCCTAGCTCTATTCTCTCATGCCTGATGTCGTGCTCTGCACAATAGCCCTGAAAGTTAAGTGAGGTGTACTCTCCCCCGTTGTCCGTGCATAAGCATTTCAACAATTTTCCTGTTCCACACTCAACCATGGCATGAAATTTCTTGAAGCAATCAAATACATGATCCTTCGATCTCAGCATATACACCTACACCTTCCTAGATGCATTATCAAAGAAGGTGACAAAATACATGTTGCCTCCCAAAGAGGTTGTGTCCATAGGACCATAAACATCTGAGTGAACCAGCTGTAGAAGGTCTCCCTTCACCTTTGATCGGACTCTGTATCGTGCATTCCTGCTCTTCCCAACCTCACATGCATCACAAGGAGACAATGTGATGTCATTGTGGTAGGGGATCAACTCTCTCTTGCTCAGAAGCTGCAAGCCCTTATGGCTCATGTGGCCAAGTCGACGGTGCCACAAGTCCAAAGTGTCTGCCTCGCTGGCATGCAAACTGACATCCATGACCTTCACTTTAGTCATGTAGAGTGTGCAACACAAACTGCCTCTTGCCATGATGAGAGAACCCTTGCTTATTTTACACTTGCTATCACCGAATTTCAGATGGTAGCCTTTACTATCTAGTTATGAACCAGATATAAGGTTAAGACACACATCAGGAACATGCCTCACATTCTACAGAGTCATTGAGCACCCAACATCAGTCTGAATAGAGATGGTGCCCATGCCCACGATCTTAGAGTAACTCTCGTTACCCAAGATTCGTTCATAATCATCCCTAGTGTTGGTGGTGAAGAACTCCTTATGTGAAGTTACATGATAGGAGGTGGTCGTGTCAACGACCCACTCCAAATCACTCCCTGCATGCAAGCACTGGTCCTTAATGGTGAGAATCACCTCTTCTGCATTGTCATCTGCTACAACTGCAGCTACATTTCCATCTTCATTCTTCTGATTTTTCTTGGCTTCAGCTTGCTCTCTCTTCCAAATTCTGCAATCTCTCTTCCAGTAATCAGGATCCTAGCAATGGTGACACTTTCCTCTACCCTTGGACTTGTCCCTGGATTTCTGCCTCTCCTGTGGCACTCCTCTGCTACTGGATCTTCCTCTCAACTGCATACACATGTGAAGAGGAGGATGTCTCTCCTGATAAGCGACGCCTGATCTCCTCATTCAGGAGACTACCCTTAACCATGGCCATGGTCAACTTGCTATCTTTCGCAGAGTTGCTCACAGTGACTACTAGAGTCTCCCAACTGTCTGGCAATGAACCCAACAAGAGAAGTATCTGCAACTCATCATCAAGTACCAATCCCATGGAAGTCAACTGGTTGATGATGCTTTGGAAATCATTTAAATGCCCTGCCACTTTGCATCAGTCCTTGTATTTCAAATTCACAAGCTTCCTAATCAAATAAGCCTTGTTGGTTGTGGTCTTCTGATCATAGAGTTCGGATAACTTGTCCCACAACTCCTTCGCATTTGTCTCTTCAGCAACATGATGGAAAACTGACATGTCAAGCTATTTCCGAATGGTCCCAATGGTCTTTCGATTCAACTTTATCCATTCACCCGTAGACATATTCTCTGGCTTGGTGCTCTCTCCCTCCACAGGATCGTGGAGATCCTTGCAATATAGAATGTCTTCCATCTTGGATTTCCAAATCTGCCAATTGCTACTTGTGAGCTTAATCATCGTGCCTTCATCATCTTTGCCCATATTGCTCAACCTGAAATCCGATACCACTTGTTGGGGATAATAGGTGTGTCCCTAAATCCCTTTTCTGCAGCAAAGATGGCACA
This sequence comes from Ottelia alismoides, assembly GCA_037367405.1. NCBI lineage: Eukaryota > Viridiplantae > Streptophyta > Magnoliopsida > Alismatales > Hydrocharitaceae > Ottelia > Ottelia alismoides. The sequence goes on along the minus strand of JAZKJV010011886.1, from coordinate 74,518 downwards.
CAATAATATGTGTGTTCCTCGCTCGGAAACTAAATGGAAACAATGACAAGCAATCACACAAGCAACCATGCGAGACAAAGATTTTTACGTGGAAACCTTTACTCGATGTGAGCAAGGGAAAAACCACGAGGCAAGACCGGCAACGATTCCACTACGGTCAAGATGAGCCAAATGTTCGTTCGGTTTTGTTGCCCAACAAAACCGAGATACAAGGCACAAGCACAATGGATAGTTCTTCAATAAGTAACTAACTACCCTAGCTATCTAAAATACCAAAACATGCTCAAATCCAAGAAGAATATAGTGGCTTCCCTGTGGGCTCTCGGATGGAGACCCAAAACAGCTTCGGCTCCTTGAGATCCTTCCCAACGACCTCCTTGCTGCTCCCAGACTCGCACAAACTATAGCTACTCACGAACCTGCAGCCCTAGCCGCTCTTTTGAGCTACAAGCGTCTGCCCTCAAGCACTCCCGCTCGGCCTCTCTCTCGCTCTCTCGCGGAGGAAGAAGGGTGTTCCAAAAACCCTCACTGCGGCTCGCTGGAAAAAATGGGGAGAAGAGGTACGAGCTCTCCTGTTGTGCGTTCTGGAATTGAGTTCCCCGATTGGGGATTGGTACCTGGAAATGGGGCAACCGAAGGGGGCTCCCAATTGCTGAAAACATTGCAGTGATGCCCCTGTAAAAGGGGTAAAATGTTGCAGCCCCCTCTTGGGTCTGGAATAAAAATACCCAACAATTTTCAGGACATTCAGACAGTGCATATTTTTGGTACGGGACATATTAAGAATGGACTCTACTATCTTGACATTTCTACAGATTCTACCTTTGTCGGTGCTGTGTCGATCTCTTCTGACCCCTTCTATGGCATCTCTGTCTTGGTCATCCGTCTGCTAAAGATCTTTCATGATGTTCCATGAACTTTCTTCATTGTAGCTATTTGAATGTGAGGTTTGCTAGTTCAGAAAACATCATAGGACATCCTTTCCTCCGAGAACTGAGCCTCACCGTTCTTTTCATTTTGCATTGGTTCATTGTGAGATCTGGGGACCATGTCCGGTCCATACTGTAGGTGGTCACAAGTATTTTATTGTTTTTATCAATGATCATAGCAGATGTTCTTGAGTCTACCTAATAAAAGAGAGATCATATATTAATAAGATTGTTAAGTCTTTCAATCATCTCATAAATGTACTCTCTACTTGTATTCAGATTTTGAGGACTGATAACACACTTGAATTCACTCAACATGATTTGGTGTCATTTTTTGATTCTCAGGGTACCGTCCATCAAACATCATGTGCATATACCTCTCAACAGAATGGAGTTGCTGAGAGCAAGGTTTGAAAAACTGAAATACAGAACGAGGCGTTTTCCCTGGAAGCGAGACGAGGCGTAAGCCTCAGTTTATATAGGAAAATAATTACAAAAATGTATAATAAATATATTTATTGGTGAAATAATCTAATCTGACAAACATATAATATGTAGCAATGTAATATATGATGACATTATGAAGATAAGAACATGAAAAAAAATATGACAATGCCATAAACCTATTTAGCTAGAAATGATGTAGTTTTCTCTTCACATCGCTTTTATTGGAAAATGTTTCCTCTCACTCCAAGACTCTTTTAGAGTCTTGGCTCCTGTAAGTGCATCTTCTTTTTCTTTTTAATAAATTGGTGCGGACACCATAGCGTGTTACCCTCTCTTTGACTCCGCACCACCCCCTTTTCTCTGACCTTCCCAACCACCGAACGTTCCATGCGATCAAATTAATTGGCACACCTTTGATGACCCCTTAGGTGGCACTGACTCTAAACACCTCATCATCTTCTCCTCCAGGTCCGTCCCTTGACCTGTCCCTATCTCTTGCTTCATCCCTGGCCACCCACCCTCCCTCCGTCGCACCCAGGATATGCCTCGAATCATATTCGAGGTGGAGATTATTGCATCCTAGTTGATTAGAGGATCCATTTGGATTTAGATTATATTCTAACCCTTTTAGTCAGCATACGCACTATTTAAACCTTTTAGTTAGCATATGCACGGCGAAGTGTGACAATGCTTCTCAAAGGATTCAATTCAAGGTGAAGATTGTTGATACGCCTCGAAACCTATTTAAGAAGTCGTATTTGATTTGGGATTCAAAGTCCTATTTGCTTTAAGATCTGAAGTCCTATTTATTTTGAAATTCAAAGCTCTATTTGTTTTAGGATTTGAAGTCCTATTTGTTTTAGGATTTATTTGTGTGGGAGGAAGTACCATATAAACCTCCATACGGTTAGTATTTTGAATCATCTCTTTGTACACAGTTCTTCCACCATATTGAAGAGACCGGTCGCTTCCGCCAAGGATGTAGACCGGTTACGGGTGATCCTTGTAAATATGTGTATCTTCGTACTTGCTTGATTGATCGTCTATTTGTATTTTGCTTTTGCGATTCGCAATAACTTTGATACAATCCGGAGAACAATATAGCAAGTTAACACACAATGGAGGCACATGATTTATGCAAAAATCCTCTTCTACGAGAGGGGCAAAACCATAAGAGCGATAATATATAACCTCTGTGGAATGATCATGTAAAAAAATGAGGGTGTGCATAATATATATATATAAACAAATTTAAATGCATCTGCATGCAAGATCCATTTAGCTCAATAGAATACTTTCATTAGAGTTAATGGGTGATTAGATATTACCAAGATCAATATATTTTGTGATATGTGGTGTTTATTTAGTCTCACATCACCAACTGAGAGAGAATTGGGTATGAAAAGGTATATATGGCAAGAACTGCGTGAGTTAGTAAGAAATATCAATGAAGATATACAACTATTAGATAGCTTCTCCTTTTGAGTAGAGTGTTCATTCTGACCATTTTGGACCATGAAAATCTATATTTTAATAGTATTTCTATTATGTCATATCATTAGTTTTTTTATAGAAAGTCAATTTCAGGCTTTGCATCGAGCTTCATGTTTTATTTCAATCAGTTGTTCGAATGTCATAAGGTTTGTGGAGATTGTGTAGCTACTATACATTTGTCAGAGCAAGATATTTGCACGTGGAGAAAAGATTAGCATACAAAATTAGGAAATCCATACAAAATTAGGAAATCCATACATTATTCCTGAAGTGCACCTCGCGGCCCTGCGGTAGCCTTCCTCTGGGTCCCCCGCGGCCCTTCCCTTCGCTGGGCCTCTGTCGCCAGATTCTACATGATGGTGGAATTACAAGGCAGACATGCGAGGTATTGCGATGAAGATGCACGAAGAAGCAATGCTAGAAGGCTGCGGAAGCAATGATATGTCAATGACAAAGGGGTTTAGGATGAGTTTGTACGAACCCTAATTGGAGAACAAGAAGAGGAGATACCACATCACAATGATGCATCCTTTGTGAGAAAAGGGCACATCGTCTATGAGCAATTTCGGAAAAGCAGCGCGGAAGTGCAAACTTGATGGAGGTTTCTCTAGTGGTATACCTCTTATATAATAAGAAAGAACATATTCTATTAGCACCTTACTCGGCTTGTTGTGCTTAGGCATTTTTTCTATTTTAGTTGCAAAGACATTTGTTGATGCATCAGTTAGGAGATGCGAGCTTTACGATTTTGATTCAGTGATGCAAACGGACGGATACGGATATAGGTATTATCATATCTTTATCCGTTTCAAAATATAGATACGGATACGGAAACGGAAATCATACGGATATCGAAAATTGAATACCGTATCCTTAAATACATATACGGATTCGGAATCAGATAATCATGATTCGGATATGGATATTTAAGAAACGGATACGGATTATCCTATAAATATTAAGTGCCTCCTCATACTTTTAATTAGAAATGGCATCTTTACAAACTTGTAATTGATGGATGACTGATCTCAAATTCAATAAACTTACAATGTTACTTAATAAATAAGAAAATAAATTAAAATATTGAATGAAATAAATTGAAGAGCATATAATAAAATTGTATGATGACATACCTCTGTTTTCCTTCATTTGAAATGTTTCCAAAATATATGTAATACATGTAACATTGTACCCAACTAATAAGATAAAGGTGATATGGTATATTTCGTGAAACGACATTATGATAAATTATAAAAGTTATCATAATGAGGTGCAGTTTTGTGTCAGAGCTACATTGAGGCATGCAAAACTTTTGTGAAGTTGAAATATTACTGAAAATATATATAATACCGATATCCATATCCGTATCCGTGAAAAATACATACATCCGTATCCGTATCCGTATTTGGAAAAAATTTTATAATGGTATCTGTATCTGCAAAAAAAATAAATTAGTATCCGTATCTGTATCCGCTAAAATCCGAAAATGAGTATCCGTATCCGCTTAAAAGCGGATAAACGGATACGGTAGTGAACGGATGCGGATATATCCCCATCCGGTTGCATCCCTAATTTTGAACCATCTAAGAGAAGGCGAGGAAGGCCAAAGAAGTTTGGGAATGAGACTATACAAAGCGATTAGTTTTTTGGACCTAATCCTGAGATTGGCCCAAGATAGATCTGAATGGAGGCAAAAAATCCATGTAACCGACCCTACTTAATGTGGGAAAAGGCTTTGTTGTTGTTTGTAGCTGTAAAGGCGTCTACCCACTTAAATGGTATGGTGATAGTGCAGTATGCCTACCACCCAAAAGACCATGGTTCAAATCCCCCCTTGTGGGGGTTGCGTTAGGTAGTCGACAACCATCATAAAAATAATTGAATCGTTCAACATGGATTTGAGTAAGATCCATGTAGCGGACCCTACTTATAGGACGATAACAAAAAATGATTGTTTAAAGAAATATCAGAAGTTAAACTAAAAAGGAAAAATAAGAAACGAAGGAAAAGAAAAGGATAAGTTTTTTAACTAGTGTATGTTTCTTCTCCCACTTTGATCGGATATGATTCCGACAATTACGGAATAAAACGGAAGTCAAAGCAACTTTATTTTTGCTTTGAATCTCTCAAGAATGTCTCATCTTTTTTCCCCTATGAAATGTGACTCAATTTGGTCCATCCTCATTTATTTCTACCAATATGAGATCCCCTGAGGTTCCTATCTGAGAGAACCTGTTGTTAAAAGTTCCTGCATGAGAAAAGATTCATCCTTTGGTGACTTCAGCTGTTTACATATTTCTTCCTTTCTATATTTCAACAGCTTCTATAAATTACTGCAAGGTGCTAGCATCAACTGGAATGATATGGCATTTTGGGTCTTCCAATATCACTTAAAACTTAGTTTTAATTTAGTTTAACTAATTAATTTTGAGCTGGGGATCACTTGTTATCAGCTGTTTCTATCTATTTTCTCTGAGATGAATCTGTCATTGAGTTATTCTGTAGGTGCAATGGCCTAACGGGAAGAAGTACGAGGACGTATTCGTTGAGACTCTTTTGAGATATGGGTACAAGGGTGCCTATAAGTCCAAGAATTGGCAAAAGCAACCAGTGTTCATACAGTCATTTGCACCATCTTCACTTATCTATGTATCAAATCTGACTGATTCACCAAAAGTATTCTTAATTGATGACATTGATGTGCTAACTCAAGATACTAATCAGGTAAGTCTTTTATTGTAAGAAAAAATTATCTTTAGAGGGATGATCTTGCCAAATATTATCTCTGGTTGGAACAACCTAGATTTACCTCCAATTCATGCATTTGATATGTCCAAGTCTTATATCCAAACAAAACAATAAGGGAACAGGTGTTAGAAACATCAACTCCTAGATTAAAAAGGCGACTAATCCTTGATCGAGCTTCTCCAATTAGCACTGATTTGGTCAAACATTCTCATTTTATATCGAAACCAAACAGTTGTCTTTTAAATTTAATCTGTGTGTGACATCATGAGAAGCCCGACTTAGTAAGGAGATGCTCTTCATATTAGTTGAATGGAATGACTCTTTTCTTATTGAGAAAGGAATCCATAGGGCTCATTATATAGGTAGAGAGGCTTAGGGTTAGGGCTAGGGTTACAATACAATTAGTACATGAGATGACTAATCTACCCCTAGGGTTTATGGGTAGAGTGCTTCTCAACACTCCCCTTCAAGCTGGAGCATATATATCAATCATCCTCAGCTTGTTACAACATTTTTTCAAATTGTATGTGTGCAAGTGGCTTGGTGAATATATCTGCCATTTGATCTGAGGAAGGTACGCTCTGAGTACGAAGTAGCCCTTTCTGTATCAAATCTCTAGTATAGTGGCAGTCAATTGCCACATGTTTGGTGCGTTCATGGAATATAGGATTGTTGGCTATATGCATTGCTGCTTGGTTGTCGCATCTAAGTTCCATGATATTTCCAGGAGTGATATGAAGATCGGTGAGTATAGATCGGACCCACACAAGTTCTGATGCAGCTTGAGCCATGGATCGGTATTCACTTTCAGCACTTGAGTAGGAAACCACAGCTTGTTTCTTACTTCTCCACGTGATTAAATTGCCTGCAAGGTAAGTGCAGAACCCTGTAGTAGACTTTCTATCAATCAGGCTTCCTCCATAGTCTGCGTCTGAATACGCAATGAGGTCAAAGCTATTGCCTTTGTGAATAGTAGTCCTTTTCCTGGAGATGATTTGATGTATCTTAAGACCATCATGCATGCATCATAGTGGGCTGAAGTAGGAGAGTCCATGAACTGGCTAAGTTTTCCGACAGCAAGAGAGATATCTGGTCGGGTGATGGTAAGATATAGTATCTTACCCACTAGACGTATGTATTGACCACTATCCTTAATATCGCCTTCCTCATAGATGTGTCCCTTAGGATCCATGGGTATCTGAGCTGGTTTGGATCCTAGCATCCCTGTTTCTTGGAGAAGGTTAGTAGCGTACTTTCGTTGAGACATGACAATTCCTCTCTTGGATCTTTTACTATTTCAATCCTTAGAAAAAATCTTAGGGGTCCCAAGTCCTTGATCACAAATTGTTCTGCCAGTTGTTTCTTCACTTCTATAATACCATCATGGTCATCTCCTGTGAGGATAATGTCATCTACATATACCAGCATAGCCACAGTTCCTTTTCCATTCTTCCGTATGAATAAAGAGTAATCTGCTGAAGATCGGATGAGGCCCAGATTCTCTAATGCTTCTGATAATTTTTGAAACCATGCGCGAGAGCTCTGTTTGAGACCATATATGGCCTTGCGTAGTAGACAAACCTTCTGACACTCCCCTTGAATCTCGAACCCAGGTGGTTGCTGCATATACACAATTTCTTGGAGGTCACCATAAAGGAACGCATTTTTCACGCCTAGTTGATGCAAGGGTCAATCAAGTTGTACTGCTACTGCCATGAGAATTCTTATGATGGATAGACAAGCAACTGGCGAGAAGGTAATAAAGAATTCAACACCATAAGTTTGCGTAAACCCTTTCGCCACAAGTCCGGCTTTGTAGCGAGAAATAGACCCATCTGAATTGTACTTTACCATGAATATCCATTTGGACCCAACAATTTTATTATCCCGAGTGGATATACAAGTGTCCAGGTGTTCCGAGATATCAAGGCAGACATCTCTTCTTCCATTGCTAGGCGCTATTTCGAGTCCCGAATGGCCTCTATATGAGTACGAGGAATAATGGTACTCAAGATGGCTTGGACAAACTGTCTGTATGTAGGGCCAAGTCCAGAGAAGGTTATAACAGCAGAAATAAAATGCTTTGTACTGTATCGCAATGGACATTGTCTGGTCCCCTTTCTAAGAGCGATAGGTATGTCACTTGAAGCTTCCCTTGGGTTGACGGAGATCCTTGTATCTGCATCTGTGCCTTCAGTTTGTAAAAGCTCAGTCGAGGGACATACCTGAGGAGATGGTGCATGCGCAGAAGGGGTGTAATCAACCTGAGGAAGAGGAATAGGAAGAGGAGAAATGGTAACTGGGGGAGGTGATACTTGTGTGTCAGATCGGGAGTAGTATGGAAGAGACTCAAAGAAAGTAACATTAGCACTTATGTAATGCCTCTTGGAACGTGGGTCATAGCACATATAACCTTTCTGATTTCGAGCATATCCCAGGAAAATACATTTGACTGCTCTGGACGATAGTTTATCCCGACCAGGATCAAGAAGATGAACAAAGGCGATGCAACCAAAGATTTTCGAGGGACATGAAATATGGCTTTCCCCGGGAAAAGAACCTCAATAGGTATCTGCTCATCAATGGGAGTAGAAGGCATGCAGTTAATAAGATATGTGGCAGTTAGTATAGCATCACCCCAATACGTAGATGGCACATGATAGTCAATGAGTATTGTGCGAGCGATATCAAGAATATGTCTATGTTTACGCTCCGCCACTCCATTCTGCTGGGATGTATGAGGACAGGTGGTTTGATGCAGAATCCCTTGAGATGCTAAGAATGGTTGCATGTCATGTGAGACCAACTCCTTAGCATTGTCAGATCTTAGGCTTTTTATGGTGGTATCGAATTGATTCTTTATTTCATGTATGAAATGAACAATGATTTGAAAGACATCAGACTTATTTTTCATCAAGAAGGACCAAGACACACGAGAAAAATCGTCTATAATAACCAAATAATATCTATTTCCCAGTCGATCAGGATAATGACTTGGTCCTTATATGTCAAAATGAGCAAGTTCAAATAGACTACTAGAATGAATGATACCCGACGAAGGAACTGAACTCCGGTGATGTTTCCCCAGTTGGCAGGCCTCATACTCTAGGTTGACAGTGGGAGGGAGCTGGGGAAGAACTCGTCGAAGCTTGTGAATGGAAGGATGTCCCAAACGTTGGTGCCAAAGAGCACCAGAGGATGCAGAGAAAGTGGTCCCAGAGTAAGCGGTAGTGTCAGAGGACTGGACAAGGTGATATACTCCTCCTTCTTCACGACCCACACCAATCATCCTCCCAATTAGTATGTCCTGAAACACACAAGATATAGCATCAAATATTGCTCGACAGTTGAGTTCTTTGCAAATATGGCTAACTAAAAGAAGACTGATGGAAAAATCTGGAACAAATAGAACATTGTTGAGCCGGATAATAGGAGTTAGATGGACATCGTCTTTTCCTTTTATTGGGGAAAATCGTCCATCAGCAACCTATACAGTCCGTCCAGGAGGGACATTACGCATCTGTTGTATGAGAGTTCGTTCACCACATAGGTGAGTGGAAGCACCTTTATCAATCAACCATTCTGATTTTGTAATTCTATTGGCAGTTGTGATAAAGATACCTGATCGTGCCATTGTTGCAGTGTCTGTAGTATTGTCCTGATATGAGGTAGAGGACTCGTTCAATTGCAACCTGTTGAGACGCTGCATTAGATCATTGAAGTCCCGTCTAGGGATCTCCATTGGAGGACTATCTCCTTCATTGGCCATTCGAGAACTAGGAGTAGGGTACCCCTGCTTGCTGTAGCATACAGCTTCTGTGTGATCAAATTTATTACAATAAGAGCACTGGATTGTGCTACGACCTTGTCTTGGAGTGAAGCGTCCTCGACCACGGCTTCTGAAAGAACCAAGACTTTCTCGTCCAGTTGGGGCAACGAGAGCAGAAATTTGCCCCTGATCAGTGCCTTTAGCACTTGTATGAAGAACAACAAGGCGACTCAGGGTACTATAGGCTTCTTCAATGGTGGGGTGAGTCGCCACTGTGATCATTTGATCGGGAGCAGCGGAATAGCCAGAATCGAGTCTGGCAAGAAATATAAGGATTGCCATCTGCTGGCGATGTTTCTGAGTCGGACATGTGCAGCCTGGAATACAAGCATTATATCGCTCAAAAAGGGATTTTAAGAGAGAGAAATACTCAGGTAGTGAGCGTCCTGCTTGCTTCATGTTGAGCATGTCAAAGTACATCTGATACATCTTATTTGAATTCTTATCCTGATCATATGTGGCTTGAAGAGAGATCCACATATCGTGGGCAGATTTGTAATAAACAAGTTCATCAGCAATCCGGTCAATGACACCGACCATAATCCAAGAGTTGACCATTCCGTCGTCTTTGTCCCAAGTTGCATTTTTGCCGGTCTTTTCAGCAGGTTCTGACTCTAAAAGAATGTGTTCCTTATCGTATCCACGTACGATCATGAGGAACATGCGGGACCACTTGGGGTAATTGGTGTCGTCCAATTTAGAGATCGACCCAAATGAGGGTAGTCGGGTGATCCCTCCATCATATCCCGGTGATGTCACATCTGATTGTGATATGTTGTCAGAAGAAATCAGACCTGTTGTATTAAAAAAAGATAGGGAAAAAACTCATCCCTAAATCATATCAGATGGAGGTTGAATGACGGCAGAAGCTCTGCTGGAACCGATACCGGGGCTGGAGAAGACGGGAGTCGCAGAGGAGGCTCTGTTGAAGTTGGTGCCGAGAGGCTGCTGGAGACAGGACCCACGAGAGTGCGGGGAACATTGTTGCATGTGAGCCGAGGGGGCGTCTGGCGCGTGGAGGGGGGAGCCGCAGGAGGGGATTGGGCCTCTACAGGAGGCGGAGAGCCGGGGGGCGTCTGGCATGTGAGAGGGGGGAATCCGCAGAGGGGTGGCATCTGTCGTGTGGAGTAGGGAGCCGCAGGCGGGAGGGGCTCCATAGGCCAGGGGGGTTGGGATGGCGAGTGGGTCGGGAGGGGCGCCGCAGGGGTAGGGAGGGGCTCCTGCGGGGCGGGTCGAGATCGCTGGACTCGAGGGACAGACCGGGGTGGGTCGGGCGCAGGCGGCGAGGGGGCGGAGGGTGGGAGAAGGGGCGCACGTAGGGACAGGGGTGGGAGGGGATGGAGGCGGGGGGGGAGGGGAGGCTCTGATACCAAGTTGAATGGAATGACTCTTTTCTTATTGAGAAAGGAATCCCTAGGACTCTTTATATAGGTAGAGAGACCTAGGGTAGTGCTAGGGTTACAATACAATTAGTACATGAGATGACTAATCTACCCCTAGGGTTTATGAGTAGAGTGCTTCTCAACAATATTTGTGCTTGAAAATTTAAAATAAGAACTATTTCAACGTCAAGATATTAGGCCTTTGTTTTCTTACTTGTTTCTTTTCTATTATGCAGTCGTATTGGGAAATCACATAAAATGAATATTTTGGGTTCATACGAGCTTATGTTTCTGGGATTGGGCCATGGAAAGACACTTTGGTTCCTCCAATGAATAACTACCTTACCGAACCAACTGATCTCGTGGAACGAGCACATGCTCACGGCCTTGAGGTATTCTTCATTATGTAGTCTGCAATATGAACATGAAGTTTTGAGTAATAAACTGGGTATAAATCTCAAGAAAACTCAAACTGCATGGATTTTCATGTTGGCACTTGCTGATATTTTTTTGGCAATAGAGAGGTTATGGTCATCATATGCAATTCTGTGCTTGCATTACTGTCTACATTTCTTTGACAGGCTTTTTGGTGAATTCTCTTCATGTCAAGAGGTTTGTGGTTATCTGCATGTGTTATATATGGCCAAATCTTTGGAAGTGTGTAAAATGGATTCAAATTTTAGATTACCCATGAACATGTCATCTATTATTGGCAGCTTTCTGACTTCTCTCCGTCTATGTCTCGTTGATATTATGCCTCAAAAAATGGGATGCTGTGCCCTTCTGCTCTAATTTTAAAAAAAATGGTGGGAAAAACATCTAAAATATTAATTATTGTGATTATACATTCAATATCAATTGTTAACATCTTCTAAGAAAAAACTGTCAATTGGGAATTTGTATCGAAATTTGCATCTTTGACCAAGGGATACAAATAAAGTGCTACTTTTGAAGTGGTCGGTGAGGCTCTGGATGACCATCTAGGATTGATATTGATGATTTGCTCTGTAGAACTACTCATGGTGTTGTCTTATCCTTGTTGGATATGTCATTTAGAAGTATCAGTGGTTCTGGAGGGGTACTTGCTCGATCATTTGTGATGCGATATATTTTTTGCGGCCACTGCTGGGGGTGGGAGGTCCTTCAGATTTTTGAGGGTTGATTGGATGAAGGAAGATGTATTTTGTGATCTCTTCCTACGGCTCATGTTGTGGATGATTGGTCAACTTCAAATCCTAGATGTGGGATGCGATTACTGAGTCTAGCTGTTGAAGGGAAGCCTGGAAAAACAGTTATTACAGTTAAGCAGACCTACAATGCCCTCTCTGCATTGCCCATATCTGTGAATTGATAAAATAATTGAAGATAGCATATTGATACTCTATCGCAGAGCCCCACCGAGGGTAAAGATCTTCATGTGGCTTTTGCGCAGATCAAGGGTTATGACAAAGATGTTAAGTGCATGCCTCCTCTTCATAGTTCACATTGCTTGAAGGGCTAATATGTTGGCTGTTGGGAATATATCCCGATCCACTAATTGAGAAACTGACACTCACAATCGCACAACACAGGGTTGTACGGTGGCTCAGCAACGTGCCTACTCCACTTGCTCGCACCATACTCTCTTTTTGTATTCTCGTGATTATGTTTTGGAGTCCAATGAACGCCTGCCCAAAAGGGTTTGTTTATACCATCAGGTTAGAGTTTCAAGAAGGCGCTATCAAACTAACCAGGAAACTAAAAAATTCACCTCAGCCCTGTGAATCCAGCCAACTTATCGTCGGATTGGATTGGCTAGGTTGATTTTGTACATGTAAGTAATCAATCAATTGGGATCTTAGTTTTTTAGATCTAAGATCGAGAATGACCCAAGATAGATCTAAATGGAGGCAAAGAATCCATGCAGCTGACCCTACTTAATGCGGGAAAATGCTTTGTAATTGTTGTTGTTGAAGTTGCCAATCAATCTTCATAGGATAAAACCCGACATTTGCTCACGTAAAGGCAATCTATGAGTCCTGTCTTATGTACATCTAATTCACTTATCCAGAGTACTCACCCCTTTTTCTCTAAAACAATCAATGCAAACATGTTATTGATTTTTCGATTCGTTTTGATTTAGAAGTGACGATATATTGTTACCCACTCACTTTTACTGGATCATCTGTAGGTGATCCAAGTGCAAACATATTTCCATTTTCAAGATGTATTGTTATCCATACACTTGCGCTGGATTATCTGCAGGTACACCCGTACACTTTCAGGAACGAGAATCAATTCCTCCACTTAGACTTCTGTCAAGATCCCTACTTGGAATATGATTACTGGATCAACAAGATAGATGTCGATGGCTTGTTTACGGATTTCACCGGAAGCCTCCACCGCTACCAGGAATGGATGACCGCGATCCAAATGAACAAGAATGCATCCGGCCTGCTGCACAAGATTTCCATTCTAAGTTCTCCATATAATAACTGAAACAGTTACTGTATAAAGACATCCCATATTTCAGGTGATGATGGTTCCTCCCCGGCTGCATAGGAAATATTTGTATGCATTCCTTTCCTATTTTCATTGTGGATAGCTCGGTGCTTGTATCTACCATCCATTGCGCCAAGTACTGTATAAATTTCTTGTCAAAATTGGAAATCAACTGCAGGAATCATTTTAGTTTGCTCCAGTTGGTGTCCAATGGCGCCAAACTTAATTCTTGTTCTGTTATAGCATTTTTCAAAAGGAATCTTTTATCGTGTTTCTGTGCAGAAGTTGCTTGAATTATGCAATGCACTGCGTATTCGTTGGTATATTGATTGTATAGCGACCATTGTAGCTGACTTTTTCTTTAAAATTCATATGATTTTTGCAAGGACTATAACAAGCAAAAACAATGAGAGAAAATGACTAACTGTTTGCTGCTTAGTTTGTATTGCAATGCTAAATTCTATGTAGATAATATGTTTACTGTGATCAGCAGATCTTTTCTGTAGTGAGCTGCACTTTTCAATGTTTCATCTCTTGATGCAAATGGATAAGATATATTCATATATGATTCGCTACCGTATTTGCTTTTTTATATATATTGCGATGCCGATTTTTGTTTTTAAAATTTATATAGATACAGATTTTACTTCGACATTCGCAAATATTTACGCTTGTCAATTATACCATATATAATAAAAAAAAGAGAGTATTTTGGTAATATAGTTAAAAGTAAATTTACGTCTATTTTTATATATTAAAATGAACAAATTGTAATAACACCGTTGTGTAAAAATTTGGGAAGAGAATAAAACATGAAGGTGATGAAAACCCAACCAGATTTAATCAGTAATATTGTGGTTTAGTTTCCTTAAAACTTTTCAAATACAAGAGAATACCAACAACTTAACAACTTTGTATAAGTACCTGTCTACTTCCTCGACGATCGTACTTTGATGTGTCGTACCGTAAAGGATGAGAACGATCAGATACGGATACGAATATGGGTATATTCATATCTTTATCTATCTTAAAATAAAAAAATGAATGCGGATACGAATATTATGGAATCTGAAGAATGTGTTAAAAATGAATACGAATTGAACATAAAAAATTAAGCCATATTTTCTGAAACTTACTTAAATATGAATGTTTCGGATAGTTAACATTCAAAATATATATACGAATTTGTTGATTTCGTACTAACAATATTGATGAATCACATTTTCACCACGTTAAAAGTCGTCTTTTATCATAGTACATGTGGTGAAAATGGTTCCGCAAAAACCACACCTTCGAATATGTGGAAGTTATTTTTACTGGGCAAGTAAACCAAGGTCGAACACGGAGACACATGCCCCTTTGTCAATTTATCGAAAATTGTTGATTAATTCAAGAATGATTATTTTCATAAGCCTAGGTCTTCATGCAGATGTAATATGCAATGCAAGTAAAACAATGCAAAGACAAATGATGCATGTAATTTTTATTTGATTTTTAACAAGTTAAAAAAAGAAGCAATGCAATATGAAAGATATGCATACAGAAAATTAATGGGATGCAAATAAATGTATGCAAGATAAAATATACAAATATGCCGTACATAATGTTAAATTAATGAGCACAGATTATGGTTCGACATCAGAGTCAAATAGAGCATTGAAATTAAGGTCAAGCATCTGTTAATGGCAAATATTTATAGAACAAAAGACACTCTAGATCAACCAAAAATTAGCATATTTAATTAAGTGTTAATTCGATTAATAACATATGACATTAGGTAGAGAATCAAATAAGCTTCAAAATGACACTGAATTCAATTAAAATGGAGTCCGTATGCTCAAGATATGAAAGAAACGATGCAAAGGGCATAAATATAATAAAAATGCATGGAAAATAAAGATAAATATTGCAAATAGGTCCCTGGAGAGACCTATTTACAAATAACAAAAACCGAAGGGACCTCCTTGTAAAATACTCCAGGCGTGCACGTGAGGCACGCGCCTGGAGAACCTAAATGTAATATCAGAAATATCTAGGGTCTTCAATGCAATAGCTCCTCACGTATGGGGCACGCGAGGGGCCAGGCTCAGGAGACAGCCCAAGCTCGGGCCACGTGGATGCTTCTGGCACTTCGGTGCTTGGCTCGGTCCGCCCGAGCCTAGAGGCTTGGTGCGGGCTACGTAAAGTCATCTGGTCCGTCCGATCGTGAGGATCATACAGTAACTGTAGGTTGTCCTCCTCCAATAACGCCACTTCCTACAACGGATTTGGCTATGCTGCGACGAGCCATGAGAAGCTACTCTGCCCTCTTATTGCTCCTCCAATGGTCGAGCGGCCTTCTGAAGGGGCTCACGAAGATGGTGGATGCGAGACGAAGCCCTAGCGAAGGCTGCAGAAGCGAGGCGGTGAAGCTTCACCAGAGTTATTTCTTGAGATCGGAATGGAGTCGAGAAGTCTGACCATTGAAGATGAGTGTACCTACAAGCGTTAATAATAGATGAGGCAGTGGCGTGTGTGTGTGTTAAGTGAGGTGAACGGAGGTCCTGTACGGAAGGAGTAGTGGGGAACCTGGGGTCTTCTCCTCTGGCGAAGCAGAGGTGAAGGTGGTGGATGTGGCTGGGGTCCTTGAGAAGGGAAGGGGGCGAACGGAGAGGTCGGCGAAGACGTAGGTGATGTGGCGAAGTCATACGATGGTCGATGAATGGTAAGGGTGAGTGTGTGCATTGGAAAAAAATATGAGAAAACATGAGAAAAATGATAAAGGAATACCTTAGAGGATTCAGCGAAGGAGCAGATGGATGGGATCTTGGGCTGAGCTTCTTGGCGAAGCTCGGAGTCATCACTCGAGTTGGTCAGCTACGCCAGCGGGCTTGGCGACGCCGGGCCAGCCTCAACATGACCGAGTTGACCATGGGTCAACACCTTACCGGAGGCCCATGATGACTCCCCGTCCGACCTCCATTTGTTACATGGAGGTGGAGAGCGGCTAGGGTTTAGGACGTAGATTGGTGGACAAGGGTGACATGAGGCGCCAAAAGGGATTTATAAGCGGAGAATCTCGATCGTTATGGAGGTGACGGCGAAGGTTGCAACATCTGCAATGATGGTGAGGAGTCATAGAGGGGGACATTTGGGGGTTACGCGAGGGAGAAGAATGTGCGGGCCACGCGAGGCTACCGTTAGGTTGTGGAGAGGGTAATCGGAGCACTGGCCAGAAATGGAAGGGACGGAGTGGCTGTGATGCGTAATGCCTGGGGGCATGGTGCATGGGAGGAGGAAGATGAACGAGCACCATTGGATCTTGCGATCGAACAGTCCTGGTACGGGCGCGGATTAAGGGGTGAGATCAGATCAGGGATCTGATCAGGCGGTTGATGGTGTGGTGTTGGGGGATGATGGAGATGTGATCTGGAGATACATCCAACGACCAGGAGGGGAGGGGTGATGTGGAGGGATGTCAACCATTGGATTAGGGGCATCTGATGGCTGAGATGTAGGCGGGTGCAGGTAGATGAGATTTGATCAGAGGGGCCTGATCAAATGGTGGAGAGGAAAGGCGTGACGAGCGGTTCAGATGAAGGTGGGCCAGGAAGATCCAACGGCCAAGAAGCAAGGCCAAGTGGCGATAGGTGGTGCTGTTGAACGAGATTTTGCCAAGGTTTTGTCAACCCACAAGGCAGAACAACAGTCATCGAAGCGACCTTAGACGAAACTCCAATTCAAACAACAATTAACCCACAATAATGATCAAGCAATGAAAATAAAGTGGAGTAGAAATTTTTTTATTTAACTCTACAAAATGTGTGTATAGTGCAAGTATGTAGAGTGTCGAACACAGGGAGCAAACTAGATAGATCAGGCAAATTAATGCATAAAAATGATTATGGAATATTTGTCTATATGTCTTTTGTGGGTTTTCTATTTTTACTTTTTTATTTTATTTTTGTTTTATATTTTTTCTGTTTTATACTTTCTTTTTATATTTTTATGTTTTTATATTTCCTTTTTCATTTAAATTATATAATAGAGATATATATAGAGTGTATATATAATACAGACTAATAAAGATATAAATACTGATAAAAATAATCAAAATAAAACGAAAAATATTTTTATGTTTTAATTTATTTCTTACTATATATGTGATTTTTTAAGTATTTTTGCTAATTTTTATATATATTTTAAAGTCAAAAATACCCTAAAACATAGATTAATTAATTACCCGAAACTAGAATGGAGATAAAAATTAGAAACAGAATCAAAATTTCACCAAATAAATTTACATATATTATTAATAATGTATTAAAAATATAAAATAGAAAACACAATTTTTAGAATTTTTGAGAATTTTATAGGTTTTTATAAGTGTTTTTAGGGTTTTCAATATTTAGGAGTTTTCCTTTATAATTTTTTGGTATTTTTGGTGTGGTGTTGTAAAATAACTAAATAAATACAAAATACATTTTGTAATTTCTAATAGCTTTTTATATTTTTTATGGGATTTACAAGCTAGACAGGGAATAAAAGGGCTATTTTTGTTTTTAATAAATAATAAAATCTCATAAAATTACAAAATAAAATATATGAGTGGAAGTGTATGCAATCAGTAGCATATATGTATTTTTGTGAATTTTTTAGAGCAAAGTAGCTATTTCAAATAAATAGAAGCAACAAAGAGAAACTACAATACTAGTAGGGGCTTTTGTGTAAATAATATAAAGTACAGAGCATGTCTACAAATTCTCGAAAAAATAATAAATGAAATTAAAATTTGACTGGACTAAATGCAAATATCAAGATCTGTGAGGGTCCCCTTGCAAAATGCCCACACCTAATGCGCACAGGCATGTAAGGTGACGTGGTAGAGGACCTAGATGTAAACACAGAAACTCTGAAGTATTGATTGCAAATATTACAACATGTTTAAAACTGCATAGAAATTTTTGAGCATCAATAATTAAATACAAAAAGTGTGTGGGCCTAGATGCAAAATACCTACAGCAGGCGGAGGCCAATGATGAAGGGTTCGGACGATCGAGGCTAAGTGATATCAAAGGTCATTGTGACCTCAACCACCCGAGCTGGGCTCAACAAGAAAATAAGACCACAAATAAAACAATGAAGCACGAAAATTGAATGTAGCGGTCTCCGCTATTTATTTAACCCGGTATAACTACCAGGTTCAAACACAAGGAGCACGAGCGAAGCCTACGAAGTAGTCGAGAAATCAGAAAACAAAATGCATATTTTTGTGGAAAATTGAAAAAAAATCATATTTTCTAATAAGAAAATGAAGAAAAAGATAAAGGAAATCACACTGCAACAATTTTTATTAAGACTAAAAAATGCCCAAAAATTCGAAATAAAAATATTTTTATATTTTTAAAATATGCAAGTGTTTTTTGGTGATTTTATGGTATTTTTTCAGATTTTTATAGCTTTTTTATAAAAATACAATAAACACAAAACAAAAGAACATTGTTTAGCCGTGACCACTAGGCAAGATTAAAATACTAAAATTGCATGGAAGGCTTGATGGCTATTTTTATGAGAAAGTAGATAAAAAGATCTAATTACAGAAACTGGAATAGTATTTTTTTGAATTTTATTGAATTTTTAAGAATTTTTTATAAGATTTTTGGTCTTTTGTGGTTTCTAGGGATTTTTATAAAAGATAATGGAAAATGGTAATGAAATTAAAAGAAAGCAAAACAAACACACATGAACTTTTATAGAATTTTTAGGGGTATTTTCATATATTTTTTGGTATTATATAAAACAGACAGACACGTTTTTATGTGTTTTTTATTTTTAGAAAAAATCAAATAAAATCAAATTATGTCACAAAAATTAACAAAAATATGACACAATAGCAAGAGCTGCTGGTAATTTTTGGGGAATTTTTGGAGTAAATTTGATAATTATTTGATTTAAGACAAGACACACAGTAGATAGGGACCTACTTGCAATTATTTAAAAATTACAAGCCAATCTGTAATACAATGAAAATGCAGGACTAATATTGCTAAAATACCAAGTAGACACGCACGAAACACGTGAGTCAGGCTCGAAGGGGCATAAGTGAAATTCTCAAAAAGAAAATTGATTTAAAAATAATAAATGAATTTAAATTAAAAAATGGATTAAATGAAAAATGATTATTATTTTTAAAGTATTTTTTTTCTGTGATTTTTAATTATTTTTTTGAAAAATAAATTAATCTTTATACAATATAGCGTATTATATACAGGTATAATATACCTATGTATTTTGTATAATTATTTTTATATTATTATTTTTACTCAAATACCCCTATCTTTATATTTTATTTATTTATAACATAATTTTTGGAGTATAAAATAATTTTATTTTATTTTTATTATTTATTTACAGGTATATAATAAATAGAGAATTAAGACAAATATATAGGTATTTTGTACAAGGGAAAGAGGATTTTATTTTTATTTTTATTTTATTTTTCTGATTTTGTTTTATTTTTAGGACTATATACAAGGAGGTAAAAAGAATCTTTTATTTTTATTTTGTCAAAAATAATTATTTATTTATATAAATAATATGTATAGCATAGAGTAGGCCCTATCTCTCTCTACTTGTTTTATTTCGCGATCAGGTCAATGCTTGACCTTCTCTTAGGGTTCGGGTCACTCTGTATTTATTCTAAATACCTCCTTCCTTTTTCTTTTCTTTATTCTTTTATTTTTGCACAAATACATGCTAATTATGTAATATTAACAAATGCATGCATAATGCTAACTTATTGTATTTACATCTATTTACATGATGCATTGCCAAGATAAATAGCTAAAATAAAAGAATAAAGAGTTATGATCAGGGATTCATCACCCCCTATACTTTACCTTTGCTAGTTTCTTAGCAAACACTTATTTGAAAAAGAAGTGAAAAGAGAAAGAAAAGAAAAGGAAGGAGAATCAAGGTTGATTATTAATCTTGGCATCATTAAATTGGAGTATGGAGCTCAGTCAAACCTTTGGATTATTGATAGAGGTTTAAGACTCAACAGCCTCTGAGTTCTACTAATCTATGGTCAAGACTCCTCAATAATCCAGATCAGAACAAGTCTACATACACAAACTCTAATGACCATGAATCTTTTCGTGTACTGTGTAAGTGATATGTAGCTCCCCACCTCAGAAATGACAAGGCAACAACCTCCCCCAACAAGGTAACTCTAATGCCCTAGTCTGACAGCTCTTTCCTCGAGGAGCGGGTATTCCCTTCTAAGTTCAAGTTCAACCGGCTCAAGAAGTGGGAAAAGAAGAGAATGGACCATGACCAGTGTAGCCACGTATCCCTGGGAGCCCAACCAATGTAGCTAAGTCTTCCGCTGCAAGCTTCATGAGATGAGAATGGGTAACATAAGCTTTGCTTTATTTGGCTATATACACTCCGGTAAGTATTTCATTTTCTATCAGACCCGTCACTTTTTTGGATTTTTTTTTTCTTTTGCACATTTTTTATGTGTATATGTACAACATATCTACATGGTGCATCATATATACATAAGAACTTTTTCCTCTTGAGCCAGTAGACTATCCCTCTTTTCAAGCATTATTGCAACCCACAACTCCTATCTTTAGACCTCAACACCTTTATATCAAGTTGAAGCGTGCTTCCTTCCCTAAGAGAAGACGAGAGGTCATCCTCCTAGAAGTACTATCCTCGTATGCTACCCCAAGCCTAAGGAAACTGCCTCCTCACCACGTCATCTGTATAGAGCTATGTGTAAGGTGTTGGTGCAGGTAAAGCCATTGTATGTGAGAGTCATGTGTGTGTTGTTAAATATTCTACTTAGGCTCACCAAGATGACATGTGATAATAGCCTAGTGGACTCAAAGAATTATGTCACCAATGGACCTGAAAAGTCTCAACCCTAAGTCCTATAAAGTTCCTCTTACAATTAAGTGCATTAAGGTCTTGACTAAGCTCCATTTTCCAATTTAATTCCAGGCTAGTTTAAATGTCAACTACGATTCAGAAAAAGTGTACAAGTATATACAAAAATCTTTTTATGCAAAGTTTTTGAAATTGTGCAAAATATTTGAAAAATGTTTGAATGTATGCATGTATGCAGAAGTTTTGCAAACTATTTACAAATATTTACGCAAGGATTTTTGCAAACTTTTATTTTTCAAATATTTTACAAAAATTTTGTAATATATACATAGTTTTGATATCAAAAATATTTACAAACTTTTTACACTCAAAACATTTTTGCAAACGTTTGTACAAAAATAATTTTTATAGATAGCTATATATGTGCAAGAAAGAATTTATGTATAAGAACATTTTTAAAAAAATTTATGATTTTTAAATAGTTGATTTTTAGCCATTTTATTTATTAACACACTCACACAAAATACGAGTTATGGCTAGCGTATATATGTAATATATACGACACCCCCTATACTTAGCTCGAACGATGTCCTCATAGTGAATAAAGAGCGATGAAGAAGAAGACATAACTCGTGCTTAGTATAGGGAAGTGAAAAGAAATGCTATACTACAACGACGAATCAAATAATAGAATGAAGAAGGCTCGGTGTTTCAACGTATACTTAGGATCAAGTAATCCTAAGTATAACAGACTGTACATAAAGGGAAAATCGAGTAAAATGATGTACAGAGTCTACCTCCCCTATACTTAGGGTAAAATATCCCTAAGTATAGGCAGCAAAACAGAGGTAAAAAGAATCAAAAGAATAATCAAGAGTCTGACACCCCCTATACTTAGGGTAAAGTGCACCCAAAGTATAGCATAATCACGAGATGCAGATGGGGTGTTAGACTGAAGAATGAGATGACATGGACATCTGGATCTATACAAGACGAAAGATAGTGATAATCAGGCACGAGATGCAACTAATGTGAGTCAAAGACCACATCTCATGCAAAAGGAATCGGGGCAATGTCAATGATCAACGGCTCATGATCTAGAAAGGTGGACTCAGATGACATCTCAGATATGTCGATACCCCATTGTCATGCACCTTTTGGACCAGGTATGGTCCTTTTCACTTAATCTGCAATTTCCCTGGAAATAATCTAAGCATGGCATCAAACAACCATACTCTCTGATCTGGCTCAAACTGCTTATGGATGATATGAGAATCATGCCATATCTTCACTCGCTCCTTATACTGTAAGCTGCTTAAAAAGGTTTTATCTCTAAGCTCCTCCAGGGCTACCAATTCTGCCTTCCTTTGATCACCTATACTCATTGGATCCAATAATATATCCGTGACAACCCAAAGTGACTTGTGCCTAATCTCAACAGGTAAATGGCAGGGGTTGCCATAAACGAGATGAAAGAGAGATGTACCCAAAGGAGTCTTGAAGGATGTCCGATATGCCCACAAGACCGAGCCCAAAAGCTGTGACCAATCATTTCGGTCTGGGCGGACTACCTTCTGCAATATCTTCTTGATCTCCCTACTCGATACTTCAGCAAGACCATTGGTTTGAGGATGATATGGAGTGGCAACTCGATGGTCTTTGCTGAACTCTTTAGCAAGGGCCTTTACCTTGTCGTTGATAAAGTGAGACCCCCCATCAGATATCAATACTCTAGGCACCCCGAACCGTGAAATGATATTCTTCCTCAAGAATTTGCAAATAGTCTTAGCATATGCGGTTCGGGCGGGAATGGCCTCAACCCAACGACTCACATAGTCAATAGCCAACAAAATGTACTCGAATCCCTGACTCTTAGGGAATGGACCCATGAAATCGATGCCCCATGCGTTGAAAACCTCACAGAAGTGAATGGGCTACATCGGCATCATATCACGCTGTCCACAAGTGTCCATCCTCTGACAGTCAGTACACCTCTTCACGAATTCATCAGAATCCTTTAAGAGGGTAGGCCACTATAGGTTGGATTGGAGCACTTTATATGTTGTTCTCCTTCCAGAATGATGTCCTCTTGTCTCAAGCTTGTGGCAGTATGTGAGGATTCTATGGTGCTCCTCCTGAGGAATGCACCGACGCCAGATGTTATCCCCTCCTTCATGATAAAGGACGGGATCCTCCCAATGGTAAGACTTGGCCTTCGCAAGGAAGGTCTCAAATCGCTGCTTGGGCCAACCTTGTGGAACTTTCTTGGCAACAAAATAGTTCACAATGTCAGCGTACAACGAAAGCGAGGCGATAGCAAGGATCGCCTCATTTGGGAAGGTCTCAGAAATAGGATCAATCTACTCAGATTCCTCGAGATTCTCTAATCAGGAGAGATGATCCGCCACCACATTCTTGACTCCAGGTTTATCCTTAATCTCAATATCAAACTCCTGGAATAGAAGGATCCATCTAGTTAGTCTCGCTTTGGCATTCTTCTTAGCCATAAGGTACCTGATGGAGGTATGATCCGTAAACATAGTCACTTTGGATCCAATATTATATGATCTGAATTTGTCCAAGGCAAAAACTACGGCTAGCATCTCTTTCTCTGTGACGGTGTAGTTCCGCAGCGCGGCATCCAATGTATGGCTAGCGTTGTGAATGGCAAAAGGTACTCCATCCCTTCTCTATCCTAGCACGGCCCCTACGGCAAAATCGGAGGCAACTGTCATGATCTTGAATGGGAGAGACCAATCAGCGACTGAAGGACAGGAGCCTCAATACTAGACTCGTGAGAGTCTCAAATGACACAAGACACTTATCATCTACAATGAACTCGGTGTCTTCTGTCAGCAAATCAGTCAACGGTCGGGCAATCCTGCTAAAATCACGAATGAATCGTCAGTAGAAACCGACATGCCCTAGAAAAGACCGTAATTGTCATTGGTTGGACGGTGGATTGAGTTTCCTGATGATATCCACCTTGATCGGATCAACCTCCGTGCCCTGTTGGAGATGATATGACTAAGCACCATCCCTTGAGTCACCATGAAGTGACTCTTCTCCCAGGATAAAACAAGATGAATCTCAATGCAACGTTGAAGGACGTGGTGTAGGCAGTCAAGACAAGCATCAAACCCATCGCCATAGATCGAAAAGTCATCCATGAATACCTCTAAATAGTCACCCACTATGTCCGAGAAAATGGACAACATGCACCTTTGGAATGCCACCGAGGCGTTACATAGACCAAAGGGCATCTGTCTGAAAGCATAAGTCCCAAACGGACAGGTGAATGTCGTCTTCTCCTGGTCTTCGGGCGCAATGGCCAATGGCCACCTGATTGTAACCGGAGTACCCGTCAAGGAAGCAGTAGTGACTCTTCCCAGCTAGCCTCTCTATAATCTGATCAATAAAAGGCAGCGGGAAATGACCCTTCTTGGTGGACTGGTTCAATCGTCTGTAGTCCACACAGACCCTTCAAGAAGTGGATACCCGGGTAGCTATCTCCTCTACAGACTCACTCATAACTGTAGTGATGCCCGTCTTCTTGGGCACCACATGTAATGGACTAACCCACTTGGAGTCAGAGATGGGGTAGATAAAATCGACACTCCACCATTTCGAAACCTCCTTCATGACAACCTCTCGAAGATTTGGATTCAGCCATCGCTGGAACTCACACGATGGCTTAGCATCCTCTTCGAGATAGATATGATGGGAGCATAGGGCCGGACTTATCCCCTGGAGATCAGCTACTCTCCATCATATCGCCTTGTGGTTCTTTTCAAGAATCTCCATCAAACGAGATTCTTTCTCTCCAGTCAAATCTGCTGAGATAATGATTGGGTACATCTCATGCTCGCCCGCAAGGAATCTATACTTCAGTGACTGCGGCAACGGCTTCAATTCTGGACAACGGGGAGCTGGCAAATCTGGCTACTGAAATGTCTGAGTGAATGCAACCAGATCTGCGTGTGAGAACTCTCGCTGATCATGAATATTTGGCAAAGTTGGCCTTGCTGATGTATCTGTAATCTATGTCGGCTTAGTCTCCACCCTAGCTGTTGGCTCTGTGGGAATCAGACACGGTATTAACTCATCAAATTCGGCCCAATCTATGTCTGAATCCGAGGGATCTGAATCTGAATCACAAGAAATGTACTATGCCTTGCTATCTTGAACACGGTCTTCAGACTCGAATGTGTCCTCTGCCAAGAGTGTGCTCTCCAAACTCTCCTCTGCTGGGATCTGTGAATATGTAGTATCTGAAGGTGAGAGAAGGGCTCGTGAAACGGGGTCAGACCAAGCAGCTTCATCATCAGTGGTCACAACGTTGCACTCCTGGTGGACATCTCGCTCTGCCTCTGTCATCTGCTCTGAATCACTATACTGCTCTGAGCAAGTTGAATCTCGTGCTCTAGTCTCGTCGATCGTCTCTATTTGTATACTCCCGCCATCGACGCGAAAGTATACCTTCCCGCTATCATGGTCGGACATCGCCTTGGCTGTGGCCAAGAAGGGACTTCCTAGAATGATGGGGGTATATGTCACAGACTCAGGGATCTCCATGTCCAACACAACTAAGTCCACGGGGAATTTCATGCCCTGAATTGTGACGACCACGTCCTTCAACAACTCCTTCGGCCTCTTGATGGATCTATCAGCAAATTGAAGGACTGTCCTGCTCTGTCGAAGAGGGCCAAACTTGAATCGGTCGAGTAAGGCTCCCGGAAGGAGGTTGATGGAAGAGTTGCTGTCTAATAGAGTCCGATCAAATCTCTGCTCATGAATATGGCATCTGACATAGGGAGCTCATGCATTTGGCCTCTTGGCTGGCAGATAGTTCTGGATGGCGAAGCAGGTGGCACGAGTGAGCACATGGATCTATGCATTATAGTTCCTCTTCTTCTTGCGGATGGTGGTCTTCTTTCTCAGGTTCTTCTGGAAGAGGGGGATGTGATCAAGTGCCTCATGTAGAGTCAGCTGAATCTGAAATCTATCAATCATTTGCTGGTTGAACTCTAACTGTTGTGATTTTTTTTGATTTTCTTTTTTATTCATCTTAGCCAAGCAGAGTGCTTGAGGGAAGGGGATGGCTGGTCCCTCCTCAGATAGAGGGCTAGGAATGGGTCCATGTTGCTGAGAAGGAATAGAATCCATACAAGTATCATCATGCATCACATATGGACTCGAGGATGAAGAACCCTTTCCTTTATTAATCTTTTTGGTATTTTCTGCAAAGTCCTGAGATATAAAGACTGGAGGAAATACAACTGGAATAGAAGGGGTGGCCTCAGTACCACCCACGACATCAGGAACTGCGTAATCAATACCGCACTCTGGCTCAGCATCTGGATCTCTGGTGGAATCAGTACCACCCTCTGCATATGGGGACGCGACAGCCTCACAACCGTCGGCTGGGTCAACATCCTTGGTGGTGTCAGCACCATCGTCATCATCATCCTGAGCAGCCTCAGCACCGCTATCCTCCTCGTCTAGCGCTCCTGCATCCTCGTGGTGTCGTCGCTCAGACGAGGCGTCGTCTGCTAGCATCCTACTGCTCCTAAGTGTAACAAAGTCAGCATCAAATATATATGAAGCAATGTCATCCAATAAGTCACTAGAAGTGGTAACCTCTGTGAATTGTACCTGCTCAGACTTTCTTTTTAGGTTGTTCGGGTTTGGCTCGATCTGAGCGGGTATGGCGGCCTTCCCTTTGATCGTCTCCCTCATCTCCTGGCGAACTCGTCCATCTCCCGCCTGAATGTGGCCTGCTAATCAGAAAGTAGGCAGGCTAGATCATCTAGTGCTGGGTTCTCATCGGCTGGCCCATGAGAACCGGACGGGTTGCCTCTCTAAAAGTAAGACTGCTGCTGGGAAGGATGAGGGGGAAACTGAGAATACTGTTGAGGCTGTTGCTGGTGCTGCCTCCACAGATGTCCCTGTTGGTAGGGACGAGGACCCTGCTGGTAATGTTGCTGTTGTGGCTGGTGAGGGAACTAGGGCTACTGCTGAGGCTGGCTGTACTGTCCACCCTGAGTTGGGGGCTGCTGCTGGGATGAGACACCTCCGGTTGACCACCTGGATCCAGGAGATCTCGGCGGATCCCAGGTTGTTGTCGGTCATACCAAATCCCGTTGACTTCCATCAATGGCTCCTGCTAAAAGCGGGGTGGAGGAAGGACTATCAAGGGCTGATCCTGCTGGTACACCACCATATGAGTGTCCTGAGACGGTGACGGCTGAAGGTACTGGTGTTGCGGCTGCTGGAACGACTCCGCATGAACATGGTGGACCTGTTTGTACTAAGCAGAGGGTTGGGTCGAGCTGTTGCTGCTAGCGTCAGCCCGTGACCTGAGACGGGACTCAGAAATTATTTGTGCCTCCCGGAGACACATGATCTGGGTCTTTAGGTCACTCAATGCCTGTGCCAACTAATCGATCTGTGTCATTGATGAATCTCCATTTCATCACCTTTATTCTATCATTTTGGCCTTAAAAACCCCAGCAAATGCATGTAAATAGCATCAATTTGTACATAATAGCAACCATTATTTATTGTATTTATTGTACATTAAATAAGGTTTTTAATGCCAAAATTATAGAATAAAGAGAAGAAAAGAAAAAGGAATAAAATATTGCAAATATTTTATGACCCTAACCCCGAGACCAAGGCCAGCATGGAATTGGTCGACAAGGAATAAAGTAGGGGGAGATAAGGGCCAATTATACAATAAATACCTCATTTATTTATTCATTTATTTATGTATTTTTGACACCTATTTTGTACATAATCATTTATTCATCAAATAAAGAAACTTTGTTCATGAAAGTTGTAGATAATAATATAAATAAAAATACAAAATTGAGTTTGTGTAAAAATAATATTAAGTGTACATTTTATACATAGAATAAAAAGCCAAAATCTCAACTTCACAGAACCTTATTTTACAAATAAAAACTCCAAATCACCCAAACTCACCTTTAATTGTATATAGCATTCCAAGAACTATTTTATAAAATTGGTTTTATAATTTTTGGAGTCCATCTGTGGAAGTTAGGTTTTTGGTCCTTCTTGTATATAGGATTGATTAAAATATTCTTTTTATTCAAATATTCATTATTTTTAAATTCATATTTTTAGAATTTTATAGATAATGTATATAATTCATGTACATATTGACATTAGAATAAAACCAAAAATAATTTTTAAAATAAAATAAGCCTAGGTAATACCTAAGCAAGATACTTATGCTACCTATATGTACATAAATAAAAGGGATTTTTATCTTTTATTCTTTATTCATTTATATTTTTATAATAATGTATATATTATATACAACTTATTAAAAATACAAATCCAAAATAAAAACAAATAAAATTCATTAAATAAATAAAATGTATATAATATATAGGTAAACTACCTATAAGTATACCTGCATATACATAAACACATTTATTTAAAAATGTAAATAAACTTATAAAAATTAAATAAAAATATATTTATACTCATAAAAATAAGTTATAAATTTATAAAATAAGAAAATTAAATAATTAAATAAAATAAACAAAATAAAAATAAATGTATATAAATATACTTATAAATACATTATTTCAATAAAACCGTAATAAAATACTTCAAAAAAAATAAATAAAAATCATAAATAAATACTACATTAATTTATAAACATTTTTTATTTTATAAATAAAACCTAATTAATTCAATTAATATGTTAAATAAATCGGTCAAGATAAGTCTGACGTGGACCAATCAGGGGCCAGGGAAAGTTGACCTCCAGTCAACTCCCCCTGCGCCTCTGACTAACCCGTCAGACCTGTCACTTCCCCCATATTCTTGCATTTTTCCCGCTCGCTACAGTGATCAATCGACAACAATCACTTCACGAGATTTACTCCCCCTTCATCCAGGATCCCCGCCGATCATTTAGATCCTTTGTACATAGATCGTATCGCCGGCTACAGCCCGGTCAATAAGGGTGCCCAGTTTGTGCATAAATAAGCAACCTTCGCCTCCGCTTCAATTTTGGTCAGCTTTCAGCCAATCCCTTCCCAGAATTCAGTCCTGGCGATGTTCCTTGTGACAGGAGGAGCTCGCCAGCACTTTGAATCGATCGGAGAGGCGGAGGTTGCACCCATGGCGGCGCTCCGACAGCCGCCCTGCTCCCTGGAGTCCCTCCAGGTATAAGAGTTGTGCCTTTACATTTTTAGGTAGATTTTCATATCAGCATTTTATTCCTGTCATTTATTTTGCATTTAGATTCGTAGATTAGCTTAGGTTAAGTAATTCGAAGTTCGCCGGAGCTCAGCTCCGGCGACTTCTCCACTCTGTTCCCGACCGTTTTCCGACACCATTTCGCCGCCATTTCCTTCCCTACCGCATTCTCCACCGACCAGCCACCTTGTCCAACCGAATTCTTCTCTGGATCCGCGAAACGAAGTTCCTCCACCGCCTTCCGCCGGAGCTTCTCCGCCCACCATCATCCACTCGCTTTCAGCTTCAAACCCCGGGTCGAGGGTGACGCCCTCGAGCCCCTCTACCTTCCTGTGCAGGTTAGGTGCGCCAAAGAGCACCAGGAGTCGAATCGCACGCGGGAGGAGGTATCTGGAGCCGCGTTTCTTCACCAAGCTCGTGGCGCCGCTCCAGGGTGCCTCCGGTCGATCCAACACCTCCAGCAGATCAAGCGACCTTCCAGGAAGCGATTTGGACCTTCAGGTGCGACGAAGACCGGCGAGGGAGCGAGATCGAGGAGGAAGAAGCTCGCCCCGGCGAGCGTTCTTCCCTGTTCTTGCACGTGTGCTCCCAGCCGTTGGATGAAGACGAAGGCCCAGTTCGATTGCCAGCCGTCCGATGAAGCGATGCTACGACCGTCCAATCACGTAAGTGATCTAATCCCAACCGTTCATCGGCGAAGCGTCATCGGCGCACGTGGAGGCGCCACGTGGATTAGTGAGAGAAGATCAGCCGTTGGATGAGCGTCTATTGGGGGTAATTTTCACTCGTACCCCCCTTTTTTGTATATTTAATTTTTAATCTTGTAAAATAAATTGCACGTTGTAAATAAATTGGAGTTTTTGCAGAAAGGACCCTGTGCTTATTATAATTACATTTAGGTCCTTCCGAGCCTCACGTGCAGTCCCACGTGAGGCGCGTGAAAATTGCATGTACCCCCTGGCGGTTTTTGTATATTGTAAAATAGTTCTAAAAATTAAAGTAAATGTTTATTCCTGTTGTATTTTTGCACTGATGCCCCTGGAATTTATTATATTTGCAAAAATACCCCTGCCAGGCTGTTTGATTTTTGTATCTTTTATCCATTTATTAAAAATACCTATGAGGCTTCTAAAAAATTCACAAAAATTAGGATAGATGCTCTATGTGATGCTCTTACACTCCCATATTTTATTTCACATTTTTTTGCTCTTTTCCTAATTATTAAAAATGAAATAGGAGCCATTTTTGTACTATCCAATTTATAAAATATAAAAAAAATAGAAAATGATTTTGAAAAATTCCAAAAAAATTATATATGGTATATTTAAATCTATATTGAGTCCAGAAATTAACAAAACCTTAAAAATATGAAAAAAAATAAAACAAATCAGAAAGCTCCAAAATCCAACAAAAAAATAGAAAAACCTTTAAAAATTACCAAAAATACATTTTTCTCTTTTATAATTATCTATATATTATTATTAATGTATTAAAATTAATTTGGGAATTTTTGGAGTTTATTTTATATTTTTAAAACCCAAATTATATTCGGCTATATTTTTAGTCTTATATTAAGGACATTTTTGAAATTAAAAATACATAAAAATTAGAAATATTTCAGAAAAAAATAACAAAAACAAAATTAAAAAAAAGAGAAAAAAATATTATATCTATGCATATTTTAAGTATATATATATCTATAGACTATATTACTCCTCCCTCTCTTCTTATATATATATATCTCTTTATATATATATATCTTTTATATATATCTATATATTTATATTATAATTAAAAACATAAAAAGAAAATAAATAAATAAATATATATATAATATAAAAACAAAATAAAAATTATAAAAACAAAAATAAAAAAATATACAAAACCCAAAACCCACAAAAACAATAAAAGGACATGAACAATTGATTGAATAATTACACAACACACATACAACCATTCGCCTCCCAGTGTTCGACCTCTACCTGTACTTACACCTATACACATTTGCATGTAGAGTTATAATAAATTTTAACTCCACATTTTTGGATATTCATTGCATATATTATTGTGGGTTAATTGTTGATTGATTTGGGGATTTCGTCTGAGGTCAACTCAGCGACTGTCTCTCCGCCTTGTGGAAAGATACGACCTTGGTTGAATCCCTTTTCATCAGTCATGCCCTGACACTGCTTCTTCTCGATAATCTCGATGCGGTCCAGCTTCTCGCTGATGATGCCCATATCAGTGATCGATGACTCTTCCTGTGCAGCGGCTGCTGAAGAGGTGGATGGACCTGCATCGATCAGGATATCCTGTGATAGGTCACGGCCTGGGGTGGGGGCTTCCCCTGAGTGTATAAACGGGTCCGGGACATAACTGTGTAGTTCTCGTCCATCTCCTCATATATGGCTCAGACTTGGTCTTCGTCTTTAACGAAGTAGGACCCCCCCCCCCCACAAAAAACGTTCACAAGCCCCTGCAGCTCCGGTGTCAGCCCAAAAAGAAATTCGGTACTAGGTTGGGCTTGGAGATATCATGGTGTGGACAACAGTCAATGAGCTCACGGAAGCGGTCCCGTGCCTCATGGAGTTACTCATTGGGAAGCATGGAGAAGTTGTTGATCAAAGCTCGAGCAGCATTCATCCGTCCGAGTGGATAGTACTTTTTCAAGTACTCGGTCCGGAGCTGTTCCCACGAAGTGGCATATCTCCCTAAATGTTTCAGCCAGTAGGCTGCTCTGTCCACTAGGGAGAACGGAATGGCAATCATCCTGATGGTGTCCTCGTCCACATATCTGTCGTGGACTGTGCTGCAGATCATCTCGAATTCTTGAAGATGCACATGCGGCTCCTCAGTGGCAAGCCCATGGAACTTGGGCAACAACTAAATCGTCAGAGTGGGGGAGCCTGAAATCTCCCAGGATCACCGGAAGCTGAATCCAACGATGTGTAAGAGTTGCACCAGTGTTGTGCAACTCTCTCATCGATCTGGCTGGTTGGGCTGGCTCCTCTCGATGTCCTTCATCTCCTCCTCCTAGCTCTGGTATCTCTCCACCGTCTGGTCGGTTCTGCTCTCTGCGGTAAGCTCGCATCTGGGCCATTTCTCTGCGCATGTCTGCCAAGAAAGCCCCCTGGTCTCTGATCTATCTCTGCACCGTCTCTAAGGAAGCTAATAGGGTGGTGTTGATGGCGCTCTAATCTAAAACATACGTGGTGGTCCGGGGCTGTTGTTGGCACGGGTTCTTCGAGGTTTGGTAATTATTGATATGAAGTCGCCATTGTTATCCCCAAAAATCGTGTGGCAGACAAACTTTTTTTTCTTCTCTCGCAGCAAAATAATTACAGAGAATAATGTGGAGCAAAAGAAATTTTTTCTACTTATTTACCTGTATAGAGGACAGGATCGAGCTCAGGGAGGCTACAATTCCCGAGGGTTATTCAACTAATCAAACAAAATCAATTAAAAGAAAAAAACAGGAATCTCAAAGGCAAACTATTCTTGATTTTTATGGAATTTTTCTCTTTTTATATTTTTAAATTTTTTTCTATTTTTTATTTTCTAATTTTCAATTTTTTAGTGATTTTAATTTTGCGATTTTTTTTAAATTTTCAAATAAAGAACAATATGCACAAAATAATAACTACGCACACCAAACTTTTTTTGTATTTTCAATTATATCAAAAAATGCTTAGAAAAATTTAGAGAAAATGTTTTTTTGTTTTAAAGATTTTGAAATATTTTTGAAATTTTTTGTATAATTTCTAGATATTTTTGTATTTTTTTCTAAAAATCAAACAGTGGCAAAAATGAGAAATAATGCACAGCCTGGAGTAATTTGCAACTTAAAAATATTTAAAGTGCCTAAAACTCCTAGCAATTATATTTATAATGAAATATATGCAAATATCTACACATGGGAACTGAAATCATGATTTTTAGATTTTTGTAGAATTTTCTGCATTTTTTATAAGTTTTTTTATGTTTTTTATTTTTTGGGTTTTATAAATAGTTAATGCACAAAATTTGGACAGAGAAGACAATGAAATACAATTACTTTAATTTTTTAGAATTTTTGGAGTAATATTCAAATTTTTTTTATAAAATTTTGAATTTCAGAAAGAGAAAAAGACATTATTTTTTATTTTTTTAATGATATTAAATGACGACAAAATGCAATGAAAAATTATTGCAGAGAGATCAACCAAACAGGAGATAAAAATAATTTTTGTAGAATATATTGGACACAAATGCTATTTATTCCAATGAAATGATAATGCAAATTTCAAGTCTTGTAACAGGACGGAAATGAGAGTTTTTATTATTTTTCGAAGCAGAAAATAAAAAAAATAAAAACGGGAAAAGGATTGTAAGTTACTCAGTAAACGTGCAAAACACGTGCGGTAGATATCTGATAGGGACGTTCGTATACTTTCAGAAACTTTGAGGGGCTTTACAGTAAATTTCCAAAAAAAATTAAAAACCCACCTAGGGTTCTTTCGTTGTTGTTCTTCAAGGAAGCAAAAGGGGCAGGGGTACGCCACCGTCGCTCCTCTTGTTTCTCTCTCAAGCTGCGACGTAGGGCGGTGGCCGGCATTGGACAGCGAGAGGAGCCAGCGCGTGCTCTTCAAAGAGCGGTTGCATCGGCGGGTGGAGGGCTTTAGATCTGAAGGTGTGGGTCGATGGCGTGAGGGGCTCCGGCGAGCGGTCGGGTTGATGTAGGTCGGTGATGATCCTTCTACTGGTGGTTAATGGTGGCGATGGAGGTGCTCTCCTCCATACGGGTTTGGTGCGGTGGAGCGGTCAGGACACAGTGAGGTGGCCAGCATCACGTCGGCTAGAACGACGTGAGGGGGCGACTTCTGCATGGTGCAGTGCCTTGCGTAGGTGCGTGGTCGGATGGTGGCGTGTGTGCGTGGCTTTGATGGAGCATCACAGGTGGCTGTGGTTGTCACGGCAGCGGGCTACGACGATCGAGGCGGCGGGGGTGATGACCCTGCAGCCTGTTGTAATATTTTTTATTTTATTGTTTTATTTTTTTATCTAAATAGAAAACTATAGATAATATATATATATTAAAACAGGATTGTACGGAGTCAGAAATATTTTTTTATTTTTTTTATTTTTTTTATTTTTTTTCTGCAAAACAAATGTTAGGAATAAAAACAATATATATATTATTTATTTTATTTATAAACAAAATAGGATGTGTGAATGGGGATCCGATGAAAATATGAGAAATGGATCTGAGTCTCTGGCCACCGTGTGTGGCCGGAGTTGAAAGGTTGTGGGAGGTAGAAAAGCACCCGCAGAGATCGAGATGTGGAATGAAAAATTGAGTCGGTGGCGAATCAAATCATGATGGATTTTAGGATCTAAAAAAATGACAACGAAGAAAAATACGAGAAAATAAAACTACGATTAACCTAGGATAAAATAATAAGAAGAAAATGGATCTCACCTTAGGAGCGACAAAGACCTTGATCACCTTGACGAATGCCGACTCGCTATCACCGAACGGCTCGGAGGCTAGACACCCTTCTGCGATAAGAAGATTCATAGAGATCGAGCTCCTTTCACCAAAGATTGATCAAATTAAAATGATGGAGAAGGAGCCATATAAATAGAAAAGATAATGGAGTTTGAAATTTGAATTTTTTTTGAATTTTTGGATGAAGATAAGAGATAAGAGATAAGAAAAAATTGAAATGAGATAAATTAGCAAGATAAATATTTACAATAATTAACTATTTTTTTTGTATTTTCATCACTTTATTTATTTGAAAAATAAATGTTAATTTTTTATTTTTTTGTGGTTGTTAGTTAAGAAAATTAACTATATACATATGCTATATACATATATGACATTATATACATGGGTAAATAAGCAAATTAGTTTTTTTGTTTTATAATTTTTATTTTTTATTTTTATTTTAAATAATTAGTAAAAATATTTACAAATACAATATGTACAAATATATGGGAAAATTGCACAAACTACCCCAGAAAATTAACTTTTCACTCGTAACTCCAACAATTGTGAAATCATAGCCATTTTAAAGATAATTTTATTTAGAATACAATGGAAGTGAGTTGGTTCAATTTGAGTTCATGTGGAGTTGTAATTGATCTTTCAATTATTGTTTAGTGGCTTTTTCCAAGTGTGGTTGCTTTTATTATGTACATGATTTGATTGTGCAATTATTTTTATTATTTAGGACATATTTTTATTTACAACTTTGGTTTCGAAAGTTATTTGATTTGAGATCAATTCAGGAACAAATAAAATAGTGTAGTATACAAATATAAACATCACACATTTTTTTGTATTTTATGATTAAGGACCCTATCTCCCCCTACTTTATTAATGGTTGATCAGGTCAAGTCTTGACCTTCTCTCGGGGTTCAGGTCAGCCTGTATCTATTACATATATACAGTATTCCTTTTTATTTTATGTTCTTTATTTCTCCTTTCTTTCTTTATTTATTTTAGGTTAAAATGGTAAGAAGTGTACAAAATTTACTCACAAATGCAAGTTAGTAAGAATATGGAGTTAATGTTATATACATATATTTTATAAGGAATTTTAAGCTAAAATAAATGGATAAAGATGATGAATCGTAATTCATCAGTTGTCCATCTGAGCGCTCCTCGCTGCTAGCCATCTCTTCGGTCTCTACAAAAGGTAAAAGACCCGAACTCAGGTGCCGTTAAATGAACAAGTATCTGCTCCGGTCTCTGCTCGGGCACCTTAGGACTGGAATAAAGGTGGTCGAGGGGGAACAGGGCGGAATCAAACTCGTGTTCGGAGAGCGGGTCCAAGCTCTCACGAACCAACCTAGATGAATGAGGTGGAGTGCTCGAAAGCGGTGCAACCAAGGGCTGCCCAAGGGACCTTCGTCCCATCATCGTGATCTAGAGAGAAGGGCAGATGGGATCTGGAAACAAACAAGATCAGCAAACAAACACCCAAATCACCTACTCAACACTGAGAGCTAATGACCGTAAAGGTTCGATCTTTTATCTTGTCAATTTTATTTAGGTGATAATCTAGTCTAATAAGGCGATTAAGCGAGCTGGTAGGAACCCGATGCTCTCAGGAGACTGGCCCAATCCCAAAGCTAGATCTTTCCCAGCCAGTACAAGTTGCGGACCGTTTACCGGCTACCCGATCAACTCGCTCTGTTAAGTATATCGTGACCCGCTTTATCGGAGATAGGAGCAATCCTCACTGGAGAACGACTAACCCCAAGACCAGCAGTCTGATGAAAGTTCAGGTATGGCTCTAGCCTAGTGTACGGGCATGCAAGAAAACGAAACAATGAGGGGATTGCTTCCCAAGATAGATTTTTAAGTCAAGTGTCTTTTATGGTCAAGTTTGTTTAGCAGTCTCAATTTTATGATTATCACTTTTTTTATGTATTTTTCAATAAGCAAACAAATGCCTAATCCAAAAATAGGGGGAGAAGTCAAAAAAGCCGATGCACGATCAAACGATGATGCATGCAAAGTAAGAGATGCGTACTTGATTCCAGCACTCTACATGCAGGGTGATCCATGCATAAATTAAAAGACAGAAATAAAACTATCCTATATGATGCAAGAAGAAAATGACCTTAGATGAGCAATTTCTAATTGTGAAGAACTGTAGTTAACTGGTCAGAGAGAGAGGTCGAGCTCCGATCTCTGATGTCGATCGGTGTCCGCCACAACGGATCCTGCACGCGCTATATACGATCTCTAGCAGCACATGACCTCTCAAGCGACCAAGTTAACTTTTTATTAATTTTATTAATTAGGTCCAATTACAAACTATAGGTGCAAGCAAATAGTTGGGGATTGGGCCCTAATCAATTACGTCACAATCAATCAAATTCCTAAATCTAAGGGCCAAATTCTTCGAGAATTAAAATAAAAGAAAAGGTGAGAAAATCGAAACCGATGAAAACCGCGGTGAGGTCCCCCAAGCACACCGGTGCTCGGCGAAACAGATCTCGATGAAGTGCCAAGTCCAAAGAAATGTCCAAGGTTCCTGTATTATTACAATAATAATAATGCTGAAAATAAACTTACTTACTCCATCCTATATAACTACGCTCCTCCTGTCTCCATGCTCCTCTCTGGATGCGGGTGCTCCAACCGAAAGCCGTAAAGTCCCTCGGGCGGTCCCTTGCACAGAAAATGAAACAGAAATAAGTCAGAAAATAGTTATAACATATAGAGAATAAAAATGAATAAAAAATAAAGTAAATAGAAAAAGAAAGGAAAAACTGAAAATCGACTACTAAGCCATGCTCCCAGGCAACGACGCCATTCTGATGAAGGGGTCGGGCGATCGAGGCTAAGTGATAGTGAAGGTCGTTGTGACCTCAACCACCCGAGCCGGGCTCAACAAGAAAAATAAGACCACAAACAAAATAATGAAGCACGAAAATCGAATGTAGCGGTCTTTGCTATTTATTTAACCTGGCATAGCGATCAGGGTCGGACACAAGGAGCACGAGCTAAGCCTACGAAGTAGTCGAGAAATCAGAAAAGAAAATGCATATTTTTGTGGTTTTTAATTTGCAAAAAAAATTATATTTTCTAATAAGAAAATGAAGAAAAAGATAAAGGAAATCACACTTCAACCATTTTTATTAAGACTAAAAATGTCCAAAAATTCTAAATAAAAATATTTTTATCTTTTTAAAATATGCAAGTGTTTTTGGTGATTTTATGGTATTTTTCAGATTTTTTATAAAATTTTCTAAAAAAATAAACACAAAACAGAAGAACATTGTTCACCGTGACCACTAGGCAAGATTAAAATACTAAAATTGCCTAGAAGGCCTGGTGGCTATTTTTATGAAAAGGTAGATAAAAAGACCTAATTACATAAACCAGAATTGTACTTTTTTTTTAATTTTTTAGAATTTTTAGTAATTTTTATAAGATTTTTGGTTTTTGTAATTTTTAGAGATTTTATAAAAGATAATGGAACAAAAATGGCACTGAATTAAAAGAAATCAAAACAAACACACAGGAATTTTTATAGAATTTTTAGGGTATTCTTTATTTTTTTGTTATTTTATAAAACATACAAACATGTTTTTATGGGTTTTTGATTTTTAGAAAATATCAAATAAAATCAAATTACGTCACAAAAATTACCAAAAATATGACACAGTAGCAGGAGCTACTGGTAATTTTGGGGGAATTTTTGGTGTAAATTTGATAATTATTTGATTTAATACAAAACACAGTAGATAGGGACCTACTTTTAATTATTTAAAAATTACAAGCCAATATGTAACACAATGAAAACCCATGACTAATATTGCAAAAATCCTAGGTAGACAGGCACGAAACACATGAGTCAAGCTCGGAGGGACATAAGTAAAATTCTCAAAAGATTTCATTCAAAGCATAACACTCATAAGCCTCAGGGATATAACATGCAAATTACCCAAAATATCATGTGTCAGACCACGTGCTATGCCTACGGAGGGACTGAAATGTAAATACTAAAAAGTGCACGAGTCCTTATGCAAAATATCGAAAATAAAAAGTTTTACGACAAATATTTATAGGACTAACAAGTAAATGCAAACCAAGAAAGGTCCTAACTGCAAATTACCCTTTATTATTAGCTATCCAACGATCGAGAGCGTCCACTTAACGGATGGACGATTGAGATCTAACAGTATCGTTTCGACAATGAACGGCTGCTGGAGGATCCTCAAGTGGATCGGACGGTCGAGGGCTCCTCGTAGATGGATGGCATGGATTAGAATTGGGAACGAGCCTCGATCGGATGATGGAGACGATGCCTGAAAGAACTCGCCTACGGTGAGTTTCGATCGATGATGTCGCGTTATTCCGGCATCCTCTGGAGCTGTTGTAGGAGGGGAAAGGTCGACGCAGATGGTCCGTAGCTACTAGTAGGCTCAGAAGGGGCCGTGGTCTCATGGAAGGGCCCGGCGAGACGTGAAGAGCTGGAGCTGATGTGTCTCCTCAAGTCGACCTCCAGATGAGGTATGAATGCATCCAACCCTTGCGAGGTGTAATGTGTGCTCGGAAGGGAATCTTCCGGGCAGGGGTTAGGACGCTAAAACATCAAAAATCAAATGGGGGATGAATGGGCGGTAGGTCCTCGGCAAGTGAGGGATTCGACCAGTGTGGGTGCTCTAGACCAATGGCTGGAGCTGCGCGAGGGGTTGCGGAGCAATCGAAGAATCGAAAGGACGTCGATGATGGTGTGTAAGTCGGTCAAGGCGGCGGAAGCGATGAAATGGGAATGGGTATCGAAGGTGATCTGTCTTGCGGGGAGAGGATCAAATCAATGGAAATAAGCGAGGAATGAGGTACCTGGAAGTGGAGGAGTACGACTGGGAATGTGGATGACAACCCACGAGGATCTTGGCCTCGATGGCCGGCATCACCAGAGGCTGGAACTCCTTGCAGTGGAGCTAGGATAAACCTTGCCGGACCTAGGGTTTCCACCATCCAAATGGTGTCCTTATCCTCTCCTTCTCTCGCTATCACTCTGGAAAAGGGGAGGCAGGCGCAACTGAAGAGGTGGAGCAGCCAAAGGTGCAGGAGAAGATGGAGCCCCAAGAGGTT
Source organism: Ottelia alismoides (assembly GCA_037367405.1). NCBI lineage: Eukaryota > Viridiplantae > Streptophyta > Magnoliopsida > Alismatales > Hydrocharitaceae > Ottelia > Ottelia alismoides. The sequence continues at coordinate 34,492 of JAZKJV010011886.1, read as the reverse complement.
ATATAGTTTGCAAGGTCCGAGAAAGATGGAGCACGGGCACGCGAACTGAGGGTCAGATCCCTAAGGATATCATCGGGCGTGGATCATGGATCTACCCTCTGTAATCGGAGCTGCAAATGAGAATAAGAATCGATCGGATCGGGTTGGGATAATTCGACGAAAATCGAAGAGAACCGAGTCCGAGCGAAAGAGGAGTCCGGGGGACCAATTGACCGAAGTCAACAATCACCGCTGACCAATCAGGGGCGGGCTAGAATAGGACAAAATACACTACACGATAAAACTACTAGAAAAATAAAGAAAATTGATTTAAAAATAATAAATGATTTTAAATTAAAAAATGAATAAAATGAAAAAATATTTATTATTTTTCAAGGATTTTTCTGTGATTTTTGATTATTTTTTTGAAAAATAAATTAATCTTTATACAGTATAGTGTATTATATACAGGTATAATATACCTATGTATTTTGTACAATTATTTTTATATTGTTATTTTTACACAAAAAACCCAATTTTTATATTTTATTTATTTATAACATAATTTTTGGAGTATAAAATAATTTTTATTTTATTTTTATTATTTATTTACAGGTATATAATAAATAGAGAATTAAGACATATATATATATGTATTTTGTACAAGGGAAAGAAGATTTTATTTTTATTTTAATTATATTTTTTTTATTTTACTTTTATTTTTAGGACTATATACAAGAAGGTAAAAAGAATCTTTTATTTTTATTTTATCAAAAATAATTACTTATTTATATAAATAATATGTATAACATAGAGTAGGCCCTATCTCTCTACTTGTTTTATTTGGCGATCAGGTCAATGCTTGACCTTCTCTTGGGGTCGGGTCACTCTATATTTATTCTAAATACCTCCTTCCTTTTTCCTTTATTCTGTTAACTTTACACAAATACATGCTAATTATGTAATATTAACAAATGCATGCATAATGCTAACTTATTGTATTTACATCTATTTCCATGATGCATTGCCAAGATAAATAGCTTAAATAAAAGAATAAAGAGTAATGATCAGGGATTCATCAACCAACGACTAGATTTGGCTCAATTATCCATATGGCAGGCCCTCGATGCGTGATGTCGGTTCATCTTGGACGGTAGAGATTAGATGATCGGGGATGAGATCTACGATAGAGGCTTAAACGATCGGACGAAGGCTGGAGGATCTGGAGATGAATCCCAATCTGACGGTCATGGACCCCCCTGCAAGAACATGGAAGAACAAGTCCATGCTCGAGCTTCGATCGACGAGGTGGCGTTGATGCATATTTCACGCTATGGTTGGGTTCCTTGGTCTAGCCCGCGGATCGTTTGGAAAGATCAAGTCAGCTTGCAACCCTTCTTCCTTTTTCTCTTTTCCAAGTTTGACGAACAACTGTGACCGTCAGATTGACCCCCTATGGAGAGGTGCCACTTCTGAGCTGTCCATTAGGCTGTTGCTCTTAACTGCTTTGGAATGATGACACCCAACCTTTTTCCTTGTTGCGTTGATGCCCAAAATGTCCCTGACATCCTCCTCTATCAGTTGGAATGCTCCAAAAGCTCCGGAGATGGCCGGAGTCTCCACCAGAGGTCGGAGGAGCAAGTTAGCTACAGGATCCCTCGGTGAAGGTTAAAACTGCTTCCAGCCATGTGTGAAAATTAATATACCCGCATAAAATTGTTATAGGGTCGAGGGAAAATTGCCTTGACCCCGAAGCAGGGGAAATGGAAGTCGGATGGCATGGGACGATGGAAGCTCTGGCGAGTGGAGGAAGTGGAGCTCCGAGATACCAGACCAAGGATTGAGCTAGGTGAATGAGTGGTGGAACGCAGTGGCAAAGCAAAGGAAAATGTGGTGAGGGTGGAAGGTGCGTCGGGAAACAAGCGGGGCACAGTGAGTGAGGTTCGTCGGAGACTGGCTCCGGCGAACTACGTGAGGACGATTTAAGGCCAAAACACACGATTAAAATATGAAATGAAGGCAAGAATGAAACCTACAATTAAAACTAAGCTAAAATTGCAAGAAAAAGATTACCTCACTGGCATGGAGCATGAGATATTGACCTCAACGTCGACATGGTGGTGGAGATTGTGGAAGCACCTGAAGACACTCCTGAGCTCGCTCCCAAGGGGCTGGAGAGGAGGCTGTCACCCTCCTTTATCTGGAGCACACGAAAGGGGGGCAAAATCAGGGGTCAAAAGGGTTCAAAAAGTGAAGGAAGTCGGGTCGGAACTTTTGTACTGGGTGATGAAGTGGTGACATTTGAGGTGTGATCATGGGTGGAACAAAGTCTCTCTGCCCTAGGAGAGGGCTCGGTGAGGATGGAGGATGTACAGCGAGCAAGTCCCCATGAAGGGTCCACATCTCCTCGAGCAATGCAATGAGGGAGAAATTTTGATAAAAGAGATCAAATGCTAGTTGTCAGAGCTACAAGAACTAGGGTCAGATAGTTGATCGGAGTCAACTATCCGAGCAACCCGGTTGGTCCACGTGGACCAACCAGGAAAAACCTAGCGTAAAATAATTAGAAATACCATAATAATTAGAAACGGCTTTATTAATTTTAAGTTATAAAATAAAACATGTTTATTATTTTATAAAGTATTTTATTGTGATTTTTTTATTTGTTAGAGATTTATTATTTACAAGTTAGTTTTTAGTGTATATATAGGTATATTCTTCTATGTTTTAAGTATTTTTTTTGTATTTTTGATTTTATTATTTTAATTTATTATTTTATATAATTATAACTTATTTTTATATACTTAATATATTTTTATTATATTTTTCTGAAGTAATATACACTTAAATAAATAAGTTTATTTATTATATTGGTATAGATATAGGTATTCCATCTATATGTTTTATACTTTATTTTATTTTGTTTTCTTTATTGTTTTATTCCTATTTTTATATGTACATATCATATAAATAATTTTTACAAAATTATAAAAATATAAAATTACAAAAAAAATAATAAATAAAAATGATTATTTTAATCAGGTGTACTATACATTAGGGGTCCAAAACCTAACTTTCATATCTTAACTCCAAAAAATATGAAACTACCTTCATTAAATAGCTTATTAAAAGTTATATACAATTAAAGATTATTTTGATATATTTTAAGTTTTTATTTGAGAGATATGGGTCTGGGAAGATGGGATTTTGGAATCTTATTTAGAGTATATCTTTTACACTGTATATTATTTTTGTATAAAATAAATTTTATATTTTTCTATATTTTATTACTTACAACTTTCATGTATAAAATTTCTTTATTTGAGGTATAGAAAGTGGAAAATAAAATGGCTCCCAAGAATGAATAAAATATGAATAAATAAATGAGAATTTTATTGAATTAATGGCCCTTATCTCCCTCTACTTTATTCCTTGTTGACCTAGTCATCTAGACGCCTAGGTCTCGAGGTTAAGGTTCATAAAATATCTATGATATTTTATTCCTTTTCTTTTCTTTATTCTATAATTTTGACATTAAAAATAGTATTTTATACACTATTTACACAATAATGCATGAATGTTAATTTATGTAATTTAAAGGTATTTACATACATTTATTAGGTTTTCTAATGCCTAAATGATAGAATAAAAGGTGATGAAATGGAGATTCATCACCCCGTATACTTGCCTTTGATAGTCCCTAGCAAATACTTATGCAATAAGTGTAAAAAATAACAACAAAATAAAATAAAATGAAAGAAAATGGATTAAATTTAATTATCAAACTTGTCTTCACAAAATCAAAGTTTGGAGCTTAAGTTGGACCTTTGGAATTTTAGTGTAAGCGAAACCTTACTAGGAATCTGATATGAAATCCAACAACCTTCGAGAATCCTAAAACTCTCCTCAAGTCTCCTCAATAGCCATGTCAGAATACATCAACTCATACGCAAACCCTTGCGATTATGAATCTGACTCGTACAGTGTATGTGATAGTGGCTCTCCCCGATTGAAATGACAAAGAGATTGACTTCTCCAGCATGACAACCCAGTGATTCCCCAATCCAACAACTCCTTCCTCGAGGAGCGGGGTATTCCCTTCTAAGTTCAAGTGGCGACCAGCTCAAGAGGAGGGGGTGAAGAGAAGAATGGGTGGTATCCAGTGTAGCTACCTGTCCTAGGATGCAAGACCAGTGTAGTAAAGTCATCCTGTTGTAGGCTCACAACTTCACTAGGTATGACTTTGAAGCTCAAGCTTGCTTATTGACTATATAAATATATACACTGCGGCAAGCATTTTATTTTCAATAAGGCATGCTCACTTTTTGGAGTTTTTGCTTTTTATTTTTTTGAAATACTATATACATCAGCATTTACATAAGGAGTTTTTCCTCTTGAGCCAGTAGACTATCCTCTTTTGAAGCATTATTGCAACCCACACTCTCTTGTCTTTAGACATCTCTGCTACTGGACAGGTCGGGGTGCACTTCCCTCCCTAGATGAGAAAAATGTTTCTACTTGTGTTGTCTTATACTACCAAATCCAATCCCCTCACCACTCCAGCTGAGTTGAGCGAAGTGAAAGGTGCACGTGTCCAAGTTAGGTCATTATCAACAAGAGCCATACGTGTGCTCTGAAATACTCTACTTAGGCAGTCAAGAATCCATTGAACCAAGTCTCACGATCCTCAAAGAATTAAGTCAACTGGACCTGAAGTACCTCAATTCCAGCTCCTATAAGGTTCATGTTATTAGGTGGATTTAAGGTCCAACCAAGCTCAAATCTTCGGATTTTACTTAGACTTGTTCAATTATCAAACTTAATCCACAAAACTCTAATGCAATGCAAATGCTATTTATAATGCAGAAAATATTTTTGTGACTCAATTTTTCAAAGTTTTATCTTTTTTATGGATTTTTGAAAAAGATTATACGTATGCAATTTTTAGGTATTTTTCAAAAAGATTTTGTAAACGTTTTTGATATTTTTAGTTTTGCAAATTTTTTGGGGATTTTTGAAAAAAAAATATTTTGGCTAAAAAAATTAGGTACAAATATTACACGGGGATGTATGTTATATTTACAAGAGTTAGGATTTTAAGAGTTTACAAAGGATAAGTGATCAATTTTATAGAAATATATATACAGTTTAATAAATAATTTTAGTGTGGTGCATATATTCCTCAAACTTATTTAAAAATCATATTACAAATAAATTTTAAAAACTATAACCCAAAATAATTTTTACAAATATTTTTTACAAACATTTACACACATTTGAAAATCATTTTTGCAAAGGTTTTTCAAACAATATATATAGTTTTTTAAAATATTTTTGCAACCATTTTTCAAACTATTTGCAAATAGATTTTCAAATATTTTATTTCACACAAAGAAAATAACTTTTTACAAACAAAATATTTTTAGAAAGGTTGAAAATATTTAACAAAACATTTTCCAAATAGATTTTAAAATATTTTTCACAAAGATTTTCAAACTACTTTTTAAACATTTTACAAAAAATATTTTTACCTGGTTTATTAATCAGGAAGTACACAAAGAATTTGAGGAATAATCAACATCTTTTATTAAATGATTTTTAATGAATTTTATAGGTATATTATACGGTATTTTTAGCCATATAAAAATACGAAAGTACGAGTTATGGCTAAAGTATATGCGGAGTATATACGACCCCCATGTACTTAGCTTGAGCTATCTCCTCATAGATCAGAGAGAAAAAAGAGAAGACGTAACTTGTACTGAATATATAAAGTCTAAAGAATACATGAATAAGGAATGAATGAACGAATGAGAAGTCGACCGTCCCCCCTATACTTAGGATAAAATAATCCTAAGTATAGCAGATTGTACATAAGATAGGGAGGGTCAAGGGTGGGAATGAACAGATTGTCTCCCCTATACTTAGGGTAAGATATCCCTAAGTATAGACAAGAAGAGGAGACAATGGAGAGGATCAGAGAATGAAAGAACTCGGAGTGCACACCCCCTATACTTAGGACAAAGTACATCTTAAGTATAGAAGATTGTCAAAAAGGAGTGACACCTTTTCGGTAGAAATAGAAAAATGAAAGGAAAAGAAGAAAAGAGAAATGAAGATATAGGAATATATCGTAGAATGTACACATCACTCCTCTTATACTTAGAGTAAAAGAGCCCTAAGTATAAGCAACAACAAGAGCAATGAAACGGAATGAAGAAGAACACTCAGCTCATCTGCCCTCTATACTTAGGACAAAGTACGTCCTAAGCAAGGCGCACACGAAGATGGGGTGGATGAGCAATACAAAAAATGAACAAGGGTAAATGAAAGCGAATATACAAAAGAGTGGATATACAAAGAATCAAGAAGGTTGAAAGCGAACCATCTTGCGGGACCGTTGAGGAATGGATCTGACAAGGTGCAGGTTGATATCGAGGTCCTTAGTAGACAAGTGCCGATTAGAATTGACCTGGTGAAGATCCTAAGTGGTGCTAGGGTGTGAAGGCACAGACGGGTCAATGGAAGTAGTGTGGCTAGGTCCGGCCTTAGGTGTCTCGCAGATATCAAAGTGAAAAGGGACGAACTCATCGTCAGAAGAAGTAAGGTCAAGGCCGTCCTGCGAGGTCTCTCCTAGGTCAAAACCAAAAGGAACGAACTCATCTGTGGAAGTAGTCGAATCATACTCGTCCTCTAAAGTCTCAACCAGATCATCATTCTCATAAAAGGCCTGAATTCCTGGATAAAATAAACAAGGTTAAATTCGGCCTTAGTCTGTTCAATATCTGCCCTCCGCTCAACAATGTCAATCATGTAAATCCCGCGGATGTCATCAACACATCGCCAAACACCAGAAGAAGGAACTCTGAGGTCCATGCTTTCTGAGTCTTCCTCCTTGGAGAGGAATTCTCGAGTCTCAGTGGAATCCAGCATATAGAAAAAGTCTCTTATCGTCTCATTAAGGTTATGGTCCTCGGGGTCTGCTAAGATAGGAATAGTCACATCAGGTGCATGTCTCTGATCAGCGGTGGGTGCGGTGATGATCACCTTGCTTTCGTCAGCAGGACATAAGCGAATCTCTCCTGGTCCATAGTCAATAACGACCCTCATAGAGGCAAGAAAAGGTCATCCCAGGATGATTGGAGAGTGCTCCCTGGTGGAGGTCTCCATGGGCCATACGACAAAATCGACGGTGTAGCTCATTCACCGAATTGAAATGACGACATTTTCTAGAATATCTTCGGCCTCTTTATTGATCCATCAGCAAACTAAATGATCATCCTGGTTTTCTTGAGAGGTCCTAAGTGAAGAGACCGTACCAGCGAGAAGGGTATGATGCTAATAGAAGCACCACCGTCAAGGAGAGTGTGATCACAAGTATGGTCAGAGATGGTGCAATTAATGAAAGGTGTAGATGTGTTCCTTTTCCTAGAGATTGGACGGTGTGTGATAGTGTGGGAAGTGGCCATGGTCAAGATATGATGCTCAGATCTGCTCCTCCGCTTTCTCTTCTTGGGTCGAGGAGCAGATAATCGGGTCATGGACTGCGGAAGTGGGGCTTTGATGGTCTCATGAATGGTGGCCACCACTTCGGGTTCATTCAATATTTTTAAAATTTTTGGACCTCCTCCATACAAGGGAGGAGATTGGAATCATCATATACATGAGAACGATTAAGCGCAGTATGTACAGTGTCATCCTCGGGGTCAAGGGTGGGACAAGATGTGAGTGGATGTGTGGTCAAAGGGTCTGGCAAGTGGACCCTCTCCTCACAGTCTGAATCAACCATATACCTCCTGAAATCTTTTTGAATTTTAAAATGTTCTCATTTTTTTGTATTTTGGGCGATTGCAAGCTCTCATGGGTGTCCTCAAATGAATCCAAATCCTCAAATGGTGGAGCATCAATTTGGTTCTTATTTATGCTAAATAGGTCATTCATCCTTGAATATATATGCTCCATCATCTGGTTCAAGGTCTCAAGTGTAGACATCATAAAAGGTGACTTCAAAATCTCAGAATCGGGTGAAATGGATGAGGATGGTCGGTGAGGACAAAAATCGCATTCCGGATCAAGGTATTCTAAGAAAAGTGGATTGTCGAAATATGGAGGTGATGGTGGTGGTGATGATGGGTAAAAATCAGAATCTGAATCTTGAAATAATGGATTAGGCAGATATGTACAAAAATCAGGAGCAAAGTCCTCCTGGAAAAAGGGAGGTGGATCGGCTGGAGCGTATGAGGGATCCACAAAGTCCGGATAAAAATAACTCCAGCCGGCCATCTCGAAACAAAAGGAAAATGATTGGGAGAGCATGATGGTCAAGTCAAGAGGAACGAGAAAAAGGCGCAAATGCGTAGAATTGATCTAGTATACACACAAACAAACATAAACAAATGCACGCAAAACAAACACACCCCTCAATTCACCTACTCAACTCAGTAAAGACCGTAAAAGTTCGATCTTTTTATCTTGTCTGTTTTAGAATTTGGTGAGAAGTCAAAATTGTGCAAACACTTAGGTTGGTTTGATGGGATTTGGGCACTAACCTTAGTGTGTACGCGAGCAAGTAAAACGAAGACAATGAGGGGATTACTTGCCCCAAGGCAAGATTTTTCTTTTTGATCTTTTTTAGGGTCATGTAATGTTAGCAATCCTAATTTTATTGATTATCGTTTTTTTATTTTCAATAAGAAATGCACGAGTCTATCGGGGAATCAATTCCTTTTAGCACATAAGTGATCAAAATCAGAGGGAGAGAGTCAGAAAAGCAATGCAAGCGGCAAATTAATGATGCATGCTAAAGCATAAATGATTACATCGCCTTCGGCTCTCTTCGTACATGGATGCTAAGCAGAATTGAAACCTATCTATATGCAAATGTAGCCGATGAAATCACCCTAGATGAGAAACTTTTATTATCGTGAAGAACAAGATGCTAAATATCTAGAAGTGAGATTCAAAAGTTCGATCTCTGAAGTGAATTGGTATCCATCATAATGGATCTTGCAAGCATTGTATAATACTTCTCTCGGTGCTCAATCTCAAATATAAATAAATAGCAATTCATATTTGACTAAGTTCAAACGTACACTATAGGTACAAGCAAAAGATATTAGGTGTTTGACATTAATCTATCGACAAGCAAGTCCTACAACTAGGGCTCAATCATACAAAATAAAGAAACAAAATCAGAAAACAAAATAAAAAATGCGGTGCAAACACGAGAAAACCAAAGAGGCCCCCAAGGGAACAATCCCTCAGGCACTATACCTCGTGAAGAGTGAAGTGTGGCAGATTCCTGTTTATTACAATTAATGTATCTCTCTCTCACACTTCAAATTAAAATAATAAATAGAATAAATAAAAATAAAATGCAAAGTGAGCTCTGTCTTCAAAAATCTCTCTAAGTCTCCTTCGATGCTAGGTCATGAATTTCACGCTGGCTTCATGTGGGTGCGCAGGTGCCTTGAGTAAAGTGCCTCCTTCGATTCGTGGTACCTCACACAAAGTCAACAAAGAGAGGGGTTAGACAACTCACCAATAATATCAAATAAATAAGGAAATAAATAAAGCACACAAATAAGGACAAATAATCACAATTAAGCAAAAAAAATCAATCTATGCGCAATTGCTCCCTAACAACGACACCATATGGTTAACGAGATTTTGCCAAGGTCTTATCAACCCACAAGGCAAATCAATAATCGTTGAAACGACCTTAGACGAAACCCCAATTCAAATAGAAATTAACCCATAATAAGGATCAAGCGATGAAAATAAAGTGGAGTTAAAATTTATGTTATTTAACTCTACAAAATATTTGTATAGTGCAAGTATGTAGAGTGTCAAACAAAGGGAGCGAACTAGATTAGATCGAGCAAATTAATGCACAAAATTGGTTGTGGAATATTTGTCTATATGTCTTTTTGTGGGTTTTTTATTTTTACTTTTTTATATTATTTTCATTTTATATGTTTGTATTTTGATTTTTAATTTTCTGTTTTTATAATTTCTTTTTATTTCTTTTTATTTTTATATTTTCTATTTCTTTTAAAATATATAATAGACCTATATATAGAGTATATATACAATATAAACTAATATAGATATAAATACTGATAAAAATAATCAAAATAAAAGGAATTAGATCTTTTTGGGTTTTAATTAATTTCTTGCTATTTTGTGATTTTTGGAATTTTTGCTAATTTTTATATATTTTAAATTAAAAAATACCCTAAAAAAGGGACTAATTAATTACCCGAAATTAGAATGGAGATAAAAAAATAGGAAATATAATCAAAATTTCTCCAAATTAATTTTTTATATTATTAAAAATATATAGAAAAATATAAATAGAAAACATACTTTTTTAGAATTTTTGAGAATTTTATAGATTTTTATAAGTGTTTTTAGGGTTTTTAAATTTTTAGGAGTTTTCCTTAATAATTTTTAGAGATTTTTAGTGTGGAGTTGTAAAATAAATAAATATAAAATATATTTTTTGTAATTTTTCAAAAGATTTTTATATTTTTTATGGATTTATAAGCTAGATATGGAATAAAATGGCTATTTTTTATTTTTAATAAATAATAAAATATCTTTAAATTGCAAAATAAATATGTGCATGGAAGTGTGTGCAATCAGGCGCAAAAAAAGTATTTTTGTGGATTTTTTGAGCAAAATAGATATTTTAAACAAATAGAAACAATAAAGATAAACTACAATACCAATTGGGGCTTTTATGTATATAAAATAAAGTTATCTAAAAATAATAAATGGAATTAAAAATTTACCGGACTAAATGCAAATATCAAGATCCACGAGGGTCCCCTTGCAAAATGCACACACCTCACGTGCACAAGCACGTGAGGTGATGTGGCAGAGGACCTATATGTAAATACAGAAACTCCAGGGTGTTGTTGCAACTACTACAACATAAATAAATCTGCATAGGAATGTTTGGGTATTAATAATTAAATACAGAAAGTGTGTGGTCCTAGATGCAAAATATCCACAGCAGATGAAGGCCAACGAGTAGATTTGTCTCACTTATCCACGTGGCACACCCTCGATGCACGATGCAGGTTTGTCTTTAACGGCGAAGATTAGATGATTGGGGATGAGATCTACGTCAGAGGCTTAAACGATCGGACGAAGGCTGGAAGATCAGGAGAGGAATCCCAATCCGACGGTCTTGGACCCCCCCTACAAGAACATGGAAGAACAAGGCCAGGCTCGAGCTTCGATCGACGAAGTGGCGCTGCTATAGCCTTCTTCCTGCTGCGTCGATGCCCAAAATGCCCCTGACGTCCTCCTCTATTGACTGGAATGCTCCAAAAGCTCCGGAGATGGTCGGAGTCTCCACGAAAGGTCGGAGGAGCAAGTTCACTCCAGGATCCTCCGGCAAAGGTCAAAACTGCTTCCAGTCGTGCGTGAAGCACAATATACCTGCACAAAATTGTTATAGGGTCGAGGGCAAATTGCCTCGACCCTGAAGCGAGGAAATAGAAGTCGGATGGCGAGGGGCAACATAAGCTCCGGTGATTGGAGGAAGTGGAGCTCCGAGATACCAGACCAAGGTTTGAGCTGGGTGAATAAGTGGTGGAACGCGACGAGGAAGCGAAGGGAAACGTAGTGAGGGTGGAAGGTGCATCGGGAAACAAGCGGGGTACAGTGAGTGAGGTTCGCCGGAGACTAGCTCTGGCGAACTTCGTGAGGGTGATTTAAGGCTAAAACACACGATTAAAATATGAAATGAAGGCAAGAATGAAACCTACAATTAAAACTAAGCTAAAAAAGCAAGAAAAAGATAACCTCATTGGCCTGGACCAGGAGATATTGACCTCAACGTCGGCAAGGCAGCGGAGATGGTGGAAGCACCTGAAGACATTCTTGAGCTCGCTCCCAAGGGGCTCGAGAGGAGGCTGTCACCCTCCTCTATCCGGAGCACACGAAAGGGGGGGGGGGTGCAAAAACAAGGGCCAAAGGGTTTCAAAAAGTGAAGGAAGTCAGGTCGGGGCTTTTGTACCGGCTGATGAAGTGGTGACATTTGAGGCGAGATCATGGGTGGAACACGGTCTCTCTGCCCCTAGGAGAGGGCTCGGCGAGGATGGAGGGTGTACATCGAGCAAGTCCCATGAAGAGTCCACATCTCCTCGAGCAACACAACGAGGTGGGAAATTCGAGAAAAGAGGTCAAATGCTAGTTGTCAGAGCTACAAGAACTAGGGTCAGATAGTTTACCGCAGTCAACTATCGAAGCAACCTGGTTGGTCCACTTGGACCAACCAGGAAAAACCTAGTGTAAAATAATTAGAAATTCCATGATAATTAGAAAATGACTTTACTAATTTTAAGTTATAAAAAAATGTTTATTATCTTATAGAGTATTTTATTGTAATTTTTACTTATTTTTTAGAGGTCTTATTTACAAGTTAGTTTTAGGGTATATATAGGTATATTCTTCTATGTTTTAAGTATTTTATTTTTATTTTATTTTTTTGGTTTTATTATTTTAATTTATTATTTTAATTTATTATAAATTATTTTTATATACTTAAATATATTTTATTATATTTTTCTGAAGTAATATATACACTTAAATAAATAAGTCTATTTATTATATAAGTATGGATATAGGTATTTCATCTATATGTTTTATACTTTATTTTATTTTAGTGTTTTCTTTATTGTTTTATTCCTGTTTTAATATGTATATATGTTATAAATGATATTTACAAAATTATAAAAATATAAAATTATAAAAAATAATAAAGAATAAATAAAGTAATTATTTTAATCGGTGTACCATATAACAGGGGTTCAAAACCTAACTTTCATACTTAACTGCAAAAAATATGAAACCATCTTCATTAAATAGCTTATTAAAAGTTATATACGATTAAAGTGATTTTGATACATTTTGAATTTTTATTTGAGAGATATGGGTCTGGGAAGTTGGGATTTTGGAGCCTTATTTAGAGTATATCTTTTACACTGTATATTATTTTTGTATGAAATAAATTTTGTATTTTCTATATTTTATTATCTACAACTTTCATGACAAAGTTTATTTATTTGAGATATAAAAAGTGAAAAATAAAATAGGTCCTAAAAATGAATAGAATATGAATAAATAAGTGGGATTTTTTTGAATTAATATCCTTTATCACCCCCTACTTTATTCCTTGTGACCTACTCATCAAGATATTAGGTCTCGAGGTTTAGGGTCCTAAAATATCTACGATATTTTATTCCTTTTTTTCTTTATTCTATAATTTTGGCATTAAAAACAATATTATATATACTATTTACACGACAATGCCTGAATGTTCATGAAATTTAAATGTATTTACATGCATTTACTAGGGTTTTTAAGGCCAAAATAATAGAATAAAGGTGATGAAATGTAGCTTCATCATCTGCGACCACGTGGGCGGCCCAGAGGGCGCCATAAGGCCATTCCAGAAAATTCAAAAATAACAAAAATAAGGGAAATTCAAAAGGAAATATAAGGATGTTGAATTAGGAAAAAGTCAAAACATGAAAGTTGTGGATCTCGATGAGATCTACAAGTTTGATGTTGAACAAAAACTCAAACAAGGTCATTTGTACAAAGATGTAATTTTGGGAGCATTTTTAATAGGTAAAAATATTGTTTTTAAGGTTTTGAGATTTTTGTATTTTCAATTTCTTTTTAAAAATCAAAATAAATATAGATAATAATTAAACTAATTTTTAGGGGTTTTTTAATAAAATATAAAACAAAGGAAATGTTACTAATAAAATACAACAAATATGATCAAAATATAGGTTAATTATACACAAAGTATGTACAACATAATTAAGGTTAATATTAATGAATTATTAGTGTTTTTTATTGAATTGCTTACACTTGGGGATTAATATAAAGATTTTATCATGATAAATATGAGATTCATCATACCCCTATACTTAAATTGTGCTCGTCCTCGAGCATCTAAAGAATGAAGGAGTCAGATTAATTCCTGACAGTGCATGTGAAATTTCAAGGCTCAATTTGTCGAAGACCCTTGATTTGAGTGATCCTAAAATTATGAGCTCAACCATGCTCTAGTCAAAAGGAATCCAACTTCTCTAATTATCAGATTCTCCGTTTGTACATAAAACTTAAGGAAATGAAAATTGGTGTACTGCAATCATGAGAGTCGAGTTGAGACATCACCCAAAGTTCCAGTCTAGGAGACTCTCCTCTAGACTTAATCCTCAACACTAGGGAATAAGTCTGTTCTTGCTTCAGTCAACCGTCTCGTTAGTTTGTCAGACTTGAACATGTAGATGGACGACCAGATGATGGAGGGCATAGGATTGTGTTTATGTCTCTCTCTCACACATTGGAACAAGGGGCCTCTCGAGTGTCTTATTACTCAACACATGTATATTTTATTTGTTTTTTTATATCATTGTGTCCGTCAAGAGAATTTGAAGTCGTCTGCATTTGTTTTTCTGGGAGTACACCTAGGTGTGTCTCTTTTGAATATCTAAGATACCTTCGACACCCAGATTTGTATCACTATACGATGCAAAGCCCTTTTTTGGTGCTAGCCAGACTCCTTGGTCCTAATAGCGTTTGGTCCAAGTGGACACTTTGAAAATGGTTGGGAACGCTCGCCTTTGGGTGGAAGCTCTTTTGAATTTGACTTTGTAATGATAGAGCTTTTTTCTTGTATGAGAGAACTTCTCTTGAATTTTCATTTCATTTGTTTGTCTAGCTCCGCTGCTTTTACCAAAAGTTGGTGCACATCAATCACACTCTGGCACATAGGTAAATATCAAATGATAGCATGCGAACTTGTTCACATACTGGCTAGGTTTTGCTGACACCAGGTTTCTTAAAGCCTTTATTAACTTTATCCCATCCTTGAGCATCATTAAATCAGGTCTAGACTCAAATCACCAGTCCCAGAACCTCAAGTAATAACTCAACTCATCTCATCAATCATGCAGTTGTGAAAGTGATGTGTTGACCATATTCTTTTAGAAAGTAGAGATGAAGAGTGCAATATAGCACTCAAATCTTTCAAGCTAGGGAAGTGTGGATTATTAAGTTCAAAACCCTAATGACTAAGGTTGCTAGCTCAGACTCTCAAGATATTAGAAATCCAATGTCTTCAAATCCTTAAGCCTTGAGTGATAGTGAATGTGTCAGGAATACACCAACTCCTTGGTTAGTGAATTTTTATAATTTTTAACTTTTGCAAATTTTATGGGTTTTATTTTTTTTCAAAAATATTTTTTAAATTCTTTAGAGAGATAATAACTGGCCTAGGCTCATATGAATAGTTGCATCTACTTCCAGTCAGTATGGATTTAAGTACGAACCATTAGACTGCTACCTGTGTTACTTGAGGATGGGCCATGGACAGTGTCCTCTAAACCACTCATTCTACTAAGGGAGACCGAAGGTTCCCTCACTGAAAAGTAGCTACTCATTTTTAAGCCTAGTAATCAGAGTTTCTATCAAAGAAGATTTTTAATTTTTTTAGATTTTTATGGAGTTTTTGAAAAAAAGGTTAATTTTATTTATAAAAAGTTAATCTCTCAATTTTAAAAAGATTTTTACAAGAATTTTTCAAAAATCAGTTCACAGGTAAAGCTAAACCTATATCAAAAAGTTTTCAAAAATTTTAAAACATGAGCTATGGCTAAAATATATATACAATAATATACAGTATACCCCCTATATTTAACTTTTGTTATTTCCTCATAGCACAAGTGATATGAAGCCATAACTCTGGTTAAATACAAGGTAATATGGTGCAACTGAGTCGGAGGGTTGCCCTATACTTAGGTAAAAAATGACCTAAGTATAAGAAGACAGATAGAGGGAAGAATGATTTAGTTGGGTCCCCCTATCTTAGGCTGAAAATAACCTAAGTATTGGATCTGATTCTTGGGTTGAGGGACCCGTGGCTATTAGGGTTAGAGGTGTACATGGAGATAGGGGGAAGGGTGGTGATTTTTTATAGATGAAGATGGAGATGTGGGAGGGGGAAGGTGTACACATTGTATGAATATATAGAGACGTCTGAGGGGGTGGATATATAGATATGGATGTGTGTGCGTGTGTATGTGTGTGTGGGGGGGGGGGTAGATCATTTAGTGATCTACTTTTTTTATTTTTTTTGAAACACACGCGAGCCCTCGAACGAGGACCCTAGAAATGCAAACGATACATTTATTATAACAAAATGAATGAAATGAGATGTTGACTAAAGCTCTTTGAATTTTCCTTGATTTTCTTTTGTCGATCCTTTCAACGGGAGCTCCCAATTCCATGAGTCTCTAGCCTCCTCAATCTTCATGGGCCATGCCATAAAAGAATAACGTTAGAAAATATCAAGAAATTTAATCATGAAATGATGCAAAAACAACACGATGAAAAGACCTAAAATTTTGAAAATATTCACATCAAAAATAGTACAATAAAATTCAAAAAAAATAAAGAAGAGCTGTGTCCCCAGCAACGGTGCCATTGATGAATCACATTTTCACCATGTTAATAGTCTTCTGTTATCGTAGTACATGTGGTGAAAATGGTTCCGCAAAAATCACACCTTCAAATATGTGGAAGTTATTTTTACTTGGTAAGTATACCAAGGTCAAACATGGGGACACGAGCTTCTTTGTTAATTTATCAAAAAATATTGATTAACTCAAGAATGATTATTTTCATAGGCCCAAGTCTTCATGCAGATGTGATATGCAATGCAGGTAAAACAATGCAAAGACAAATGATGCATGTATTTTTTATTTGATTTATAACAAGTTAAAAAAAGATGCAATGCAATATGAAAGTTATGCATGTAGAAAATTAATGGGATGCAAATAAATATATGCAAGATAAAATATACAAATATGCCCCACAAAATGTTGAATTAATGAGCACAGATTGTGGTTCGATATCATAGTAAAATGGAGCATCGAAATTAAGGTCAAGCATATGTTAATGGTAAATATTTATAGAGCAAACACATTATAGATCAATAAAAAATAGCATATTTAATTAAGTCTCGATTCAATGAATAACATATGCTATTAGGTATAGAATCAAATAAGCTTCAAAACGACACTAAAATCAATTAAAACAGAGTCTGTATGTTCAAGATATGAAAGAAACAATGCGAATGGCATAAATGTAATAAAAATGCAAGGAATAAAGATAAATATTGCAAATAGGCTCTGGAAGGACCTACCTATTTGCAAATAGCAAAAACCGGAGGGTCCTCCCTGTAAAATACTCCATATGCGTGCGTGAGGCACGTGCCTGGAGGACCTAAATGTAATATCAAAAATCTCTAGGGTCTTCAATGCAATTTACCCAGCCCCTCACATATAGGACACGCGAGGGGCCAAGCTCGAGCCACGTGGATGCTTCTGGGCGCTTCGGTGCTTGGCTCGGTCCGCTTGTACCTAGAGGCTTGGTGCGGGCTACGTGGAGCCATCTGGTCCGTCCGATAGTGAGAATCGGATGGTAACTATAGGTCATCCTCCTCCAATAGCACCGCCTCATGTAACAGATTTGGCTGCGCTCCGGCGAGCCATGAGGATCTCCTCCACCCTCATGCTGCTCCTCCAAAGGTCGAGCGACCTTCTGAAGGGGCTCGCGAAGATGGTGGATGCGAGACGAAGACTCGACGAAGGCTGCAAATGCGAGGTGGTGAAGCTTCACCGAAGTTGTTTCTTGAGATCATAATGGAGTCGAGAAGTTTGGCCATTGAAGACGAGTTACCTGCAAGCGTTAATAATAGTTGAGGTGGTGGCGTGTGTGCGTTAAGTGAGGTGAACGGAGGTCCCATGTGGGTGGAGGAGTGGGGGACCTGGGGTCTTCTCCTCCAGCAAAGCAGAGGTGAAGGTGGCAGAGGTGGACATGGTCCTGGAGAAGGGAAGGGGGCAAATGGAGAGGTCGGCGAAGACGTAGGTGATGTGGTGAAGCTTGTACGGTGGTCGATGAACGGTGAGGGTGAGTGTGTGTGCTGGAAGAAATACGAGAAAACATGAGAAAAATAATAAAGGAATACCTTGGAGGATCCAACAAAGGAGAAGATGGATGGGAGCTTGGGCTGAGCTTCTTGCGAAGCTCAAGGTCATTGCTCGAGCTGGTGAGCTACGCCAGCGGGCTTGGCAGCGCTGAAGGCAGTTGCGACATGGTTGAGTTGACCATGTGTCAATACCTGGTCGGAGGCCCATGATGGCCCCTCGTCCAACCTCCGTAGCACAGGGAGGTGGAGAGGGGCTAGGGTTTAGGCCATAGATAGGTGGACAAGGGTGATATACGACAATGAAAGGGATTTATAGGTAGAGGATCTCGACCATTATGGAGGTAACCGTGAAGGTTGCAATGTCTGCAATGATGGTGAAGAGTCGTGGAGGGGGACATTGGGAACTACACGTGGGAGAAGAATGTACGGGCTACGCGGGGTGACCGTTAGGTTGTGGAGAGGGTGATCGGGGTAGTGGCTAGAAATGGAAGGGGCGGAGTGGCTGCGAGGCATAACGCCCTAGGACGGGGCACGTGGGAGGAGGAAGACAAATGAGGATCGTTGGATCTTGCAATCCAACGGTCCAGGTAGGGGCACGAATGGAGGGGTGAGATCAGATTAGGGATCTGATCAGGCGGTTGATGGAGTGGCGCTGGGGGACGGTGGAGATGTGATCTGGAGATTCACCCAACGACTAGGAGGGGAGGGGTGATGTGGAGGGAGGTCATCCATTATATTAGGGGGCATGTGATGGCTGAGATATTGGCAGGTGCGGGTGGTTGAGGTTTGATGGGGGGGCTGATGATCAAACGGTGGAGAGGAAAAGTGCGATGAGCAGTTCAGATGAAGGCGAGCCAGGAAGATCCAACGGACAAGAAGCAAGGTCGGGTGGCGAGAGGTGGTGCGACCACGTGGGCGGCCCGGAGGGCGCCACATGGCCACTCCAGAAAATTCTGAAATAGCAAAAATAAAGACAAGTTTCACGTTGAACAAAAACTCAAACGAGGTCATTTGTACAAAGATGTAATTTTGGGAGAATTTTCAATAGGTAAAAACACTATTTTTAAGGTTTTGAGATTTTTGGTATTTTCAGTTTCTTTTTAAAAGCCAAAATAAATATAGACAATAATTAAACTAATTTTTAGGGGTTTTTAATAAAATATAAAAAACAAAGAAATATTAGTAATAAAATACAATAAATAGGGTCAGAATATAGGTTAATTATACACAAAGTATGTACGACATAATCAAGGCTAATATTAATAAATTATTAATGGTTTTTATTGAATTGTTTAAGTTTAGGGATTAAAATGAAGATTTTAGCATGATAAATATGATATTCATCAAATATCAACAATGATGAATGGAGTCATATAATTATGTTCACATATTATAATTAAATTTACAACATTATATATATATATCAGGAAAAAGAGCATACACTCATGTGTAGGTAACTTTCATACACATGCCCCTTTTTTCCTTTATATATTTTTTTATTTTTAATTGATTCCTTGGGGGATTCAGATCACAATATATCATTGTGGCATCATTCAAATTTCAACTTATTTTGAGACTTCTAACTTATCCATTGAGACAGTCAAATTTTAACGATCTTAGAATGGTTGAAATCAACCCCTTCCGATGAAATTGTTAGGAATATATGTTTTACACAAAATTTGGAATACATATTCCACTTAATGTTTTCAAGTCAATCCTTTAAGGATCTACAACAACAACAAAGCCTTTTTCCACATCAAGTGGGGTCAGCTACATGGATTCTTTGCTTCCATTTAGATTTATCTTGGGTCATTCTTGAGCTTAGATCCAACAAATTAAGATTCCTTCTTATAATCTCATTTCAACACTTCTTTGGCCTTCCTTGCCCTCTCTTAGTCAGCTCAACATCTCAAAACTCACATATCCTAACTGGTGCTTCTGCTTACCTCCTTTACAAATGACCAAACTACCTTAAGCGGCTTTCTCGCATCTTATCCTCGATCAGAGTTACATCAACTTTCCTTCCGATTGCATCATTCCAAATCCGATCTTTACTGTGTGTGTCCACACATCCACCTTCTGAAATGCATCCTCCAATGATCTATTTCAACAAAATGAAAAATTTGAGGGGGAAAGGATTAGGTGTAGGAAAGTTACATACATATAGGCATAGGCTCCACAATCCCATATATTAAAATAGATTATGAATACGAAGATTTACGGATACCAAAATGATATCCATATTCATATCCATTTTAAAATCGATACAAATATAAAAATCATAATTTATATAAAACGAACATGGAAGCGGACTGATCACACATATATCCATACTCATTTTCATCCCTACATAATTTCAAAGATTGTAGGAGTCTGTGTAATTTGAATGATTACAACGCCATGCTTCTAAAATTCCAATATCAAACGGTCGAGAAGGAAAAGAGGTAGATGTGCGTCACGCATAGGAGGGAGGCATAGCACCCTCTAAACAAAAAATAATATGTAAAATTACACAAAGTTTTTGAAATACACACCAGATTTTAATGTTGTATTTGAACTCTAATAAGTAAGAACTAATACCCAACCTTTGAGATATGTTTCGATGCGATTTTGAACTATAGTGATTTAAGGATAGAAAGATAATACTATCGACTAAATTCATGTATCTATAAACCATATTAAAACAGATATCTAAGATCGGATATCACTTTTTAAATTTTCAAAGTTCATTTATGAAAGGGATTTTTATCCAGCAAACCCTATAAATATTTTAAAATGCCTCTACGACCTTCTGCACAACGTAATTACCCTATCGACCCTGTAAATTATCCCAAGAACCCTCAAGGGCTTAAAACATATTATCCGGAGGATTCATGGGGTAAGAGTTGACAAGTTTACGGGGTCGAGAGAGGAATTAGGTTGTTTCAAAAGTCGTGGAGGTGATTGACAAAGTTTATAGGGTCTGCCAGGTAAAAATTCCTTTATGAAATGAAATTGAATTGAAGTTTGGGGTTTTATGCAATTTACTATTTTTAAAAAGATAGCGTGAAGGGCGTGTATAAAAAAAGTGTACGTATATTATAAGCCCATTCCCCACCCAAAAATCCACAGCAGTGCAGATCGCAGAGAGGGGGAGCTCTGTCCGGCAATGGCGTCTCTCCTCTCCAAATGGAACCCTAACTCCCGCGCTTCTCCATCTCAGGTCGATCTTTCTCCCCTATTTCTCCTCTTCGTCCTCCTTATCCTCTCCGATCTGATCGTTTTTGCTTCTCTCGATCCCGCAGGCGCAGATCAGCCGCGGCTTCCACGTGGATCTCGGCGCGCGAGAGAAGGCTGTAAGTTTCCTGGCCCAAAAAGACCCCATTTTTTCCCTTCAATATTCTATTGGAAAGATCTGAGGCGATATAGATGATGGTTTATTGTTTGGACCACCACCCCCTATTTTATCTTGGTGTGGTGTTAGATTGCTATAGAGGAACCACGGGAGGAAGATCTCCACAATTTGAAACATTACGTGGTGGGTATTTCGACGGGAGTATAGCAAAGTGAAGTACAAGGAAAATGAGAAAATGGTTTTGCTATAACAACATCGATTTCATGAAATGTGTAGCTTTAAGTCTCTGTTGAATTCTCCTAAAAAAAGTCTCTGTTGAATCTTCAGTCAGCAAGTCAGCAACTAAAGACTTTTTAAGATGGACAGTGCCTTCTTTCCCAGACAACCGCCTCTAAAATAGTTTATCAGAATCCCAATCAAAAGATAATTAGTTAAGACCCTCTTTTCAACCTGAATCATATCGTCAATCATCAAGAGACACGATGCCCACTTAAAGATTGTACCAAACCGACTTGAACTTATCTTTTAGGAGTGGTATGAGATGCTTGCTTATGGAATGACTAACTGAAGCCACAGGGAGTGAAGTTACATGATCTGGATGTGCTGTCGGGAAGAGTTCTCTCTCTTTAAGAAGGGATAAGAGTGGAGAAATGAAGCAAGTTGGCTTGCAATTATGTTCTCCGCCACCCTTAGCTCTAATACTAGTACTAGGTCCTTTTCCGAAATAACTAGACCATCGGTTTTGGTATCATCATTAAGATTAATGCGGTCCACTTTCAGATTGAGTTATTCTAACTGACCTTTTAGTGGCATTGTAATCAAGATTGATGATACTGCAATGTATCACTCACTTTTTCGAGCTTATTTTATCAAGTAGAGAGTATATTCCCATTTCTCCATGAAAACCTTGTTAGCAGTAATCAGTTCCATCTTTCACAGCCGCAATTACAAGTGATTCCAGAGATATATGCATTTACTCTAACATTGAGGACCACAGGGAAGAGTGACAAAGCATTATTCCTCCATATAGCACCCTCCCATGATTCTTGTTGTGCACACATCAAAATTATGGGGACACTTCCTTATTTAAAGTGCCATGGCCTTTTCCAGCACTAATAGTAGTTTTCTTTGGACTTGTTTGTTCTTGATATCTCAGAACCCAGTAGTCAGCATCATCCATGTACAGCTATGAAGCCCCTATGAAGCACATCCCAGCAACCAGTCTTTTGTATCATCGTAGAAAGCCTTCACATTATATGAACATTATACTCGTAGTTGGCTCCAAATAAATTCATCTTTGAATAATTTTGTAATGCAGATATTCTAAAGTTACACTGTCCATTGTAGCCAGCATCATCAATATCCAAGATCTATCTCCAACTTATCTAAAGTGGGTTATATCTTTATAAAGCAAAGTGTAATCATGCCAGGTCATCTCATCCATTTTTTCAATGTGTATTGATCTTCAACTACGGCAAGCTCAACTTTCAAGTGAACAAAAGTATGCATTTGTTCAGAAGTAGGACAGTAGCAGATCGCTCCATTAGTCAATCTTCTCTCTCCATTTATCTTGTGACTCCAGTAGTAGCAATCAAACAATGTGCAGCTACCAATACTCAATATGTCGCCATGAAAACTAGCAAACAGAAATAGAGGTGAGACAAATAATGCTAGTAACATAGAGAAAGAGGCTTCATTTCTTGGCAGACATCAATCAAATCATGCACCTTTAGACAGACCATTCAAAGAGATCCGGTGTCTTCCTTCAACAGCAGAAATGAACCTTTTCCCAGCTTTGCCCTAATTAGCAGATATCCTAATTACCCTAATTAGCTCTTTAAACTATAAAAATATTACGAATGCATTTTAAAGGTGGATAAGCATGGACACTTAGTTTTTTTGTGTATATATTAATTTGATATGCACACTTCCCAACCGAAGGCAGTGTTGGTTATTGGTAGTACAAAGAACTCGTGATGTGATAGATGGTTGTATAAGTAATAAATTGGTCGAGATTATATAATGGAAGATGAAGTTTTTAATTATAATTCTAAAACAAATTCATGCTCCTGAGGAATCCCTATCTATGAAAGGCCCTAAAGTTCGGGACTAAAATTTGTGCACATGTAAGTAATCTTTCTTTCTTATATAATTTATCCTGAAGTTAAATCTTGGCGGGCTTAGAATAGCATTAGGGGTATTGCAAAAAGTGACGGGAAGCCATAAAAAATATAATATGGAGGTGAGGTGAAGGAAATTGAAGGGTAACATGTTTGCACTCTCGCAGAGGGTTATATATTTGCATGAGCTTCAGTTGAATCTCAGAGGAAAACTAGCCATGGTTCGTAGGGTGTATGGCGAAGTGAAGAATGTAGTGACCCCGAAAGTATGAGCCCAAGATGGGAGTTAGCAATCCTCTCCCAACTTGGTTTTTAATGGGGGTGTACCAAATTAGGGGTACTTTAGAAAGTGATTTGAAATGTCTCATGCTGGAGTTTTACTGCAGATGCAAAGAAGTGGCAGGAAAGTAACTTTTGGAGGACATAGAAAGCATCAGAAAATTTTCTCTAACTTTGGATTGCGAAACTTAAATGGGCTGGAGTGTGCCTACCATCCAAAAAACCATAGTTCAAATCCCTCCTTGTAGGAGTTGCGTTACGTAGTCGACAACCGGCGTAAAAATTAGTCGAATCTTTCAGCAAGGATTTGAGCAAGAATCCATGTAGCCGACCCTACTTATAGTGGGAGAAGGCTTTGCTATTTTTTGGATTGCCAAATTTCAATGGTCTGGTATTACAGGATTCTATTGCTTTCCTGGAAAGAGATTCGCTCTATGCTTCCGCGTGTGGTTTCACTCATGAAGCATATTTTAGGTTATGGTTGTGGGTTTAGATTTTGGAGGGATGATTGGATTGGGTAGGGTCCTTTGAGGGGTCGCTTTTTTATCTTTACACTTTGGCTGCAGACACAGATTTCTGTCAGAAATTTTTGAGAGCGGTAGGTGGATACCTCCCTTTCGTATTAACTTGTCAGATCAATGTTCCATGGATTTCTTGCTGTTTCTTGACGTACTGCCAACTGACGGGGGGATGGATGGATCTGTTGATCGTTGGTCCTGGACCGATGGATGTTTCACTGTGTGGAAAGCTTGTAAGGCTTTTTATCACGTGGAGGTTTGGGATAAAGTGTTGATTTCAAATTGGTTCACTGACTTGTGGATCTTGAAGGTACACCATGACATCCAGATTTTCATTTGGTTGCCGCAAAAGAATCGTCTTATGACGGGGGATAGAAGAGAGTGGCAGAGGAGAGTGGCAGAGTGCTGAGCATCTATTCTTTGCATGCCATGTCGCTAAGGAGGTGTGGGATGCGATGAGTATGGAGAGGGTTGCGGATGTGGAATGGGGTGATCTCTGGGAGTCCATGGATGTTCTTGGACATGGTAATAGTCCAATCAAAGTATGGGTGTCTGCTTTTCTTATGGTATGTATGGATGGTTTGGAATGGTTCTGTCTTTCGAGGGGAGCAAATGTATATGGAAAATATGATTGAGCATGCAAAGATATTAAAGACCTTTTGGTCCTTGTAAATGTTTTTATTTTTTTACTATAAAATAAGATAAGTTAAGGGTAGGCTTCTTCTTGATGTCATACCCTCTTTTTTCTCAAAAAAGATCTTCTGGTAGTAATGACCATGCATTTTAGGATTTTGGGAGTGTTAATTGACAACAATATGTTTTTTCAAGGGGATCTTGCGCGATCAATAACTCCCGGTTAGATGACGAGGCCCGTGTACCAAGGATAATATTGTCAATTAACCATATAGCTATGCCATAAGAAGAGATATTTCTGTACAAAGTTTGCATTAATTGGATATTTATGACTTTTTTTTTGTAAATTCACGATAAATTATCTGGATGGCTTGGCTGCGACTTGGATGTTTGATCATAATATTTGGTGTTTGTCAACGTGTCCTGATCTTGGAGTTCAGTGTTCTTGTACAAGTATTGGTTAAATGATTGCATTAAGATGCAATTGCTCTCAATGTTGGTGATTAAATTGTGGGAAATTATCTTAACAATTTATTATCAATATACGATTAAAACATCCAACCAACTCAAGCACCAAAACAACTAGACCCATACACAAAAATCATCATGTAAATAATTAGGTTGATAAACAATAGATGACCTCTAACTTTAATGATGTTAATTGGAAGACATCACTATACAGTGCATTTATCTAAAAAATATAGTTCAGTAATATTTTCAGACATTGTACACTGAATTTGAGAAAGGAAAAAATAACATGCATGAGTATGGTATCTGCAGCCTTGAAGATGGAAACCATCAAAAGTGATCACTTCGCCAACAACAGATTTAAATTGTACATTGAGGATCAGTGGCGTCGTTCAAAATGTTGCTATTATATAACCATTTTACTTTTGAAAGATTTGAGTGACATGATTACTTTCCTCCTACCAAAGGTGCCCTTAACCTTGCTTTCTATCAAACCGTGACGAGAAAGCCTAGCTTCATGGATACATAAGCAAATTTGTTTTTGGTAACAGAGAGACGAAGGTGTGGGGCTACTTTGTGATAGAGTGAAAATCGAGAATTTCCCCCTGAAAACTCAAATATCTGAATTTTCTTATATGAAGTTCACTCGACAGCAGAGGATAACATAGTTTTCAAGACTATTCCTTTTCAATGTTTGTTCAAATGCTTCTAGTTTTCAAGACTATTCCTTTTCAATGTTTGTTCAAATGCTTCTAGTTTTCAAGACTATTCCTTTTCAATGTTTGTTCAAATGCTTTTTGCTTAACTGCAGACGTGAAGTTGAGTCCTGATTATAACCTGGACCGAATACTCGCATACATCCCTGCTATTGATGTGATTGAAACACTCAAATTAGACTGAGTAGTTTATCAAAATCATTCCTGAACTCTACAGTTTTTAAAGCCAAAATACTGAAGTCTGAGTTAAATTTCTTGTGCAATTAGAAAACTGACCTCAGTTTCAATATTTTATGAGGGAAGTGTTTAGATCAATCTATTAATATACAGTTGCTTGCAGTTTTGTCAGATTTGAAGTCCTGATGGAATATTCGAGAATTTTGGATACGTTAAATTTGGATATTGTTATTGGTGCTTAAAAAGGAATTTCTTGCAAAATTTTGTTTTTCTTTCTCAAATTTGTCTAGGGTGATAAATGTAATGCCATAAAATTTTACAATATTGTAGTTATTGGCTGATGATCCTGTTCTAAAGAACTTCAAGTCATACAAGCCAGCTGTAAGGCGGATAAGAAAGATTGGGGATGCTCTTACCGTGGTTGTTGCTGCAGGTACTTTTTCTGTTCATTAGTTATGGTATACTTGTCTGCATGTGCAATATTGGTCCCTGAACTTAAACCTGTAAATGTCATACTTGAAACATGCCTTGTTGTTTTGGTATCAACCTTTGATTCTTAAATATTTGGATAGTGAAAGCATCATTCTAACTATGTTGGGCAGAGTGAATTTCAAATGATTGGGCATGTTGTGAATAGTGTGTGGTTATCAATTAAAGATTGCGAAAGTTCCGACATGAATTCACATGACTATTTTGGGTTTAAAGTTTAGATGTCGTGCAATAGCATTCACATTTAAAATCAGCTCCTTCTAAACCAGCCTTCATTGTTGTTTTTGATAAAGCTAGTCTAGTAGTTGAGAAGTGGACCTTCTACACAGAAATTTAGAGTCCAAATCTTATAACAATAACAAATTCTTCTCCCTCAGAGTCGGCTACATGGATTTTTTGCCTCCGTTCAGGTCTATCTTGGGTCAATCTTGGACTTAGATCCAAAAAATAAAGATCCTTTCATATAGTCTCATTCCAGCACTTCTCGGGCCTTCCTCGCCTTCTCTAGCAGGCTCGCAATCCCTAAACTCGCATCTCCTAACTGGTGCATCGGTCGACCTCCTTTGCAAATGGCCAAACCACCTTAAGAGGTTTTCTCCCATCTTATCCTCGATCAGAGCGACACCATCTTTCCTTCCGATTGTATCATTCCGAATCCGATATTTATGTGTGTGTGTGTCCACACATCCATCTTAGCATTTTTATTTATGTTAGTGACATTCTCTGCACATGACTATGGTTCAAAGGCCAACATTCAGATCCATTGAACACAGCATGTATCACTGCTGCTTTGTACAATTTTCCTTTGATTTTCAAAAGAATTTCTTATCACAGAGAATAGTAGAAGCTCCTCTCCACTTTAACCAAACTGCATTTATTCTATTAGTAACATCTCCATCAATTTCCGCACCATGTTGCAAAATAGATCCCAAGTATCTAAAAGAATCTCTCTTCTGAATGTTATCGTCACCAATCTTTGCCTCGATTCCTTAACCAGTGCTTCCATCAAAAGTGCCCTCCATGTATACAATATTAGCTCTACTTATACGAAATCCTTTAGTTTCCAATGCATGTCTCCAGACCTCAAGCTTCTCATTTACTCTATTTCTAGTCTCATCAATCATCACAATATCATTAGCGAATAATATACACTAAGGTATCTCATGTTGAATGTAACATGTCAACTCGTCCATGATCAAAGTAAAAAGGAATGGACTCAAAGTTGAACCTTGTGCAGACCAATATTGATGTCAAAATAATCAGTCTTCCCAGACTGGATCCTTACACAAGATGAATCTCTATCATACATATCCAAGGATGCAAAAATCGGTTCATGCGGCCGTTTAAACGGCCGTTTAAACTCATTCGGCCCTCGACCGACTATATTATCTTTAATCGGCTATGTAAACGGTCAGACCGTTTAAACGGGTGTAATCGACCGTTTACACGCCGTTTAAGCGGCCGCGTTTTGCATTAAGGTTACATAAACCCTATATTGATTATGTTATTTACTTTGACATGTCACATTTGGATGAAGAAGTCATTGAAATTGACAATATCTGATCAATGTTGTGAATATGTGATTATATTTTTATAGTTCATTTATACTTTTTATTGAATATATATACGTAATATTTTTTATTAATTTAAAAATATAAAACCGCATAGACCGTTTAATTTCTGTTTAAACTCCCGCATACCGTTTAATCAGTAATCGGTGACCCTACCAACTGTATACCGCATACCGTTTTTTGCAACCTTGTACATATCCTTTATGAGGTTAATGTATAGAACATGTACTTGTCTCTTCTCTAAAACTCTCCACAATATCTCTCGTGGGACATAATAATAAGTCTTCTCCAAATCAATAAAAATTTGTATAAATCTTCATTGTTCTTGTCAGCAAGTGGATGACTTCAATAGTTGAGCGACTTGACATAAATCCGAATTAGTTTTCTTTTACTTTTGAAACTTGCCTCAGCTTTCTTTCGATCACACGTTCTCAAATTTTAATAGTGTGACTCATCAACTTGATACATTGTAATTTGAACAATTTTGAATATCTCAGTTATACTTAGAAAGAGGAACCACTATACTTCTCCAATCTTTAGGCATTTTTTTGCTTCGTCAAATAACATTGAATAAATTTATAAGTGTTAGAGTTATTATACTTACAATTATGTTTGTAACCATTCGGGTTCCGTAACTCTTAACCCTTCGGGTTCCGTAATTTTCAACCCTTCGGGTTCCATAACCCCTCAGGGGTATTTATGTATTTTTTCTTTTGTACTCTCTAGGATTTTCTCTCTATATAAGAAACCTTAGCCCTATGGAATAGATATCTCATTCGTCTCTCTTCTCCATATGGTATCAGAGCAACGGTCCTGGACCGGGGTTTTGACCTAGAATCCCCACCGCCACCTTCAAGCCTCGCAAAAGCCTGCACGAGCCCTCTTCCCCGAACTAGGGCCCCACACAAGGCCATCCAATCGCCTCCAGTGCATCAGCTTGACCCCACACGAGCATCTCTAACACATACTGGTGTTGTTGGAACCACCTACGGAAGCCCGCTAGTGCCGTAAGGAGGTCACAAGACTCACAACCCTCCCGCTAGTGCTGCTCAACGCTTCCAAGAATCCAATTCTGCTGTTCGTTGTAGATTTTCAGCCCTTCTTCAAGGGCAAACGTGAGTTCTAGGGCATTTTCTAGCCCTTTCATGCATGATTAGTTGATCACAATACCTTCTTTATATTTTAAGACCACCATGACGCATTCTTCTACCGAGACAAAGCCCTTGGTCACGGATATTATGGCACAAGACACTACTATCAAACTCAATGGCACAAAAATTACGTGCTCTAATCTGATCTCGATCTTTTATGGTGTCCATTGGTGGTCAGAGGAAAGTCTACATTTTGACTAAATATCCTTTAGATGAAAAGGATAAAGTGTACGATAACTGGCAGGCAGACAAATACTTGGTTATCAACTGGATGACCAACAGTGTTAAGGCTCATATTGCCTCAAATCTTCTTTACAAAAATACATCTAAGGAAATGTAGGAGGATCTCGAGCAAACATACTCCCAGAAGAAGACGAAGTCACGCCTTGCAAACATTTACAGGCGAATCTGGTCGGCATCTCAGGGTAATTCCACCTTCATCGAGTACTACATGCATCTCTCCAGCATGTATGAGGATCTTGCAATATTCCGGCCCTCATATTGCACCAAACAGGTACAAGAGCATTCTGACTGGCAGGTATACTGCTTTCCTGATGGCATGCATTCTAGATACCATGCAACAAAGGAGCAATTTCTTATATCAGACACACTGCCAATAATGAAGGCCATCTTTGGCTGACTTGAGGAACTCGAGACATTAGCTGCTCGACCTCTCGTCTTACTTTCAACAGAGAACTTTGCATACATCGTCTCATTTGGGCGAGGAGGAAGATACATCTTGCGAGGAGGACACGGTCGTACTCCAAGTCGTGACCGTGGACGGGAATCTGGACGAGATCGTGACTTTGACCGTGGCCATGGGCTAGACTCTACTGACTACTGCCCCATGCACTCACTGTGGTAGGTGGAACCACCCTACTAACTATGCTGACAGAAGTTTGGTGTACCTTCTTATCACGCCAATAATACCTATGAGGATGCCTATGATGTGCAAGAAGCATCGCCTACAGCAACCTCCAGTGGCAAGACTGTTCATCTTAATGACGCATATTACTCCCGCCTGATGCAGATCCTTTAGATTCCAGGGCCTACTACCACTAGTAACACTACTACTGCTGCTCTGGCTACTCCTTCAGGTACAATAGCCAACTATGCTGTCACTCCTGCTCCAGCTTGGATTATTGATTCTGGTGCCTCTACTCATCTCACCGGAGAAGGTAGTCTACTTACCTCTTCCGTACCATCTACCTCTGTGAAGTCAATTCGAGTCGCTAATGAGACTCAATCACCGATTACTACTGTTGGAACTATGGAATTCTTTTCCGAGCTCCGACTTTCTGGGGGTTCACTATGCTCCCGATTTTCCTCTTAGCTTGCTATCAGTTCACAAGCTTTGTGTTGAGCTTCATTGCCATGTGATATTTGATGAGTCTTGTTGTTATTTTCAGGACATTGGGACTAGGCAGTTTTTTGGTTGGGATCATAAGAAGAACGACCTATATTATATTGACATACCCTCGGATTCCAATTTTGATGGTGTAGTGTCCATCTCCGAAGATCTGCTCTTATAAGAGACCCTAGCCCTATGGAATAGATATCTCATTCATTTCTCTTCTCCACAGTAAGCTAAGTCAAACCACGCTCACCTAAAACTCCCCATACTTCTTTTTTTGAAGCCAGTAAAAGGAGGATACACTCAATGGTGTTCACCCCAATAAATTAGAAAGAAGGAGAGACAAAGGTACAAAGAAAGAACAAAAAAGAGCGACCCAGTAGAGGAGGCGAGAAACCTCCAGATCTGGGAAAAAACACAAAGGAAAAAAGATACCACAAACTAATCACCACACCAGTCATCCACCAAACCCCTCGCGCGAACGAGCACATTCTCCAAGTAGAAGCGTTGCGCAGAGAAAATGACCTCGTTGCGGCCAAGCCAGATCGACCATAATCTTGCCACCGGAGTCAAAAGCTGCCTTCTAGCCATATGTCTATTTATGAAAATAGAATCACAGAAGGTCTCCACATCGCAGGCACTCACCCAAGCCACGGGGGGGTCTTCCCAGAGCCCCCGGACCATAGGGCAAGCAAAGAAGATATGGTCCAGGGATTCCACATTCGAATCACACAGGGCGCAAAGATTGGAAACCGAGGGCATCAACCTTGAGCATCGATCACGCGTCATAAGCTTCTTTCTGCGGACCGGTCATAAGAAGAAAACAATGCGCAATGGCAGTCCCAAGCTCCAGAATAAACCACAGTCTCTCACCAGGGGATCCGAACGAGCATGCAAAAATTCTATTAGTCCAGCATAGGCCTTCCGAGTCGAGAACCCACCATCCCTCCAAATCCAGTGATCCAAGCCCACGGAAGGCGAATCCGCATGACCTAGGACGTCCATCGGAGCAAGAAAGTCCAAGAACCTCTGATCCGAGAGATTCCCCCCAAAGCGAGGAGACCAAGACTCATTCTCCCAGCAGCAGGCGACGGAGGCATCCTTGTTCTCCGCCAACGCAAAGAGCCGGGGGAAGCGGATAGAGAGCGGATCCCCCCCAACCAGCTATCCTTCCAAAAGGAGAAGGCACGGCCGTCCCCTAAGACCGGCTTGAATCACGCTCTGTTCTTCAAAAAGACCTCCATAACACCACGCCAGAACGGAGATCGCGCACTCACCACCCCCACCCCGGGCTCCCCAGCCCACTCCCTCCCGTGGAGCTCCCTCAATATCTCAATAAAGAAACTTCCATCTCTTCCCCACACCCTGCTTGCCCACTTAAGGAAGAACGCATCATTGACCAATTGGAGGCGCCTGACCCCCAACCCCCCAGCCTTCTTCTCCCTCGCCACCTCCTCCCAAGCAACCAGGTGAATCCCACGTCCAACAACACCCGATTTCCCCCATAAGAATCTCTTGAAGCAAGACTCTAGTCTCCTGTAAATCCCAGCAGGCATACGTCGAGTCGACAAGAAGTGCACCGGAATGGCCGCCAGGACCGATTGAAGAAGAACTAGCCTTCCGCCTTTCGAGAGGAGCGCCGCACGCCAACCCGCCAATCTCGCCTCCACATTCTCCACTACCCCACTCCAATCCCTAAGTCTTGTCCTTCCAACCACCAAGGGAAGGCCCAGGTAATCAATCAGAAGACTCCCCAAAGAAGAGCCCAGAATGTTAGCAAAATCCAACGCCATAACCTCCGAAAGAGCAAAAGGAATAACCTTCGATTTGGTACCATTTATGCGCAGCCTCGATAGTTCGCTGAAGAGGTCCAAAGTCACCGACATGGCAACGACCTCAGTAGCGCCCCCTTCAATGAAGCACAAAGTGTCATCAACAAATTGAATTAACGGCACGGAGATGGCCCCCTTAGAGAAGCCCTTGGAGAGGCCTGCAGCAACCACCCGGTCCACCATACGAGCCAAGACATCCGAAGCAAGGACAAAGAGAAGGGGGGGCAGCGGGCATCCCTGGCGAAGGCCCTGTCTCGGCTGAAAGCGCCCCCCTTCCAAAGCGCCGTTGAGCAATAGAGAGAAAGAAGCAGTAGTCACGCATCGCCGCATCCAGAAATCCACCACGCCGGGAACCCGCGTCTCCTGAGGACCGACCAGAGGAAGGCTTAATCAATTCTATCATAAGCTTTAGCGAAATCAATTTTCCAAAGCACCCCCTGTCTCCTCGAAGCTTTGCAATCAGCCACCAATTCCGACGCAACCGCAATACAGTCAGACATTTGTCTCCCCCTAATGAAGGCCGCTTGAACGGGGGAGACCAGCGAGTCCAGCACTCTAGATAGTCTCCTAGCCAACACTTTAGCCACAATTAAGTAAATGGCGTTAGAAATCGAAATGGGGCGAAAGTCCCCAATGTCCTCCGCCGCATCTCTCTTTGGAATCAAGAGTAATAAGGCTCTGTTCAGCCTATCAAAACCCGCATTTCCTTCACAAAACTCCACCACCACCTCAAAGACTTCACCTCCCACCAAGTCCCAAAAGTCCTGAAAGAAAGCCACATAGAAACCATCAGGCCCCGGGGAGCCATCAAGATTAAGATCCCACACAGCCTCTTTAGTCTCCACCATCGAAATCGGCCTAATAAGCATGGCACAGTCCTCCTCGGAGACCTTGGGCACTCCCAGCCCCAACCACTTCCAATAGCGCGTGGAGCATGTCGACATGACACCCCTGAAGTGCCCCATAATGGCAGAACCCATTGCATTATCCCCAACGAAATGCTCCCCATCAACAGAAATCACGCGTATTGAATTACTTCGTTTCCTCCCACTAGCCACGCTGTGGAAGTAAGCAGTGTTTGCTTCACCATCTTTGAGCCACTTTAGCCTGGAGCGCTGCCGCCATTCAATAGCTCTCTTCTTGTCCTCCTCCGCCACCTTTTTTTGCGCAGAGGACCGCTCCTCGAGCTCGTCCACATTGAGTTGTCTCTCACTTTCAACTGAATCAAGCCTCGTAATAATCGCCTCCGCCTCCGTTCTAAGAGCCACCTGTGCCACCCGCGTCCTTCTTAAAGCGCGCCAATCTCTCCCGCAAAAAAAAAGCTTGTGGCAAAGTCTCACAGCCGCAAACCCCTCCACAATAGAAGAAACCCACTGGTCGGCCACAATACCCCTGAAAGAAGGCTCAAGGAGCCATCAACGTTCGTATCTAAATAGGCCCTTCAGAGAGAGAGATTCACCAGAATCCCACATAATCGACGAGTGGTCAGAGAAAGCCCTGGGTCTAGAAGAGACCGAGCAAGAAGGAAATCTTTCCGACAAAGCTCCCGAAGCCAGGAAGCGATCGATCCGGGATCGTGAAGTGCCGCTCCTCCAAGTATATCTTATATCAGATGCCACCAAGTGCTCCAAAGCCAAGGAGTCCACAATCTCCTTGAAAGACAAAGACCCCGGGTCACGCCCCCCCTTGCCCGGGGGCGATCAGATGAGAGAATAGTCACATTGAAATCTCCCCCAATGATCCAAGGGAGACCCACAAAAGCACGCCCCGCGTCACGCATGTCCTCCCAGAGCTCAGCTCTCTTGATATAACAGCAAGGCCCATACACACAAGAAAAAGCAATGGGCGA